>VYXD01004551.1:0-253082 GCA_013397195.1 Hylia prasina
AAAGGCGTTCATAACGGTAGAAAATGCATTTCCAAAGATGCTGTGACACCTGCAGTGCTCCCTCTTTTGAGCGGGATCCCCCCAGGCCCTCCAGGCGACGAGAGGCTCGGGTTGCCTTCCCGCGGTAGGTGCGGGAGATCTGAAGGCACCGGAGCTCCCCCGCTGCCGAGCCCTTCCTCCGCCGGCCCCGGGCAGGGCAGAGGGCTCCTGGAGAGGCACGGGGCATTATTACCCAGCCCGTGATTCCATACCCAGCGCTGCAGGCTGAGCCAGCGCTCTTCCCGCTGCCCGCCGTCCTGCGCGCCCTCCGGGCAAAGCACGGCGATTTGTCCGTGCCTTTGAAACGTGCGCGCTCGGCTGGATTTACGGCTTGCTTGATAGGAGCCAGCGCTTTTTATTACCGCACAGATAAGAGTCAGAATATAGCCGCGCTCAGTCGGAGCGGCTGAGCAAGGCAACCGAGGGGCCGGCCCCGGAATCGTAACCAGCCAGCGGTGCGAGCTCAGCGCAGTGTTGTGTACAGGCCAGACCGGGGGTGACCCGAGGCCAGCGGGCTCCCGGAGCGGGGAGCCGGCTCCTCCGAGGGCCCGTGCCCGCCACGAGAGCGGAGCGTGGCCCTGGGAATGCTGCAGCCCCGTGGGGGAGGCTGAAGGCCCCGCAGGGGCAGCGAGGAGAGAAGAGAGGTCTTGCTTTGCCATGTACCTGGCATGGTACCCGCAGCCCTGGGTGTTTGGCGGAGGTGCACATCCCCCCGAGGCGGGGCAGTGCCCGCTTTTCTTGCAGGCCGGGAGGCAGAGGGTCCGCAGCGACACGGGAGTTCTCCCGTGAGCATCCCCGGGCGCCCCGGAGGTTGCGCACCCACCGTGTTTGCGCAGTTTACGGGAACACAACCGGACTGCAAAACAGATGCTGCGCAACAGCGGGCCACCTGTTTTTCACATCATGCTCCATCTCAAAGCCGGTTTTCTTCATTATATCCATCCCGACAGATACCATGAAATACATCACTCATTTAGATATGGGAGCCGGCCTCTGGAGGACGACTTGCGCGGAGCACTTTGATGTTGAGAGACAGATTTCAAAAGATAGAAAGCCCCTTCGATGTTTCTAATTACCCCGCGCCCAGGGCCTGCCGCTGATTAGGGCGGCGGTGCCGGGGTGATGCCGAGGCGGGCGGCCCGCGGGGGCACGGCCCTGCTCGGCCCGGCTCGGCCCGGCTGCGCGGGGAGGGGCGATCCGCCTCCTCCATGCGCCGGCCGGGGAGAAGCGCGCAGTGCATCAGCAGAGCTTCCCTAAAGCCAGCGGCGAGCCGCGGCCATCAGCCCGTGCTGGCGTGGGGAGAGGGCAGCAGCCTTTGCTGCATCCCCAGCGCCTCCCCGCCGCGGGAGGAGGTTTGGGAGCAGGCGAGATCTGCTCCCTCAGCCAAGGCCCTTTTGCAAGAGGCTGCGCTGAAAGCATTACAGCCCTTGCTAACACTTCTGCTCACATGCGAGCCTTTTATCTCGGCAGCGCTGTTGGAAAAGCTGAATCACTGCGGAGAAAGTGAGGACTGAGGGGTATTTTTTCATATGCAACAAGCTGCTCTTTATTTAATCCTCACAGCCCCTATTTCTATCAATATTCCTAAAGCTGAGAGATCAAACACGGAAAAATTAAAACCATGCTACCACACTAAATAAGATTAAGATCGTGGCAATACACTGGCTGCTCCTTGGGGAAATAATTTTGTTGCTGCAGGAGCCATGGCCATCCTGGAGGCAAAGCTTGTGTTTCAGGAATGGGTGATGGGAAAGACAGTTGGGAGCTGGCCTCCAAACCCAACCAGGAGGCGCCTCAAATGCCCATGCTCCTGTGCCCTTCTGCTCCCAGCCCGACTGCTTGGGCATCACTTCTCTATGGAGTCGATGAAATTTGCTACACTGAGCTCCGTTATCCCTGTTTTGCTTTCACCAGCAGACATATTCAAGTGAGTCCCACTGTTGGTCTCAAGGGATTTTGACTCCAGGCCCCCAAAAAGAAGACCCATATTTTCAGGCATAGGTAGCTTCAAAATCTCACTTAGAGAACCACAAATGGAAGCTTGCAGCTGGAGTAATTCAGAGTTTCTGCTGAGGAAGTTTGTTCTTCCAGAACTGTTCTCTGCTCACATGATTCCCCTTTGACACTTAAGGAATTAATTTTATTTTAAATTTTAGATTACGTCATAAACTTTTGAATTCCTGGCCACCTGTTCTGGCTGCTTATGTGGAAGAAGCAGCGGGCTTTCTTGGAAACCTCAGATGTGAGGCTAGAAGTCTCTTGAAAACAGAGTCTGTGGACTGCATGCCTTTATCGCTGAGGGGTCTTCCATGGCCACCCTCTCTGTCATTCCCTGCTTTGCCAAGGATTTGTCAGCTTTCAGGGCAGGGTGGAAAGCCTCTCTTTCCTCAGGGATGGGGGGCCAGCAGTGGACCCTTGCACATGTACATTTTGTAGTCTTTTTTAAGTTTCTGTACAATCACTATAATGTTTTTTACTTTGATCAGCATCTCTTTTTCTGATGTTCTTTCTTTTCTCTGAGGAAACCCACTCCCTTGTATATTTGAAGCAAGCTGAGATGCAGCCAATTGTATTAGTTCTGGCTGGAGCAAATATGCATAATGAAACACTGGATGTGTGGTATGAGTCCAAAATAAATGGTCACTAGCAGAGCCAGCAAAAACCTACAAGCTCAGACAGCCTGCAAAAAAAAAAAAAAAAAAAAGCTGGGANCCCAAAAACCCAGAAAAAAAAAAAAAAAAAAAAAGCTTGGATTTTACCTGCAGTGCTCTGCATTTTTCCAAAGGGAAAAATGAACTTTGGAGTTTAGAGGGCTTGGGAAGAGACACTGGGACACTAAGCCTTTTTCATTACATTTGTGAATTGTCATGATTCTTGCATTTTTTTGTGAATATAGCATCTGTAAGTGGGAGAAAGTGTTTTATCTCCTAACCTGTTATTCCCAAAGTTTGGGTTTTATGTGCCAGATGTCAGTTTGTCCTGATTCCTCAGGCAGCTGGGATTAAAGCTTCCCTATATCAGAGAGGTGTTATAAGGATAGCTCCATTAATGTATGTGGAAATCTGGTACTGCAGCGATAAAGACCCTGTAAATATTTACACAGACAGACGAGCTCATGGAAATTTTTCATTATTAGCTTAACTTCATTACAAGGAAGTAGTTGAGGAAGTCAGCAGTATATTAACTTCACCTTTTTTTTTTTTAATTAAACATTGACAACACATCTGGTGCTGCTTCAAGCCATTAGATTCAGAGGGTCACTCTTTTAAATATTTTACAATCTGCAGGGAAATATCAAGTCTCAGGCAAAAGGGAAAAAGAAACGTAGCTCCTATAAGAATAAATCTTGCCAGTCAGACCTTTTACACTTTTAAGAGTTAATAAAATAGTGAGTAACGAACAACTGGAGAAAATAATTTATTTGGACATTCAAAAGCCTTTTGATAAACACCCATACAAGAAACTGTTAGGGAAACTTGGTAACCAAAAAGTGAGAGGTAAAGTCCTGTCACGGATTAAAATCTGGTTATAAATGGGAGTGGAATAAATGGCCGATTCTAGTAGGGAAAGAGATTAATAATGAGGTGCCCTAGAGAGTGAGACTCAGACCAATATTGTTTAATGCTTTATTAATAACCTGGGGGTGAATACTGAAGTGGCAAAAATTGATGTCAATAGTACTTAGCTTAGGTCAGGAGCAACTCCAGAAGAATTTAATAAAATGGCAGGACCATATGTAGAAGTATGAGGGCAGCTTGGGAAGTGCCTTCGAAACCTACAGCAGCTCTCTTGCTCCTTCTGGCACATGGGCGTGTCCAACAAAGCTGGGGGTAGGTAGTCAGAGGACAGGCAGATATTTCCAAGCATCTCAAGTACTTTTTGACTCTTCTCAGGTGCTGTTCAGCTCCCCTAGTTAGTTATGCCAGGAGGAAAGAGTGAGCTCCCACATGGCCCCTCTACCAGTCTCTGAGTAGTACCTCCAGGAGCTCCTCCAGTAATTGTTTAAAAAAAACACTGTGAGTTTCCATGGCTGATCATTCCCTAAGGACATGCCAACAACTCTGAAGGTCCCCTCTCACAGATATTTTAAAAATTAAGTGCTTGGTCAGACAAGCATGGTAACAAACCTCAAGTCCACTCAGTCTGAAGATTTAAGCTCCTGAGCAGTGCCTGGCACCCCGAGAAACAAAACCTGCCAGCATAGCTGGGGTGCAAAGATCTATGTGAACATTGTGGTCATATTATCTAGAGCATAAAATAAGGGATAAAGGAACAAGCAGCTACCTGGACTATGGGGTGAGTTGTTTGGAGGAGATGTTTACTCTGTGGATTCTTCTTCCCACTGATTTCACTTTTGCAGTGTGGCTGCGTCTTAACTGAGCTGTGCTGATGTGAACCTTGAGCTGGCCCAGGCCTGGGCTCACTCTGTGAGCTCTGTGTTTGAGCCTGCTACACAGACACGTGTACTCACCAGCAGTCTGCATGACCATCCTTCTGTAATCCCAGTACTGCCAGTCCTCAGTCCCCACTGCTCTGTCTCCACAGTGCCACCCAAACACAGCGCAGACTTTTGAAGGTAATGACATTCATGGAAATTCAAACAGCTGGTTTTCACAGGGATTTAATATTGTTTTGTTTTTATCCAGTGGGTCATTTCCAAGGATACTATTCTGGAAAAGAAAGCAACTCATAAAGTTTTTTTAAAATCCGCTTGATATGGCTTATAAAGTATTTTGAAGTACCACCAACAAAAGAAATTGTTTTTAAATCCCCTCTTTCATTTGATGATTTATATTACATTCCAAACACCCTGTGTCCTCAGCATTGGAGCCCCAGAGGAGTAGGTGGGGCCCAAGGGGAGCTGGGGTTCACATGCACATGGGAAGTGACTTACCTCTGATGCTGCAGCACCCAGGAGACAGCCCAAGGCTTTCCCCTCTCAGTGAATCACTCTGCCTTGCCTTATCCCCACATTTGTAGTTCAATCCAAGCTCTCCATGGCTTGTAGGCACTCTTGGGATTCTTACCTTTACTTCTTTTATTTCATAGTCTGAAATGGAAAACCACACACACATGCACATAACATCTGGTCAGCCTAATAAACAATAACCTAATACTTTAATGCAGGGGGTGGGTTCTCAGTGTGAATGGGCTTCATTTGTGGAGCTTTATGAATTGACATCAAATGAGGACCTGCTCAGAAATGAAGAAACACCTTCAGAAGCGCTGGTCTAATCACTCAGCATGTGGAACCAAGGGTTCTGCTGAGGATCATGCTGGAAAGGAGCGATTTTACAGGCCAGGGATGGGTGCTGTCTGTGGTCCTAAGCCTCTGGCTCCTAAGCCACAATTCTCCGTGGCCATGGCTCACACATTTGTTATGGGGGGCAAAATATTCAGGCAATATCGTGGTAATATTTGCAGTAATTATGATACTACACAAGCATAGTGTGCAGTCATGCAAACATGAAGGTCACTAAATGTCTTGGGATTTAAATGTCTTGGGCTTAAAATTGGTACATTTCACAATTAGCACCATCACTTTTCTCCATGCAAAGATAAGCTTTGGGAGCTTGTTCTGGCAATTGGGATAGGCCAGGGTCCAGGGAAACCTGTGGCCCTGGGCAGCTGCAGAATTAAAGCAAGAAAGACTAAAATTCAAGTATATGACTTCAGACCACTGAGGCAGAGCCTTAGCATTCCTTGGAAGTGGGCTGCCCTCTGCCTGCCTCACTGCCCTGATGTGGGGGGAGGTATGGCTGTCTCCACTGTGTCTTTACCACTCATCTCTTCAGGCTCTGCTTCAGGTCTTCAGGCTCTGCTTCAGGTTTTCTTCTTTCCTATCTTCACCTCCGAGCCTGCTTCTCCCAGCACCCCCTTTTTCCTTCGTGAAGCCCCTCCAGTCATCCCTTCTGATTCTTCCTCGTGTCTCCAGGAGAAAATTGCCATTTTCTCCTCCAACAGAGAAAATGGTAATTTCTCAGCCTCCTCCTCCTCCTGTGCCCTTTTGCAGACTGCAATGACTGCACGCAGCCACTTCTAGTGGGGCAGTGCTGGTTTCTCTCCTCCTTACTCCCAGAACAAAGGCTGGCATTTTGTTAATCCAGGCATAATTAATCACCACCAATGTTTTTATTTTAATTCATCTGTTTACATAGCATTGAAGAGGTTTAGGAGCTGTGAGCTTTTATGCATAACTGTAGAAGATACAGATACAGATATTTTGCCAGGCCTTTGCGGCAGTAGTAGTTTTTTAGGGGGCTTAAACAATTTTGCATTAGATCAGCCCAGAAATAGAAGGTTGAGACTGGAGAGATACAGAAGGAGGCTGTCTGAATCTTAGTTGTTCCAGCAGCACAGAACAATGGAAAGGAGCAGAAGCAGAGTATTTTGTACTCAGATGTTCTTGCTATCAGTTGTCCCTTCATAAAGACAGCAAAGAGGAAGACCTAGATCTGTAATTTATTCCTATGCCTTTGGCATCTACCTCCAAGGATGCTGGCAGGCAGGATAATGGCAGTAGTGGTTCCTAGAGATGGGAATGTGGTACGTTCTCTGAGAGAAAAGGAAAGATGTCAGGTCCCTTTACAGCCTTTCCTTTGAATAGACAAGATGTTTGAATTGTTTCTCAGAGTCACTTAAAAAAAAAGGCATGTGAAAATGTCAGAGAATTTCCTCTTTCCCTTTCCCACCCAAATACAAAATCAAATAAAAGCAAACACATGGGATACAAGAGCAGCCCCCTCTGCACGTATTCGCTGTGATACACAGGCTGTTTCCAGATGTATGGTTTAGATTTCATCCAACTACTGCTTAAAGCTCAGCCTGAGAGTATACACTGACCAAGTTGGAAACTTCTGGGGAAACTCACCTCACTTGGTGGTGAGGCTCCTGCCTTTGGATATGATACTGGTTGCTGCATCTACTTTGTGACTCTTTTGTCATCTCTCCATTCCAATTAGATCATTTTCAAGCCTGCTAAAGTATGAAGTCCCTGGTGTGTATTTAAAAATGAGAAATAAGTTATATGGGGGTTTTATTTGTCTTTTGTCTGAATATTTTAAATGAACTGTTGGCATAGTTTAGGGAATATACAGCCCTGTTAGCATGAGCAGTGAAGTACACTCACATAAATACTGCATCATTGATAAAAACCACTTGCATCATGTTAAACAACCTCACAAACAGTTTGGGATTTTCATACATCATGTGGATGAATGATGAATATCCCACAAAACTGCTTTAACTAATTGAATATTTGTGTGTGTGGTTGGACCCTGGATGGGAATTTCTCAGACATAAGTATGCCTTCAGTAATAGTGAGTATATGGGTAAAAGGAGTCACCTGTGCAGACCTGATGCCCGAGGCTGTAGTTATTACTGCCTAATTTGCTGCTTAGTATTTTTGGTCCTGATTCCAATCCTGGTGTTAGGATTGTCCTGCAGTCCAGGAGACCTACATATCTGAAGCCCAGAGGAGCCAGAGTTATCCCTTGTCCCTCACCTGGCAGGCGACTACATGATGGGTTTCCCTCCACCATGAATACTCATAAATGGGCTGTTACAAGCTGCTACAGAAATTATTCTGTACTGCTTTTTATCATCTGCTGCATAAAAGTCAGTCCCTGATTCAAATATGAATTAAAGAAACAGACACACATCACACAGATTTCCAGAAGTTGGGCCAGGTTTGACAACACAGAAGGTGGATTTAAAGTCCATTTTGCTGGTGTCAACTTTAGGACAGTTGATGCACTGACTCACAGGTTGGGGAAGATGCCCAGTGGGTTTCTGCCAGGCCAGCCAAGCCCTGAATTGGCTGCAGTCAGGATGCTCACACCTGCATGACTCAGCACATGGCCATGGGAACAGGAGCACCCTGCAGCCTTGGCTGGTGGAGACTGACCTGCCAACAGGGATTGGGCACCCCTGGGTCAAGGGCTAAAGGGATTTCTGAGGATTCTTCAGGTTATAGGCTGCTATTCAGGAGAAAAATAAAACAACAACCCCCCCCCAAATTTTTTTTAATTGTTTTAATCCTCAAATTCAGAGCCACCTCTGAATCTAGCAAAATCACACTGCAACCGCTTTGACAGAAATGCTGAGAATTTTATATTTGTTGAGCACCCCAATGGGTTGAAAATATTCCTGAGAGATTATGAGGCTCCCAGCTACTGCTCCAATTCACAGAAATTAAACCTTCCATCATCTGGTTTTTATATTTGGAAATGTCAGCTATACTTCCTATCACATATTTTGTTGCTTCAATGCACTGAGCCTTCTGTGAATTTCAAAACACATAACTCAGCTCTCAAGCATTTCTTTTGTAAATATTGATAATGGTTTCAAGTTCTTTATTAAATAACTTTTTAATGAGTTTGAGGACAAAGAACTATTTTTTCACAGTCTCACAAAGATAAGAATCATAACATATCTTTCTGTACCATGGAACACATGGTTCTCAATACCTCATTGTACAGCATAGGCTTTTCCACTTTAAAAAAGTTTACTTAAACAAAAAAAGCCCCACAATTATGAGAAATAAAACCTAAGCAGGTCATACCAAAATGTTCAAAATTGCATGCAAATGCTATGTGACACCTTTGCAGAAAAGTGTATGCTGACATTGAAGCAGCCTTAGAAAGTTCCATTTAGTCCAACAGCAAGAAGAGCTACAAAATGCCACCATCTTAATGCCACCACTGTTAATGAGGTTCAAGGTATAGACCTCTCCTTGCTCAGCATTATTTATTGCCTGTGCTTTTGACAGAAAGGATCCCTGTGTATGTGCTTAAGATCGAAGACAATAAAATATTATGATGAGGTTTACCAGGGGAAGTTTCCAGGGGGAGGTTTTTTATCAGTTTACAAGCATGGTCAAAGTCCTGCAGGAGAGCTCCTCTTTGGAGCTGGCTGTAAACAATTTACATGGGAAGGTAATAGGAAGCCTTTAGGGTGCCTGGGAAAATATTAAGTTATAGAAGTTCTGACCTCTGTCTTCTACACCTGGTCCAGAGGACTGATGTTCACTAGCAAGCACGCAGCTCTCTAGGAAACTGCACACCCTCAGTGAAAGAAGGGTTATTTTTTTAATACATTTAAATTAAAATTTGGACTGGGTAGCAGTATACTAAATCAAATATGTTGTACAACTAATTTTCTCTATAAAAAGCCAAATGTTTACCTTTGAACTTAAAAATGTTGCCTTCAGGCAAATCATGTTCCAGCCAGCTGTAGTTTAAATGCTTGGTGCAGGTTCTGTAGCTTGCTTCTTCATTCAACACTCAAAATCATTCATGTTTGCTAAGTGGAATTAAAAGCCAGCTAGGAACAGATTACTGGTCCCCTGATATTAGCCTTTCTTCTCACACATTCCCTTGAAGACTTTGGGGTCTAATAATAACATCTTCCTGTGCGGGTCCTATTGACAGCTTGAGACCTTAATGAGGATCCGCTTCAAATGTAAATACCTGGGTTTTTTACTTGCATGTTTATTCAAGGGAATTTGTATTGCATCACGTGGCTGGGACTGAAAACAGAGGTCAAGAGACAAACAAGAAAGTTTAGGTGATTTTTAGATGGTGCTTTAGGCCCAGCCCATGGCTGGACCTCTTGTCAAAGTTCTGCTTTCCCAGTAGGCTAAGAGAAATACCTCAGGCTCTCCAGTCTCCACTTGATCAATTGTTCTTGTTAAAATTAGATACAAAGACATGCATTGGCACTGGTGGCTGGGGTTTTTGGGTTTGTTTCTTTTTTTCCTGCAGTCAGGATGACAACAAAGCCACAGGATATCTCTATTGAACATGAAACCAAACCATAAGGACTGGGAGAGGAGCTGTTGTTGATTACCAGCAAGCAGGTTCTTATTTGCATCTATTATTTTAATGATGTTGAGATGTGCCTTAAGTGTTTAGGATGTGTCAGGGCACCAAGAGCATTCCAAGGGTATCTTTTCAGCTGTTTCCAGTTAAGAGGTCTGTATTACTGAGTTGTGAATCAGAAGAACCATTCAATCTTCCATCTTTGTCATTGTGCCAACACACAGGAAATGACCTCTCCCTAAAAGCTGAGCACCTGCAACTCTCATTAAGATCAGTCTAATGTCACCCATTGCTTTTCAGGCTCCAAAAAGGGCCTCTTACAATCTACCTGTTTCAAATTCCCTGAGGATTTATTGGCTCAGAACATAGATTACTTGTCTTGGTATCAGGGATTTCCTTTCTTTTGAACAGGAACATAAAAACACAAAGAAAGCCTAAACTCAAGTAATGTGAAAATATTGTGTTTGATTCCAGCCAATATATTCAAAGTTACAGATGAATGCCTGACTTTAACTTGAAATGTGATGCCTTGAGTCTGCACATGATCTTGTGGCGTATAAAATGTTTGGAAGCCTTTGAAAAATCGGAAATATTCTTGGCTTTGGTTGCACTCTTATTATTATGCTTTCTTTAATGTATTTATAGTTGGCTCAATAGATCTTTACATATATCAAGCTTGGGTAGCAAGTTTCAGGGCTCATGAGATCTGTGTTGTTCCTGGTTGTAATGGCAACACACAGTCGAGTCTGTTGTGTACTTTACACAGGTTATGTCTTCAGGTGAGAGGGTCCCCACACATAAATGGTGTAGTCCAAAACCTTGATCCAAATCTTCCCAAAATATACAGGATGGAAGTTTGTTTCAGTGCTAGGCAGGACTAAAAGTTTGAAACAATGAGCTCTCCTTTCTTAAGAAGTGAGCAGTAAATTACAAGCACCTGCAACTTTACACTGACCTGAAATTGCCCTAGTTTTGCCCTTTTAAATTCAGACAAAGCAATAAAATTTAATGTATACATGCACTTACTGCATTAAAATTAATGGTTTCATTTCCAGACCGGTTACTGACCATGAGCTTAAGTGAAATTAGTTCTCCTAAAAGATGACTAAGTACCCTTAGCAGTGAATACTAGTTTTTAGACATAGTTAAAATGCACCATAGAGGGCAATGAAAATTTCATGCTCAACATGCTCAAATGCCTCAGTGATCTCAGGGTTTTTTGATAGGTTCTGACAAGAAATAATCTCTGAGCTCCATTCAACAGCTCACTCAAGTCAGAGTTAAAAGCGAAAATACATCAGTCATCTTGAAAGGTTTAAATGTAATCCCTTCTAATGATTTTTTTTCCATTGCTGTATGTTCACTTATAATCCTATCAGAAGTCATCTGTAAGAACACCTGAGCAACTTCATACATGGCTTCTTTTAAAGAAGAGTTTGTACTTTCATCAGGCATGTTCAGCAATGTTCTCCCAGGGGTGACTTTTGTATTATAGAGTAAAACTTTAAGCACATCAGCAGTCAGAGCTAGCTGAATGTGAATGGACATGAAGAGCTTGCAATCAGAACAAATTAACAGTCATGTAGTTTGCAGTGCCTGCACACTTACAGTTCCATTCAGCCAGATGCTGCATGACTCCGGGAAGGATACAGTCGCTATCCTACAAGTATTGGAAGGAAACCCTTTGCCATTCTGTGAAGTGATCTTTAAGGATTTTAAGCAATCCAAACCTGATGTTGTTACCTGTATGAAGATTGATCAGTGGTTCACTCTTCAATCAGTTGGCTTGAAAGGCATTGAATCACTCAAAGCTGGAATATGAATAAAGAGGAATTAGTGTATTCTCAGATAATAGATGGTAAATAGTGTCTGATCTGGGAGATGACTGGATAAATAACCTTGGACTGTGGTTTCACTGGGACCTCATAAGCTCTGAAGCCAAGACTGGTTCCATTGAATGCTGTGTGCTCTCACAAGTCCTATTCAAAATCTGGCAAAGTACTATCTCCACAGCTGGCCATGGTGGGCAGCTAAAGGATGTTGGCAATATTTTTGTGTGGGGACTGCTGCACTTGCAGCCCTTTCTAGTGCAGTAATCTTTGCTCAGTGTTGCAGTCAGTACATGTGCTTTTAACAAAGGAGCAAAGTTGCAAAGCGTGTTGTGTGTCCAACTTTGGAGGTATCTCTGGAATACAGGGGCTCTCCCTGAGTATCTTCTGTCTACCACATCGACAGGCATACATGCAGGCTACATACTTCATAATCAACATCCAGCAGCTTTTGCAAGTTTCAGCATCTGGAAAGTTGGCAGAACCAAGCTTGGGATTTTGATTACAGTTTTTTTCACAAGGTGTGCAATTGTCCTGGCAAGTAAAGCCCTTAAGCCTCATAAGGAGCTTTAGAGTATGCAATTACTTTAAAGGAAGACCATTTAAAGGACACTGAAAGCCTCAAAAAGTTTTATAGCTTTTGTGGCAAGACCTTCTGACTCTTAACTGCCAAACTCAATCCAATGGAACCATTTCCCTTCTGAGCAGAAAAATGCCCTTGTGGGTGTTTCTAATCCTACACATAGTTCAGCAGCGGGGGATCTACGGGTGGTATAGTACAAGTATTTTTTAGTTCCTTCTATTAGGTACCTGTCAGGGAAAAAAATGAGTTGTGTAGGTAACCCAACATTCCCCTTCTTTTCTCCCTGAATATGAGCTCTGCAGTGCTTCTAGGGAACAGAAATATCTTTATGTTATATTGCAACGATATAATTTGGCCCCAAAAAAATGGGCCAAAGGTATAGATTCATATACCTGAATCTAATCACCATATGTGAGAAAGATAGCCTGGTGTCTAGGAACCAGAAGGAAGAAGCCCTTTTGTCAGGTGTTTTCTCATGGAAAAGATTTTTTAAAATGCTGTCGAGCAGATCTAATACCATATTTACTTTCCTATTTTTGTTTTAACACAAAGACTCTCTTACGTAACAGGAGACTCCAATACAGTCACCCAGCACTTCTTGCCTGAGGCAGTGAACGTAGCAATTTCATCTATCATTTACATCAAACCACAGCATGCTTTTCTAAGCTTAGCTTGTTATTGTCTCTCAGTCTGCAGAATAACTGAGGGCAATGGAACAGTTACTGGCGCTGTAAATGTTTTCAGACTCTGAAGCTAGTAATACGCAACCTTATTTGAATTAAATTACCTCTTTTAGGGAGTCTGAAACCGGATGACTTCATATAATTCATTATGTTTAAGGAGGCAGTTTAGTGTGGCAAGTTAAAACCCATTAAGTTGCTCTGTAGTTTTCTTGGCTGTGGTTGTTTTTCTTAAGTGAAAGTAATTAAATGTAAATATTTACTAATATCCCAGGCTGTGAAACTCTATAGCAAGAGGAACAAGGAGAACCAAGTCAGTGCTGGCTCCCTGTATTAATACCCCACGCTGGCTGAAACATGCTTGCTGGCTTTTGCACAAACAGGCTGGTTGATGTGGAGCTCTGATGGGGAAATGGAAGCTGAGCAGTTGAATTAGTTGAAAAAAGAGGAGGAAACCACTGCTCGGATGTGATCTCTTTTTTTATATGCAGGATTCATGCAATGGGCAGTAAGACATCACCAGTAAATTGGCATTTTCCCTGCTAATCGTGGACAAAGAGCTGATCCAAAAATCTTCTGTCAATGGAAAAAACTCCACCAAGTTGAATCAAGGCAGCATGTTTGTAAACTCTGTGAATGAGCACAGGTGAGCCCAGCCACTGAGGCAGTGATTCCTTCCCCTGCTACAGCCACCCCACCTCACTGCAAGAGCTTCCTCTTGCCAGGCTACTGCAGAGCTGGTGAGATGGCAGACACTAGTAGAGGCAGCAAACTCTTGTTAGTCTGGATAAGATAAACTCCCAATGTGAATGTTCTTGGGGGGGCCTTGGCTGGGGACACGAGCAAATGGGTCCAGACTGGCCCAGTGTGCCCAGTGAACATCTCAGGGTAAATACTCCAAGACCTCTTCAGATCTGATTTTTCAGAGACAGGCATAGAGGATTTAGCCTTGAAATAGCACTCTGTACTTTCTCTGTATACCCCATAAACTAAGGGGCCTCTTGCAACTTTTAGAATTCCAAGGTAACACAATGAAACAGACTTAAATTTGTTCCATTACTTGTTGGAAGTTGATCTATGGACAGACTTTTGCCTTTCCTGCAAAGACTGGGTCCACTTCATGCTTATGTTACAACCTCTCTTTGCCAGTATCTGATAAAATAATTCTCATAAAAGACCCAAGACCTCCTACGCTGTCAGAAAAGTATGAACCTGCTTAGCTTGAAGAAGACATCACTTGCTGACCTAGGGGCATTGCTGCCAAAGTGAGGTCCTAAAGTGGATGGTGATTGGGGTCAGCCTCTGCCCCATCCTCGCCCCTCTCTGTGCTCGCTGCTTTCTCTTGTGTGCGCGTGGGGAGATGTGAGAGCAGTCAGTGCCTCGCAGTGTCAGGCTGGGCCAGCACAGCCTTTGCAGGGAAGGGGGGCCAGGAGGCCTTCCCAGCCCTGAGGGAAGTACCCACACTGACCCCTCTGGCCCCAACACACCACTTCCACTTCCATCACACAATTTGTGCGGAAACAGCCCTGGACACAGAGGCACCCATTAACCAAGGGCCAGTCCAGCAACATTATTAAAAACACCATGGAGCCTTACAACCAAGCAGCTCAGCTGCAACAGGTGTCAGGCAGAAGAAAGCTTGAATTAAATGACTTGGGAGGTTTATTAGCCCACTCTTAGACTGAGCATTTACCTAGAGGTCTTGTTGCTTCTTGTTTAGTACTGCTTCTTGTTTAATACTTGTTTAATACTGTTGATGTGGCTGTGCCTTTAATGTGAGTGAGGATCGTGGAGTTGGTGCATTCGTGTTTGCCATCCACATCTGTGGTCTCAGGGTCACCATTTATGGTTGCGATGAGAGCAGTGAAACAGGACTCACTGACTCAATATCAGAAGGCTTAATATGATTTATTAAAATTGACTCCATTGTTCAAAGCTTGGGCTATTTTCTGCCCCAGGTACAGGGCGAGCTGCTTCTTCCATGCTCCGTACTGAACAACACCCCGAAAATGCTTACCATACCAGAGAGATAACAAAACTTCACACATTGGCTAAGAAAGAGAAACAAATCCACATCCCCTGAGACAGAGACACAAGATAGAGATTGTTAACAAAACTTTGTGCTCTGGAAATTTTTGCTTTTTCATGAGAATATTTTTCTGCAGGGAAATTCATCATATGTTCTTACAACACACATCCACATTCATATCCACATCCACCCAGAAGGGACTGTGGAAGGTTTGCTTGGCAGGGTGTTCAGGGCATTCATCTTCTCTGCCTGAGAAGAGGATTAGACCAAGGATTATTAATTTGTGGAGTGACATTTTTGTGTCCTGCGAGGTAACAGCACTGTAAACTATCTCCCCCGCCCAGCAAGCAGATGCTCCATGAAGAGTGAAGCAGCACTCTTTTACTCCTCCCTGCTGCCCTCTCAGAAGACACACCACGAGAGTTCAGGTCACCCAGAACCAGTTTCTTTACATCTCCTGCCAAGCAGAGTGGCAGTTCACACAAAGCATGCTCTTAAGGCACATGATGTATTTCAGTCATGGTTAAGTCCAAAACCTTCTGCCAAGAACAAGCTTGTTAAAAGCTGCTTTAGTCAAAAAGATGAAATACTAAGCTGCCTGCCTTTACAAGACAATTGCTCATAGGAGCTGAAATTCAGACATTTTCCTTTGGAATAAGCTGGCTGGATCATTCCAGGCTTTTGGGGGTATAATGCGCAAAGAAACTGCCAAAACAATTTAAAAAAATGAGTTCTATATGTGGCTGGGAAGCAATCTGTATGTTCTGCTGGAAGAGGCTGCCCCACACATGCTGGGTGCCTGCAGATCCAAGCCTTCCTCCTCCTTGTGCTGTAGTGCTGTGGCCTTGGCTGCTGATGGGCAGAGCACCATTTAACATGGGGCTCCTGTGCTCCTTGGCAGCACTGCAGCAGTGGGCTGATTTTTCTGCCAATAAGGGCCACTGGTAAAAGGGAATATCTCACATTTGCTAAGGCTGTTGGGTTTATAGGAAGAAAACAAGTTTAAAATGTGGTTAGTGAAAAAACGAGCCCGTACCTAATTTATCAATCAGTCAGCCAGAGTATCCTCCAGCCGTATTACCCCAGGCTGAATTTTTGTCAGTTTTGTCACCAAGTCAGTAGCATTCAATCAAATGACACATGCAAGTTTGATGTGCAAGTCAAACTGCAAAAATAGTTCAGGTCCAAAAGTGATAGTGCAGTAGATAGTATGTTTCTATCCAGGTAAATACAACTAAATAAATATCAAGAGCAGGCTTAGTGCTTTTCTTTGAAATCTGGAAGGCAGATTTCAATAGTCTGAGAACAGTCTTCTCCTTTTAGCCTTTGGCACACAAAGGACTCCTGGAGTCCAAGATGCTTCATGGAACCATGGAATTGTTAAGGTTGGAAAAGACCTCTGAGACCGAGTCCAACCATTAATTCAGCACTGCTAAGTCCACCACTAAACCGTGTCCCTAAGTGCAACATCTTCATGTCTTTTACATCCCTCCAGAGATGATGACTCCACCATGTCCCTGGACAGCCTGTTCCAATCACTGAAAACCCGTTTGGTGAAGAAAATTTCCCTAATATCCAGCTTAAACCTCCCTGGCACAACTTGGGGCCATTTCCTCTTGTTTTATCACATGGTACCTGGGAGAGGAGTCTGACCCCACCTCACTACAGCCAAGTGTGGTATTGCTGAGCCAGTCCTGGCTGGCTGTGTGCTGGTGGCTCTGAGCATTGCCATGGCAGTACTGGACAGAAAAGAGATAAAATCTCTGCTAGGTCTGGGAAAGCATTCATGCTTTTATGTCCCAGGCAATTCTGGTTCCCAGTGCAGCCTAACAGAGAATGAACTGCTTTTTTTGCTCATTTTCTTATCCAAAGAGTCTAAAAAATCCTCAGTAGATGTCGTAGCAAATCTGATGCCAGCAAATGTGATAATTTCTGTACATTCAGGGCTTCTTCTACAAATTTATCCTTTTACTCTAATTGCTGTGGATATTTCAGTCCACAGTGTAATTCAACCGAGCAAATCAAGGAGAAAGCTGAAAAGGATAAAAGTTTCTTTCCATTGCATTTAATTGGGAGTTTCCCCACAACCTGTGTGGCAGTAATAGGCTTAGAGTCTTATTTGTACAGTAATGCTTGATTTACTTGTTTCTCCTCTTCTTCCTTTCTCTTCCCATGGTGCCACATTATTGTTTCAAACCACTGATCTTTGCTGTGGTCTCATGTTTCCCACAACTTGCATTGCTGGGATGTTTACTTCCTGGGTTTAATTCTAATTTAGCTACTACACTAATCCTTAAATAAATCTTTTTCAGTTCAACTCTTTCCCTTAGCTCTATACATCAATGTTTACACTAATTTAAATAGGCAGGATATTAGATTAAAGTTAATTGAGGGAGTCAACACACTAATCCAGTTGCTACAGGTTTGCACCCCTGAAGAAAATATTAAGAGCAGCCATATAAATTTCCATTTCTCATAGAGCAAGGGAGAATATATTTGGAGTGTAACCCAAACTATTAGGTTTTAGAGTCAAGTCATTTGTATCGTAAGTTTTGTCAAATAGTCAAACATATTGTAAGACAACACAAGCAGTTAGGCTGAATTCTCTTGCTTTCCCATTCCAGGACTCAGGAAAGCTGTCTGAACATAGCTGGAGAAGTTACAGGTTTCCATGACAGCAAAACACAACATAGTATCGAAATTTAACAATCCATACAGTACTTCCAAACACTACAATTAAAAAAAGAAAATAATTCCAGCAACGTGAATTAAATGTTTTGAATGTCATGTTTTTTTAAAGAGACAAGACTGAATTTTTAAAACAGCTAATCTAGTAGTTCAATTTCCAGCTCCCAAGTTATTTAGACTGTTGGTGTAAATTTTCACCTATGATCATGTACACAATTTAAAGTACATGAGCTTTTTTCTAAAAGTCGATACAGCGATATCTAAGCAATAAAGATTAGATTAATATAGGGATCAGATTAATAAGCATCAGATTAATATAGGGAAAAAAAAACCCAAAACAACAAACACCACCACCCAAACATTTGAAAAAATCATGTTCCACAGATGTTTTTGTCTGAAGATTATCTGTGCTCTGTGTGGGCTGCAAGTTCTAGGTATTTTCTTGCATTGTGAGGGCACAAAAGGCTGCGGTAGGGACATGGGTGCTGGTGGGTATTTTTTTATGATGTGACACTGGAACTGAAATAGCAGCTTCTAGTAGTAATTTCATTATTAATTTTCTATAGTAATTTCTAGTAGTAATTTCATTATTACGGTTCTATATTGCACCGGTGCATAAGAATAACTGCAGCTGTGTATTTAATTTCTGTTTTTAAGTTACAAAAACACCTAGGAATGTAGAGGGAACAGAACTGTACATAAAATACAAATCAATGCCTGTGAAAAGTCCCCATTTGAAAGATGAAAATCCACTTTTGACTACAACAGCCTGAAGTTCCCAGGGCTGAAAGCCACATGGAGTCACGCCCCTCCCCTTTCAAACTGCTACCACCTACCTTCTTTCATGTCTCCCTGTAACGAGTTAGATGCTGACTTACACCAATTAATAATGTGACCCAGGGTGAAAGTCAGCAGTCAATGTCAGAAAATCAAATTCTGAACTCCTATCAATCGCTTGCCCATATCCCAGGCACATATTTATGTAATAAATCCACTACTGTACTACGTTGAGTCCTGTTAAAGCCCGAATGCTGTGGGGCAGAAGTTGTAGCCTTTCCCTGCCAGGTAGGTGTTTACGAGCCTGGTAGCACCAGAAGCGTTTCTGGAGCCCACAAACATAATTTAGCTGCAGTAATGTGAAATTACTGAGCCTGTCTCGTGCCGACATGTGTTACATGCAATTGTAAAAAGGAAAAAAAGTTTAACAGCTTAGCCACAAAGGAATGTTTATATCTGATTACACTAACTGCTAATTTAATGGTAGTTAATCAGTGGCATGTAATACAAGCCGAGCAGCCCAATGGATTTATTGATGAATGGCATTTAAAGTTGTTGCTGGAAAAGCAGTGCAGCAGTTGGATTACACAAGCAGGCACAGAGCCCTATCATGCAGCAGTGCCTTTGCTAAAGGCAAAGTTCTGCTTCAGCCTACAGTGCTCCAAACCCTGAGCTACCCCAAGCTTCCCTGAATAACAGGGCAGCAAGGAAGCTTAGGCCCATTCCTGCACAGCACAGAGGAGATCCCCTGGGGTCATTAGCAGTAAGTGCCACGCTGCTGAGGTGAGCTCTAAATTTCAGGGAAAAGCAGGGACCCTCCACAAGCCTGTGTGCTGCTCCTCCCTGCCTTCCACCACTGGAACAAATGTTACCAGGGCTACAATCCAAAGCTTAAATACTGAGGTGGGATTTTTATTCTGTGCTCCACACAGCTATAGGGTCTATAAACGACAAGGGGCACTCCTCTTCCCCACTGATGGCAGCAGGGGCTGAGAGACGGGTGCAGCCCCAGTGCAAATGCAGCATTGGCATCTAAACAACAGCAACACCTCCCTGCATATTCCTGGACTGATGGGGTTCAGTTGGGGGCGTGGTAAAGAATGGTACAGTTGCTTTAACTCCTCTGGCAAGTATTGATTAACCTGGATGCACGCTCTTCAGCCCTCCAAACCTGACCCACACAGCTGCCATGCACCATGGAGCTCGTTTTCCTTAGCATGAAATATAAACAAAGGGAGTCTGTGAAGCAGTGCTGGAAGCAGATTCTCATGGAATGCATCTATGCCCAAGATTAAAAAGCAGAGAAAACTTTTAAAGAAGATCAGACTGAGCTTTTTTTATTCACGGAGGCTTCTTGGAGAGGCTGCTGCTCCCTGCTCTCCCCAGAGTGCTGCAGCATCCAGATATCCATCCTCAGCCTCCTGACCCTTTGGCCAGCTGAAATCATCATGAATTTTTACTCCTGACTTGGTTGGGATGAGGCCAGCTGCCAAGCGAAAAGCATCTGTAAAGGAGTAAAAAGTTGGAAATTATATCAGTTATTTATTAATGGGAGGCAGTTTACTGAATGCTGCCAAAATTTAAGAGCTTCTGTTTCTTTGCAAGCTTCAGTTCCTTCTTGTGCAACTGTTAGGAATATGTCCAACATTGCCTATTCTATGAGCAACCTCCTTTTATCATTTAACTGAAAGATTCCAAAGACACAAGATGGTGAGTTTTCAGACTTTTAGCAATGGCCACAAGAAGAGTAGGTAAAGAAGAACCATTTTACTTGGAGAGCTCTGCCAAATTAGGTGCCTTTCAACCCAGCACTACAGTGATGGGGCATCGAAGAAAGGCACACTTGGAACATAAAACCTCATCACAACCTTGATATTGTATTAAATTCATACTCACGATATGACTGCAGGAAAAGCAGAAAAGCCAGCATGGCAATAATTTCTTATTCAGAATTAACTGTAAGCCAACTCTGAGAGGAGACAGTCCATTAAATCATCTCTCAGCTCCAGAGGAGGCACAGGGAGCCCCAACAGGTTTTCAGTTCCTGATGGAAATAGTAGGTGATGCTAAACCAGCTGCACCCTCCTGGAGCTATTCACTCATTTATTAATAAAATCTGGCATTAACATTATTACTCATGGAAATTGTGCATGCATCCTCACAAAACTCAGTGGCTGTTGCTCTCCTTGGTAGCCCTGGTGAGGCTGGTGCACGTAGGCGTATGTGCACATGGAAGGGATTGGGAGAGGTGGGATGAAAATCCTCTTCCTTCTTAGGCACTGAGAAGCCAGATACCTAATCCATCTACACATCTAGGCTTCCTCTGTAATCAATAGCCCACAGATGAGGTGGGATGAAACCTTTGTCATGTGCTTTTTGCTCATTTCTGGATCTAATTGGAAGAATCACCCATGGGAAATTCTCTTCACCAGCTGTTAAGGGCCCAGAGCTGACTAGCAGGAGGTAAAACCATTCCCCTTTGGGTGGGTATCACTCAACCTTATGCCCTTTCTCATTGTGTTCTTCCTGAGGGCCACAGCTGGGAATGCACCCAGGCAGCCACAGGCCCCAAATAAAGAGGAAGTCAAATTGCATTTGGAATTAGATGTCAAATGAGAACAAAACTGCTGAAGTGTGCAAAAAAAATCCAAGCTTGAATTTCCCAGAAATAAAGAGGTATTTCTGATCTTCCAGGATACACACACACTCAGCGCATAATTAAGGTCCCCAGCAGCATCTGGACAGTCAGCACCTCTCTTAACAGGTTTTCTGGGACCAATAAAATAAGCAAGTTAAGGACAGGCTTTCCCCCCTCTCTCCAGCAGCACCCTTCCTGGGAAAGTGCAAAAACAGAGGAGGAATGTCATGGTGGTCTGTGGGGAGCTGGGGCTCAAGAAAGAGAAACACTGAATCATTTAGATTGGGAAAGACCTTTAAGATCTTCAAGTTCAACATCCTTAACCTTGTGGGAATCCCATAGGGATGGACCCTGGCAGCTCAAATCAGTGGAGCACTGCTGAAAGCAGCAGGACAGAAACCTACCTTGTTCCACAGCCTGACAGGACCCCACTGATCTGTAGCCAAGAATCTTTTCAGTAACCTTGCAAATGTTTATCAATTACATGAAGGGTACAAACAGCGTTGCTCACCCAGGACAGGAGAACTGAGCTCTGTCAGAGCAGCCCATGAAGTCATTCAGAAGATAAACATTCCACTTAAACCTAGGAGGCTTTGCGTTTGTGGAGCTGGAACTGGCTACACTGTGAGCTAAGTGCACTGCAAACCTGTGTGCGCACCAAACTGCACCAACTGCACCAAGTCCTCACAAATGTGTGTTCTGCCACCCTGCAGATGGAGACAAACATCAGCTGGGATTGTTCACTCCCTTCTTGGCTCTTCCCCATCATTAAAAAAGGTTGTTGTGCTGATCCTATTCTCAGCGCTGGATATTTTTGAAAAGAACACTAAACCCTGATGGTGCTGGTCACATCTGAGGCAAGGAATACTCCATACACAGGCAGGTTTGTTGCCTGTTGATTTGCAGAGCGGAATTTTTTATTTCTTCCCAGCCCTGCACATGCAAAAAGCAGCAGTGCTAGGCACAGACCGTGCTGTGGAATTTGTTGCTGGTCCGGTATAAACAGCCTGTCCTGTGTATTGACCTAATGTAAACAGCCAGTAGCCTGTATAAACAACCAGCAGTTGAGCTCAAGCTAAATGAAACCCCAAAGTATGTTTGAGCAGCAGGAAATCAAATGTCAATACATATATTTCTAACTTGCAAGCTGTTGTTTTCTGCTTGCCAGAGAGAGTGATCTTTTTTGAAAATTTCTTGGAAGTTTGGCATTGTGTTGTTTGTTTCTTCAGAAAACAGGGTTGCAGGGGGACGTTGCTGCTGTCCCAGTCCTGTGCCTGTGGCTGAGCTTCTCCCAAAACAGGGCTGCCAGTGGATGAAGAAACACAGCAGCACCAAAGGAACCTCAAAGGAAGCAGATGCAACCCCAAAATCCCAAAGGAAATTCTTCAAGTTTCAAAAAAGTTAAGACAAAATAATTTTTTAGACCGCATTTTTGTATATGAGTATCCATATAGTCATCTTGAAGAACAGCGCTGCCTTGAAAAGTTGTCTTGTTTCTGAGAAAACTCCTCTTTCTTCAGGGTAGAAGTTTATCAGAAATCAGCATCCATTCCAGAATTATGCCCCTCTCCCCCCTTTTTTCTTTACCTCATTTGAGAGGCAGCTTTCTTTGAAAATCCCAACCGTTCTTACAGAAGTGTACGAAATACTCTTTAAAATTCAGTTCAGAGATTAAGTTTAACCTTTACTGTAGATTTGACCATGCGAGAATTTAGCTGCTTTTGTCAGAGGGAAATATCAGACTGAGCTTAAATTAAATGGAAATGGTGAAAGAGAAGGGAGGGGGTGAAAAGGGCAAACAGATAGAGTGGAAAGGAGTACTCTCATATAGATATACTTAGTTACTGCAGGGAAAAAAATAAATAGATGCAGCTATTTTGTGTGGCTGAGAGAAACTACAGAAAGAAAACAAGCCTTTTATCTTGAAATAATCCATCTGACTTCGGCCCACCTTGGCAGATAGCTGTTTGCTCTCTAAGGAGAAAGGAACCAGATGGTTCTCATATTTCTAATGGCTGCAATATCCACATGACAAAGACCATCTCAGTTACCCCAGCAGTAACTGTTGGAAGCTTCATCGTTGTGTGTGAGGGGAGAAATGATTAACAGAACATCAACACTTTCTTGTCTTCATTTTTTCCATTCTGTATTTTTGAGTGGGTATTTTTTTTACCTCCTACCCTAAACCAATCCAGAATGGGAAACACCCTCCCAGCAAGGGCTGCACATCAGACACCCAGGCTGCATCTGCACCTTCATGGAGTGGACGGTGGTTTGATTCTGGCTTGATGCCATTTAGCACCTTTCGCCAAATGGCACGTGTACAGAGATGGTCCAAAGATAAGCTGCCTACTACAACCATGTCTCTTGCAGGATGGTCTTTTTGCATCCATACCAAGAGTGAAAAATCAAGCAGAACTCAGCCTGAGGTGAACCCTGCTGGGCCATAATGCATTAGGTTTCTGTACTGCTGAACCATGTAATGAATCCCAGGGTTGGTGCTAATGCAAAACTAGTGGCGATGTGCTAAATGGTTTAACTGCTCATAAAATGGTGACTCGCCACCTGTCCAGCTTTTATTGGGCAGGGGAAGTTTAGCCGTTGTAATAAAACCATACATATTAAGTTACAGTGGCTAGCTCTTAACAAAAGGAGAAAATAAAATTAGAAATTAATTAAAAGAATGATCTTACAAATAACGTGTCAGAGTGGCAGGCTGATGTCTTCCCCTCAGTGTCCTGAAGGACACAGGTTCTCATTTAGAAGGTTTCACAGCAAATATGGTGCCAAACTACTTTAAAGGTACCTTGTGCTCTGTTTAACTATTCACTGGAATTAATCAGACTGAATATTAAGAACCTACTTACCCTGAAGCCCATCAGGGTAGCTGCACCGTTCAACCTTGCTTGGTGTAATAACTGTGTTTTCATTACAGAAACAAGATTTTGCTTCAATTTGCTGTGATGTGTGAAATAAATGCTCTACGTGGCTTTTGGGAATGGAAACCTATGTCCATCCTACTTGATTTACATTTTCACAAAATGGGAAAAAAGGATGCTAAAATATTAATGTTAATGAATATTAACAGGAGGGAAAAAAAGCGCCTTTGCAAGTATCATAGGCAGAATGATTACTGTCCAAACAAGACTTAGAAATAATAAACTAAATTGAAATCTTGCACCAACTAACCGGGGCATAATCACTTATCCAGTAGTAAATCCCAACTCCTTGAAGACTCTTCAGGAGGTCTATAAATTCATATCTGTTAATAACAGTTGTTTTCCATTTCCTCTACAGCAGTAAAGATAGCAAGCTACTGCCCAACAGTGATGATGAGGTTCACCTCAGGAGGGGTGAGCTCCTAGCAAGTCACACTTGCAAAAAAATTTAGAAAAGCTCATCAAGGACATTGCTCTGAAGAAAATCTGAGTATCTGCATGATTTTCTAATAATAATATCTGGGGCATATGTGTATATATATATATATATGTATATTCTAAGACTGTTCTTTCTCCATGCACAATTTTTTCACTCTAACAAGGATGGCATTTGATTAGGACTTTGACAAAGACCTCCCAAACTTGGGAAGGGAGCAAGCAAGTGATGGTATCTCACTATTCTCTTTTTACAGGTCACCGTGGCCACCGTCACCACTATGCTGTGGTTGTCCCCCCTCACAGGCAATAAGCCACTCTCTGCAACCTCTGTAGGGATGGGCACTCCAATGCCAGCCAGGTTGGCATCCTGGGCACTAACATCCCAAACTGGCACTGCAAATAATTCTTTGCAAGCACAACAGAGCTGCTAAAAGCTGATTTTATCATATTCTTCACTTTGTGGCAAGGAATTTTTTAACCCAGAATTTCCAAAAGGAGTTTTCAGCAGCATCTTGAATTTGAAATAAATGGGTACAGAAGTGATACAGCTATTTTAAAAGAGGTTACTGGTGTTCTAATAATAATACGTTTAAAGGATGAAGGTACCATTAAGGAACTTTTCTGTTACAGGAACACAGATTTCAGCCATGTGCTACAGTGTTCAAGGTTTTCTGTGGGTGAATTAAGTTCTTTTAAATGTCTCAGATGAGCCCAGCTACAGATAAATATATGTTGTATCAAGCTAAATTGTGCAACTGAAAAACTTTGAGTAATCAGCCTGGAATGATCTACCTTTACTTCTCATGTTTTATAGAAAGTCAGCATGACACTGTTTTCAAGTTTTACAGAGGGTTAGCCTTTGGGGACTATTTCAACCTGTAGTGAAGCTTCCTGACACACAGAGGTCTTCCCACAGAGCCCCAAGATGCAAGAGCAGGAGTTTGACCCCAAACTTCTTTGCAGCACAGGTGTGGCCCTCAGCCAGGGCAAAAAATTAGCACAAATGAGAAATTGCTGTGAGTAAAGATAATAATGCCACTGGCTTCTTGGGTTTGTGCATGGGTTACTGGATCCCAGTGCTCATTTCAGGAGGATCAGTGTTTTGGCATGACTAAACAGAGACACTAAGGCCAGTCTGTCCAAACTCACTGCAGGCTGGGGTGCTGGTGGTTCTCAGGTGTCCGTGGGATTTGACAACATGTGCACCACCCTAGTGCATGCACCACCCATGTACTCCAGGTTTCAACAAATTAAAAAATTAAAAATATTGCAATGATTAAGGAACGCATTCCACTAGAAATGCAGGGGTTCGAGGATTTTCATCTCCATCTTTTGGAATCAGCTTTGTGGTTTTTTGCGTTTGTCATTCCAACAGCTTTAGTGTGCTGGATATGCAGCAGAATGTAATGTAAAAGGAGAAGCTAAGTAATGTGAAATCAAGAATAACTGAAATTAAAGCTTGACTAGAAAAGCAAAACTCTCATAATTAAGCTCATTTCAGTATGATGGATGTTTTTGATTTGCACAGACAGCTCTGTGAGGATACATCTGGGTAATACCAAACTACTGTCCAGAAAACATGTCAAATGCTTTAGATTAGGGATTATACTTTTAGTCTTTCCTTAGTTCTCTTGTTATACATATCATTTCAAGGCAATTGATTTGCCAGTTGCCATAAACCCTGTTTAAATATTCTCCATGTCTAACAATATTACCAAAGGGAAGCTGAGTACTGAAAACTACCCTGGCCCAGTGTGACCTTTTTCCCCTGGAGCGCCTGTAAAAAGCTGCTCTCTCAGCAGCAGCACCTGGCTCTGCAGTGGATTTGCCAGAACAGTTGGATTTTTAACAATCCAAAGAGTTCAGATCTGGTCATGTACGTATTGTTTCGGAGGTTTCAATGACAGATCCAAATCTTGAAACTCTATACTGAACATGATGCTTATCATATGGCAAAGGAGTAGAGGCTTGTTTATTATTAATAGCAGCCCATACAAACACAAGCCAAATCCAGTCAGAGATGTTGCTCCCCACCCAGCATTGCTGCAGATTACATTTGCCTGCTGCTTTTTACATTATCATTATTCATAGTCCTTCATTTCTCTCAGTTGTGAATGATGGACAGTAACGGACAATGCACAAGGGTTTGGAGTGTGGATTTTAAAACGTGGGAAGAATAGAAATGATATATCTGTGCATACTCCCTCAGAGGTCTCAGCTCTAATACCACAGGGAGACGCTCCAAGCAGTGTGTCCTTTCTGGCAAGGAGGCTGAGGGAGGCAGAGACAGAACACCAGGCTTACACTCTTTGAGTCTCATCATGTTTCTGCTTGGCAGAGACTTGGGGCATCGGTACAAGTCTGGCCAATGTTACCTGCCTGGGTGTGTCTTCTGCCTTCAGTGCATGGAAATAAAGATATATTTTGATCTAAAGACACACATGCATATGGGTTTATACATACATGTACATATGATAAATCCATGGGTTTCCTTCTGGATAAAATACTAGCTTTAAAGCCAAGGCCTGACCCGTTTTACTAGGCCCTCTCCTTCATCCTCTGAGAGCCCAACAACTCGTCTGAAACATTTTCGTCAAAGGACAGCATCTGAACACATATATATTTATGTCTCTCAATATGTATATATATAAATCTCTCTGTGTCTCTCTCCATATAAATATATTTAAATGGTCTGAAGTGCTTATTTACAGCTCTTTAGCTGATGTGCACCACCAACAGAGATAGTGGAAACAAATTCTTAGTATCTCATAAGGATCAGACCATTATGTATGTAGCTACAAATTCATCTTACTGAATATTATTTTATAGGCCACCTATCACCTAATGATGATATATCTGAATAGAGATAAAGCTTTGAGATAGTAAGGTTAATCTACCATGCTAAGGAATGCAGTATAAATCTGGATGGGCAGAAGAAACAATCAGATTAGTGATGTTTTGCATCTTGTGGAAGACAGAAAAATATACAACAGTAACTTCTAAAAAAAGCTGTACAAAGTTCCAGGTTCAAAAACTGGCACTCTTGCTCAATTGCCTGTCTTCTTTCAGTATTTCTATTTATAAATGTTATTGTTGTGTTTGTCTTGATATTTTTGAGAATATCCTTTATCCAGTTTGTTCATAAGGTATTAACAGTGTGTTTAAAAACAGTTTATATTCTGCTATCCATAGGAATACGTTGTTCTGATGGGTAATAATTTTGACCAAAGCAAGTAAACTAGAATTTGCAGAGCTGGCAAGATGCATCAAAAATTTGGATGTTTTAGGAGACAGGCACAATGAAGATTTTTGTACCTTAAAATGCCTTTTATTTATAGCCTGTGATTTGATTACACTGTTGGATACCAATTACTCCAAATGTTAATGAACCGTGTAATATCCCATAAAACAACAATCTCATGCAAAATATGTTAGTAAAGGAAACTATAATTGGTGGGAAAAGTTTTTTTTCCCCCTTTTTTCCCTAAAATAAATAAAAGGAAATTATTTCAAAGCACTTCTTTGAAATAATGCATGGTTAATAATTGACTATGCAAAACTGCTCAGCATGAGGTAGATTCTCTAAGGAATGGTAGAGTGAGGAGGGAAAAATCCTCAAAGCTGAACAGTGAATTACATGCAGCAAAACTGTGGCTGGGGCTCCAAGGTCTCTCCCAGGAAGAATGGGAAGCTGCGTAGAAATGCTTTCCCCTTTCTCCCATGACCTTTTAGGCAGCAGGTCTCTAACAGCTGCAGCTCCTTCCTTCCTCTGAAAAGGAGCTACCATGTTCCCTACATGACAGATTCAGACTGGAGTCCATCTGGCTGCTGCAAGACATGCTTTTGTTGTGCCCAAGGTGAAATGAAGTGCATCTGGGATTTCATTTCCCCAGCTTTCCTCCTGCCATGGGTGGTTCTGCACCTGCTCCCTGGCACTAGGGAGTAAATCCTATGGGCAGTGTCTGCACCCCAGCCCAGCAGCATTGGAAACAGGCTGCTCAACATTTGTTCAGAACACCTTACTCTGTATCTGGACATTTTTAAGGTAGCAAATTTTACCCATGATGGCTGCAAAGAAAAACCACCAGCTTTCTTCTCCAGATAACTTATGGGAAGAAGCTTGAGCTGAAGATGCTCAGATGAACAGAATGTCCAGGCTAGAGAAATATATATAGTTTTTCCCCATTCAAAAGGCCCAGACCAAAATATTCTCTCAAACACCTAATTATTCTTATTAAGGTAACATTTTGATTTGAAACATCTGCAGGTTCTTGAGACCTGACTGAACATGACATTCTCAACCTTTGGCACCTGTGTTACGCCTGGCAAGAATTTGTGCATACGTGTGCCTTGGGGGAGAGGGAAGGAAGGGCTGAGTGAATCCTGGTACAGTGGAAACCCTCTCCAAACTCCTGCTGGGTATGGAGCACCAGCAACATCCCAGTCCCAATGTTTGTGACAGTCCTGATGTCCACACAGAGCGGGACTCGTCCACAAGTTTGAAGAACCTATGTTATACCTCCAAAAGGATTTCCACAGAGATAATTTCTGCCCTTTTACCCAAAAGACATTACAACCTCCCTTTACCTCTGCTAGGTGACAAATCCAGGCTGAAACCCATCTGGTTGCTGCAAAACCAGATTCCAGCATTTACTTCCAAACCAAAGCAGGTATCTTATCTACCTGCATTCTCCTTTTCCAAAGTCATGCAGATTTTCATTACAATTTAAAAAAAAAAAAAAAACCAAACAAACAAACAAACAAACCCCACCAACCTTCTCCCCCGCAAAAAACCACAAAACACAAAACCAACAAAAACAATTAAACAACTCAAACAAAAAACCCAAATCCTATAAATTAACAGAAAAAAAAAATCACAGAAAAAAAAATAACACAACGATAATTGAAAGCTCTACAAAATAAAAGCATTTCTGAATAACTGACTAGATTCTTCTCTGGTTAACATAAAGAGGTACCTTTACCTATGGCTAGGTCTTTGTATTAAAATTCTTGAGGAGGAAAAGATATATTCTCAACAAAATAAAATGTTGTCAGCTCTTTAAGCCTTAGTGGGAACTGAAAATGTCAAGCTTATACCTGCTAGGCATTATTTAAATTGAAATACGGACCTTCCTCTGTCTTCAAAGTACTGCACTTCAGGTGATAATGATGGATTAATGTTGAGAGAAAACGACCTAGCAGCCTGTTAGTTACTTTTTTCAATTGAGTGGGAGCACACCAAATTTTTCATCGATCTGCCAATTGGAGACAGCTGAGAAATGACGACTGTGCTCTGCTGCAGGGTTCATACATAAATATTCACTGATGAGCACATTAAATGTGGGAAAGCAGAGGAATAGGGTTTTTTTTTAATTCTGCTGCGTTTAGTCTTGTGTTCAAGCAGCCATATATTTCTAAACAGCGAGGGTTTACAAGTTCAAAGAGCTGCCCCCTTCACTGTCAAGCTTCTTATAAGTTTTTTATAACATCACACAAATGCATTTTACAAGGCAACTCTGTTACTCCAAGATTAATTCAGTGCCCTTTAAACTGTGGGAGTTGTATTCAAATGTGGTTTAGATTAAAGTGATTTAGCATTATTCCAACATCCAGCAACATGAATGTATGTTTTCAATGGATGAATCTGAAATCAGCTGGTCTGCATTGTTAAGCCTCTTACAACAAGCTGTTTGGATTGCTGGCTGCTCAGCACCCCAAAGGGACAGATTAATCTCTGAACTCTGTGGCTGACTTGTATTTAGAGTTCTCAAGCGTCTGCTGCTCATCTGGGCAGCCCTCAGACAAATAAGACAATTTACAGGAATCAATAACAAGCAATTCCAGACACTGGTGAGTTGGTGATAACTCTTGCCCTAGGCAGAAGCAGAGACCATAGCTGCACCTTTTGCTTGCCAAGACCCACCCTTGAGGTTGTGGGGGTCATTCTCCCCAAGCAGGGAAGAGTCATCTGGAGTACCAAGGACACACACTCTCACCAAAGAATGAGGGTTTTGCTTGAAACATGGCATGTGCCATGCAGTGCAATGAGATGCAAGAAGAGCACATTTACTGGGGAGTGTAGAATAGAGCCTGTGGATGCACTCTGTGAGACACCCCAGCAGCAGCAGCAGCAAGAACAGAGGTATAACAGCAAACCCTTCATAACGTCGTTAGTCATAAGTAATAAAGTAGGAACAAAAGTCCCCTTTCATTCTGAAGGGAACAGTTAGCTTTTCCACTTCAGAGACCAGAGAGAGATGACTTTTGTTACCTGGAGCACTGAAATGTGCAGGAAATGGGGCCCTGTGGATCATTCAGGCATTAAGCCTGTGAACCTGAGATCTTTTCCAGAGAGACAAGTAAAAAGCATGAGAAAATAAATGTAATTCAGTAATTCTCCAAAAGAGACAGGCTTTGCCTCTGCTTGTCAGTGAAATGCAACAGTAATAGCAGGTGCATGGAAAGCAAATTCACCACATGAATAAAGGAAAATCAAGGACAGTTTACAGACATGTTTGGGTCAAAATGTAAGAGGGAATCCTTTAGATAAATTGTAAACAAAAAACAAATTAACAGACCTGTTGATAAAAGAAATAGTTTGAATTCAAGGAGGTTGTTGTTTCATATTTATTACTTACCATCATTGTCTGCTTAGATAAATTCTTATTTACTAGTGTGAGTGTGCACTACACAGCCACTTACTGCAGTCCTGGTGAGTCAGAATGCACATTGGTTTGAGAATACCAGAAGGAACATCTTTCCTGGAGGTGAAAGTAAGGGTTTCCCCTGGGTACATTGGCAATTGCACTGCTCTTCTTCTGAACTTGATGCTTTACAAAGGTTTGCTCACTGCAGACACGGAGATGGCACAAGGCTGATGCAGTCAGACAAAGGTGCTAGTGGTTCTGATGCAGCCTGCAATGAAATTCAGAGGCAAAGACCTGATCTACCAAATTAGGTGATGTGCTCCAGTACCCAATGCAAGGATTCCTTCTGTAGTCCTAGTTCAGCCTTTTAATGATCCAGTTAATAATTAATGGCAAAGAATTTATATTTAATAATCCAAAACCAGTAGAAAATAAAAGGAGCAATGAATGTGACTTATCAGACAGAGGGGGAAGTTTGGTACCCTGTCCTTTACTGTTATTTTTCCCAAATGATTTTTTTTTTCATGTAGAATGAGTGATTTCAAATCAAGCTAAGGGAAAAATACCCAAGCCATAGGCACGACTCACAGAATCTCTTTGATTTCTCACAAGTGTTCCTTGAAACAGTCTTTCAAATTCTAATAACCCACTGTTTGTAGGAGAGGCAGGATAAGAAGTGGACAGGAATATTTGCAGATTATGGAATTTCTTTGGAATGGTAAAAATCGTCTCACATCCCTGAATATCTGCATGGAATATCCTAATCATTCATCCTTTAAGCTGTCATATACCCATGCTGAGATTCCTGTTACATCTGGTTACAGAAAAGAGATCCTAGGACTTCTGTCCTCCATGCTCAAGGACATCACAACCGGATATTTCATGGTTCCAGAGAAGAGATGGAGATAGGAGAGGAAAGAGTATAAGGCCACCAAGTAAAATATGGACTTTTACTAGGCAGAAGGGGAGGCTTTTTAGGATAAATTGCCCTATGGATGTCAGCACACTGATCAGGACCTATCTGTGACCTCCCAAGGGTCAAGCAAAAAAAGAAGTCAAGCCCCGGCTGTGACCAAAACATTAGTTTCTCCTAGAACAGCAATGGCAAATAAGAAGAGAGTTCTTTTCTCCTATCAAGAAATCCTTTCCTCAGATTTGATACAGTAACCTAACTCTGCTCTCATATTTCCACCACAATTACCAGGATCAATGTTGGACTTTCAGAGTAGATCTCTCCAGAACAGTGTAGGATGGTCATTTTGATAGGCTGGAGAAAGGTCACAATCTCAGTCACTGACAAACTTGCCTCAGTGGCTGTGCCTGTGTTTGCGTTTTTGTTCTGATTTCTTACCATGACTTCCCCTCACCCCTCCTGCCCCGGGGTCACTCCTCCAGCAGTTGCAACAGTAGGAGCATTTTTGTAGACCACCAAACTGTTCACAGCTGGTGCCTTATCACATGGATGCTTTCCCCACTTTTCCCATTGCTATATTTAATGCAGCTAAAGTATAGAATTTCATTCTTAGCTGTAGAATCTGAAACGTACTCAACTCTGACAAGTTTTGTAGCTCCCATGTTTTAAACTGTCTGAGTTCTTTATGACATTACCACTTTTAAAAACCTTTGATTTCAAAATAAATGTGAAATATGGCTGGCATAAATACTACCCTGAAACAATAAATAAAATCTGTGCAGCAATGACAATTTTGTTCCTCCCAGCTGTGTGGATATTCCTGTGGGGAGCTGAGCAGGCATGAGTTAGAATAGCCTTAAGGCAACTCTAAGGTGCATCTAGGACGTTGATGGGTAGAATTGCTGGCATAGGAACAGAAGAATTTCAGGATTACCATAGTTACTGTTTACTCACCATCCCTGGCTCTACACAAAGCACAAATCATGAGGAACTACGGGTGAAAGCCAGAAACTTTAATATAGAATTAAATTATGGCTAGCAAGAAACAAGAATCAGAAGTTTGGCAATTAGTTCATCTTGCATAATCTCCTCAAAGTCCAGCTGCTTAGCAGAATTATCCAAAGTAAACTGCTGTCGGTATTCCTTCTTCTTGAAAAAAAAAAGAATTCTTTTTAAAAATAACAAAAAATAATCCCTGTGTACAGACTTTGCTCTTAATTGGACTTGCCTGTTTATTTTCACCCAAATAAAACTCTATTCAGTGAGAGGTTTGTCTTGGACACAGTTGTGAATTTTGCACTTTTCTGTCATACATTTTAACTTATAAAACTATGTCACTCATTTAAAAATAGGCATTTGCTTGTGCCTGAGACGTAAGTCCTTGATGTAATAACAAAATCAACATATTCTATTTCATAGAGAACATGCAAATAGGAAGGAAAATGATTCTAAGTAAATGATTTTTTAAAAAAAGGCAAGTGTGGACAAAAGCAATGACAAAAGTCTCAGACACGTTATTTCCCCTGCCCTAAACTGGCTTAGATTGTATTACTCTAAGTCTTAGGCTGACAAGAGGCTGGTGAACCTCGGAAGACCCAGGGCTCCTTTTAGCTTTGAATTTCAATTTGGAAGTGAAATCTGACACTGAGTGAGTTTCACCTGGCTTCGGGTTTCACTGGAAAAGAGGGACGCGGCTGAGGAAACGCAGGTAGCTGTCAGGAGAGACAATTAGAGCGAGAAAGGCGAGGTTGTGAGCAGCTTCCTACTGCAAACAGCGCAGCGCTGACAGCGAGGAGCATCCCCTGCGCTGAGCGCACGCTGCTGCTGCGTCCAGCCGGGACGTGCAGCAACCGGGCCGGGCGCTCTTCAGCCAAATGTGTCTGTCTGTGACCTTTCTAAATGGCAGGGAGGCAAACCACGTCACCCTGTGTCAGAAGGCACAGCCAGGCTCTGCAGATTTTCCCACAAATATTGTCTGCCCTGAAGCCCCATTAAAAAAAAAAAAAAAAAAAAAGTTACAAGATGATAAAGTCTTTGTCCTCTAGTAAGATAAATGCACAACAGCTGGAATGTGAGACCTGGCACCAGAGGGCTTTTGCCAGCGGGCCAAGGAAAAGTGTGCAAAGCAAGTAGGAATGAAATTACATGCCTTGTCTGTCCACACTGTGTAGGGTGTATGCAGAGTGTAGGGCCAACTAACTGGAGTGACAGATCAGCAATTTGTCATTGTAAGGGAAGCAGTTAGCAAAGAGCATCAAAATCCTTGAAAGATGTGTAACACATTGATTGAATTCCGTGAATAATATTTTACCAGTTTTTTTTAAAAAAAAAAAACAAACAACAACAACAACAACAAAAACCCCTGAGAGTTATACACCCCCTTCCCGCAAAAAATCATTAAGCATTACAGCTGCTTCATTCCACCCTTCCCAATTACTGATTGTTATCAGCAGATTAAAATGCTTCCAGCTGAAAGACTAATTAACTGATTTTATGTTTTCTGCCTATCCTGATCACAGGGAAAGTCTAGAGTCAAGGGAAGCACAGCTATAAGTGAGGGGGAAGGATTACTGGCAGTGCTGTGTGATTCCCAATGAAAGAAAATGCAGTCAGCTTTCTGTTCTCCTCTCTTACATCCATGTACTCAAAAGCTGCAGTGTCTGTCCTCAAGCTGATAGTGCTCCTGTGTCACAAGCTCTACCTTCTCCCCATTAAACACCCTCTCTCTTCTATCCAAGTACAGATCTTATTCTCAGAAGAATTCAGTTGTAAACATGGAAAAGGTTGGGAACAAGACCTGCTTTTGCACTTATAAACAAAAGGATGTTTATGCTGCAGCTTTTCAGGGAACAAATTTGTACTCATTACTGTAGCACTAAAGCACTGTAGGAAGAGAATAACATGCCACAGTCTCTGCACAACCAGCTACTATTAATTTTATTTTACATTTTCCAACCATTTTCCATATTTGACCATGTGAAGCTCTTAATCACTGACTCAGACTAAATACAGAGATGATATAGGTAATTTTTTTGTACACTTTTCACTACCCACTGTAAACGATCTATGTATTTATAAAAAATATCTAAGATTGTCCAATTGGATAAGGGTTCACAAATTCACACATGAACAAAACTCTTTTCTGGCAGACTGTGTATGTTTTGGACTAACATCTAGTTGTCTGCATGCTTTATGTGTGTGTGTATATATATACACACATATCAGTCCAAAACCTGCTCAGCCTGCATAAGAATATCATGCTGGTTTTAATTTTTAATATGTTGTTTTATTTTTACTCTGGTTTCCTTCTCCTTTTTTTCCCCCTTCTTTTTCCCCCTTTGTTTTTGAAACTGGCTTTTATAACAGAACATCATCTTTTATGAAAAATGGGAAAGCTCCACAAAGGAACACTCTGGACTAAGTAAAATAAGCTTTTGATTTGAATGAAGGTCTGGTGCTTTACATGCTTTATTTCATGTACCAAGAGGTCTGGTGAATGTGTGAAGTGAAGCAGATATTTTGATAGTTTAATATTGGAAAAGCCAGCTTATTCATATATATTGCATAACTTTCATTGAAACAAGACCAATATTGCACCAATTCAGAATGTGGTCCAAATAATTATATACAACCTGTCCAAACACATATACATATATATACACATATATATATGTATATATGTACATATATAAAAATATATACATGCATTCTTATGCATGAATAAAATACATACTGGAATAATATTGATATGATTATTTGACACATCTGTCATTTCTGAGTTTTTCAATCTATACTGTTCAAAGCAGAGCCCAAACTCAGCCCAAACACGAAAACACACACTCTGACTTCAGATATCAGTGGCACATGTTCAGTACAAGTACACATCCCTCCCAAAAACTCTTCTGTTGTGCTTCAGTGCTTATCATGGAGCAGTAAGCATCCCATATGGCTGCCCTGCTGTGGGATCAGACCATGGATACTTTCACCAGAGTAGAAGTAGCCAGATCCAGGGCTCCTAAAAGCCCCAGCCCAGACATCACCAGTGTGAGGATGGGGAGGGATGCAATGGTCTCCACAAAAAAGCCCTGAGCAGAGCTGAGGCACAGCAGCCTCGCTGCTCTGCCACCAGTGTTGTATAAACCAGGAAAATATTACTCCTGACATAGGTTCAATATAATCTAGAAAAAATCCCCAAAAAAAGAAACAGCACAAAAAAATAATAAACATTTAAAAGCCACTAGGTCTATATTTTGCCTGAAAAATAAATGTTATTTGCACTCCACTACAAGATGTCATCATGACTGCGGCATGGTGCATAATGACAGAGTAACTCTGAGCTGTCATCAGAGATGATCCAAAATAAGCAGCACACTGTAAATCCACAAATAGGAAAATTAGGGCTTTCACTTTTTTTTTCCCCCTAGACCTAGCCTAAAACTGGGCTGAAATTACCTTTATCAGCATGGCTTTGAATGACGTAGGTCAGTGGGAGTGAGGGGAAAGAGCAAGTGTCTCTTACCATCCTTCACAGCCATCACTGTGGGAAACCAGCTATTTTCAGCATGTGAGTGAAAACTAGGGAAAAGTGGAAGACCTTGAAACATCACATCCAGATCCTAATATTGCATGTTAGAGGGGCCACACGAGAGTTTCAAAGCTGGATTACAAGGCAGGTCCTTGCCCACTGTCAGCCTTGTACCCCTCAGACTGACGAGGGTGTCATGGCCACGCCGACCTTCACACCCCTCCTCCACTGCCAGTGGTCCCTGGTGCCTCACAGGCACCAGCTACATCCAAGCCACTTCTGGGAGTGGGATGGGAGAATTTCTGAACGCAAAATAACTCTTTTACATCTATCTATGCCAAATGTTTTAAGTAGAAATGTTATGCTGAAATGAGCATTTACAAGGACCTGAGGGCAAAATGTCAGGGGGAAATTTTTACAGTTTGGTACCCAGCTGAATCCTGCTCGTGATAAAATATGGTCCCTACCCTTAACTCCCACAAACTTCATGAGGAATTGAGTAACACATGCTGGAAAAAGTGGCAGTGCCTTCTAATTAGATCCTAATGGGAGCTATTTTCTGGAAACTGCATTTAAGTTCACCATAAATTAAGTTGCTGATAATACAAGGTATTTTCTTTTGTACATAGTAAAAGAGTGAAAGGTTACAAATTTGACGGTTTCCAGCCAAGCAGCTCTTTTATACCTTTTCAAGTTTAAGGCTCCAGCTCTGCAGAGGCAAAGCATATGTTTAACTTCATTGCATAGACTCCAATGTGGTTACTTACCATAGCTAAAACTTAATCATTTAAATAAGGCTTTGCTTGGTTGAGATTAATTCCCACATATGTATTGTCTGGGACACAGAGAGTAGTTTATTTTATGAGAAATGATTGCTATCTTAATTTGATGATTTAGTTTTTAAAAATATTGACAGATGTGCTTTTCAGTAAATGCAAAAATGCATCACAAGAATTTATTCTTCAGTTTTGGATTTTAGCCCTGCTAATATCAGCCATACTACTTACATTTCCTGGTAAAAGACAGGGAAGAATCAGATATAGGGTCTGAAAGCTTAATTTAGTTTTAGGGAGACCATGGAACTGCCTGCAGTCATGGAGGAGTAAAGCACTAAATATAAAACTTTAGTGGCAAGAGCTTTCTTCACTTTATTGTTGCTTGTATTTAAAAAAAAAAAAAGTATTCCTTTGCTTCCTGTGAATTTTTTTTAAACTCTTAGTGACAAAGCTATGCCTAGATGTTTGTGTTTCATTTTGATGTCATTTGGCTGTTTATTTTCATCATCCACTTCATTAGACTATTTTACCCTCCAGAAAAAAAGAAGGTACGTCAGCAGTTTTTCCCCACTCAAAAAGCAGCTGGAAGACTGACAAAGGCAAAAACAGATGCAAAGTACATCCAACTGACTTCCTCTGTCTGTCTGTCAGGTATCAGTCCTGGCACTGGCATAGCTGGGCCACCAACCTCCCAGAGGAAAGCCACGTTACATGGTGACACGTCTGACAGGGACACTGTCACTGCCTCGGGGTGGTGTTCAGATGTCAGAGGATAGGTGATGTCTGGGAAGCTCCTGGAGGGTGACACAAGTTAAGAAAGGGGTTGCAATAACTCTTAGAGCTTTTTGGGCTCTTGTGGCTGCATGACTGGGAAATGCAGGTGTCAAATGCCAGAATCATAGAATCCTGGAATCATACAATCATGGAATGTTAAGGGGGTGGAATGGACCTTAAAAATCATCTAGTCCAACCCCCTCTTTCCCCCGACATGGGCAGGGACACCTCCCACTAGACAAAGTTGCTCAAGACCTCGTCCAACCTGGCTTCAAACCCTTCCAGTGTTGGGGCATCCACAACCTATGAAGCAAAGCAGACTACAGTTCTCCTTGGGTATAGGAAGAAGTATTTAATGGCCTGTGCCTACTGGAGGCTGGATTAGAGGAGCGTCCTCAAGCTTCAGACAGCATCTGAAAGCTAAAAGAAGATTCCCAGAAGGGCACATAATAGGGTTGTGGTGTCCTGTGTCATCCCCTCCCAGCCCAATATGGGCATGAAGTCGCCCTCCAGGGCACGGCCTTTCACCAGAGTCCACCACCAAACCATCTTCTCTTGGGGGATCAAAGCCCCAAAGAATTCCAGGCCAACAGCAGCTGGGCTTAGTCCTGGTATTTTAAAATCTGACATTCACAGGGAAGGGTGTTTCCTTGTCCAAAACTGCAGATTCAAACTCTTAACAATCTAAGTGCCTATGTTTGTAAACCTGGACTTTCAAAGCACAATACAGACAGGAACTCCTAGAAATTGTATATTCCCACTGAGAATTTTAATATTTGTAGACAATAACAATAAATGCTTATGAAGCCGTCCTGGGGAAAAAAAGATGCTTCCAGGAGAGACGAGAAGGTTAGGAGAGTTGACAAGTGGAAAGAAAACAGCTCCTAAAATCTTTCAGCAGAAATTAAATAAGTAAACAATAGTCTTAGTTTTTTACGGGATTTTGTAAAAAAATTATTTATTTAGGTTTTTGTTTGGGCACAACAAAAAATCCCCAACAACCTCACAACATTTCCAGCTTTCACTTTTTTATTTGATGGCAACTTTGGAAAAAATTATGTGCATACACTTCTTCTAAGAAAGAATTCAAGGGATAACTTTGTCCATCTCTAGGGAGCATCCAGTAGATATTTCATGTCCTTATTGCATAATGAAAAAGAATAAGTGCCAAATGTAATAAGTAAGCCCTGATTTTTGCAGGCAAAATTTTTTCTTGCCAAGTTTCACACTGGAACCAACTGCAGCTCTCTCATATATTTTCTTCTTGGGAATTTTTGCAAATTAGAAGAATAGTGTTTTCTTGCAAGTACCACCTGCTGGTTTTGTAGAAAACAGGAAAAACTCAAGTTTGACATATGACCTCCAAAAATTTTTCTGTTTATGAATAAAACAGAAAGTACTTCTACAGCATCATCACATCCCAAGCCAATCTAATTCTCAAAAAATTGGAGCATTTTTTCTTGTAACTGAAAACACTCTTGGGGCTGATTCCACAGAAGCCACATGCAAGCGTTTGACAACTTTTGTCTCATACTTTCAGACAGAAGTCAAGAAGTACTTTTTCTTAATTATTTTAATGTGCTACAGGAATCAATGTTAAAAAAATCCAATATAATTACTTTTTAAAATGCTTGTGCAACTAACCATTGTAATAGTTAAGTTGTAATAGTTACATTTTTTAAAAAAGATTAGCAGACTGCTTAGGGTTTTTTCTTGATTAAAATGTATTATGTTAAAGTTTGGTTTAAATCTAGTAAGTGCCTTCATTTCTGGCACTCTAAAGTGGCTGCCAGAGCTCACAGCTCCCTGTAAATTTTCCTATGTATGGATACCGGCATCTGAAAGAAGAGCTGCAGTGTTTCTGCCTAACATATTAATCACCTATGCTACTAGTAATTTATCTTTTCCAATGTCTACGTAAAACAAATTAGTTGTAATGGTAACAAAAATAGCTATCAAGTATACAGCACTGTCCCACCCTGTGTTATTAAAGACTCATTTTAACAACAAGAGTGCAGATGCTGTTGGTCTCACCTGCTCAGCTATTAGTTTCAATTTGTCTCCCAACGCTTGCCAACACGCTGGGGCATGTGAGAAGTCCCAGAAGACCTCTTTGGAAAATCTCACTCCATTCCCACACCTGACAATATTTCACTATACCTCAGGGTAATGTTAAACAATCTTTGCATTGTCCTATGCCATCTGTTCAGCATTTTTAAGCATAACTGCTCCGCACTGGCGTCTCACGCGTTGTAACCAGTTTCTGTTATACCATACCATTCGTTTTTGTCATACTCTTTCCTTCCAATTCATTTCTTTTTCATCACTAGCCAGCACTGAGTATCACCAAATGCGCTGCATGACGCAGCCAGGAAGCTGAGGCAGTGGAGGGAACGTTGGAGGGATGCCCTTTATTATTGCCAGAAGCAGAATATTCCCAGCTCCCTACATTGGACAGCCAGCCAGCATTACTTCCAGAAGAGCCTGTAGGCACTGGGTGACAAATCCCACAGCTAACAACTGATTCAAATAGAGGCACTGCTGCTGCCAGCTCAGCATGGACCGTCCCAGCCTGCTCGTGTCTTGTGCCACAGGGAGGGAGCACGTCCAGCTGGGTGGCACTTCCACCCAGAAGTCACAAGGATAAAGCCCTGTTGGGCTTTAAGCTGAGAGTCCCAGGGGCTTTGAGCACCTCACTACTGCCTGGGCTTGGCACTGACAGGGGAAGACAGAGACCCTCACTCCCTGTTGGCCCCCTTAACAGCTGGCTCAGGGTCTTTAGCCCTGCCCTTAAGCACCAATAAATTACGTCAGCCTTCCTTGTTTGTAAAATGAGGATACATATCCTTATTTGGGAAATAGTTTGGAGCTGGCAGTGAGGCTTTTATGTAAGTGCTAAAACCATTACTATTGCACTTACATAGCTCAAATTTGTCTCACAACTTAAACCCAAAATGTGTTTTATTTAAAACCTCCAAGCACTTAGACTTCCATAAACAATAGTAGTGACTACTTTCCTTAATAATTCATACCTTCAAGTACTCAATTGGTATCCTAAATGAATGCATTTCCAGGACCTGAAGAATAACAAGTTTTCATGCTAAGCTGAGATCAAAAGGCTTCTGGAAGAGATGGGAGTCCATCTGTAGTCAAACTAGCATTCAAGAAAGCCTTAATGTTAATTTTAAAAGCCTAGAGTAACTCTGGATATTTACATATTGTTTATTCAGATCTAGAACAAATTCTAAATTAACTGAAAGGCCTGTTGAATTTGCCTAATCAACATCCTGAACTGAGATTTTTGAAAGCCTGGCCATATCCCAAATGAATAATTTTTTTTTTTTAGGCTTTGTTTTGTTTTAATTTCTTTGCCTTCCCATACTGCTGCTCACTAACCTAAAGCCTGACCATCGCTCTTTTTCCAAATGAGCACATGTGGTGACATCCATCTCCCGTAACCATTGACCTCGGGAAGTTAAGAAAACAAATGGTTTCAAAACCACACTGTGAAATATGGCTGCTGAGATGGCCAGCACATTCCTCTCATTTTTCATTAGCCTCTCTTGTAGCTGTCGCAGGACAAATCATCCAGCAGGAAATGGCACCCAGCTCTCCATACAGCAAAGCCTGGCTAAGCTTAAATCAATGGATAGTCTTTTTCCATAAAATCTCATGGTAGGAGTATAAGACAGTGTGTTTGTCTTGGCACATCCCAGTCCTGGCATTCACAGGAAAGGGAGTAGATTTGGGGCAAAGGCTTCTGAAGGGTGTATCACCATCATCCCCCTGGGGTCCCAGAGCTATCCCCAGCCTGAGGCTGGCACCCTGCACTGCTCATGCCCACCCAGGAGCCCAGGAACCACCTGGCCAGTACCACCCTCAGATCCTTACACGTGTCACTTCCCTTGACTACCCCTAAGTGAAGTTTGGTTTAACTTTTTTTTGCCATCTCCCAGTCCCTAGCTCTGCACATGTATTACCATGGCATCAGGCGTCACATCTAATACCTTTTCTTCCTCTCCAGCTTGGTACTGGGCTCTAAAGTGTACAAATTCTTTCACTTGCTGTGATGCTCTCAAACTCTCACCATTTGAACAGGCCAGTAAAGGCTGAAGCGATAGCAGGCCTCAGCTTGCAGAGTGAGAAGTGAGATGCATCACCATCCCTGGAGTTATTTAAAAAACATGTAGACATGGCACTTAGCGACATGGCTTAGTGATGGAATTGGCATTGGTTGGATCTCAAGGGTCTATTCCAACCTGAATTATTCTCTAATGCAGTGAGAGGGAAGGAGCAGTTTCCTGGCATTTCCCCAGGAACACCTGCTGCAGCCAGCAAAGTGCACCAGCAGCTCACGCCCTGCTCAGGGGTCCAGGAAGGCAGCCAGGCACCGCTGGGGGACAGATTTGGAGCCAGACTAAGTTGCTCTGCAAGGAGATGCAGGAGCAATCTGCTTGCCTGCAACAGGAAGGACTGTCTGTCCTGCACTGTTGGAGAAATGCAAAGTAACCCCCACAAACATTTCAGCCACAGAGATACATGGGAGATACCTTGCCTTGCTCCAAATAACAAAGATAGCTTTGGTCTAGTGTGGCTCTGGGTGCTTGTTAATTGAAGGCTTAACTGTGGCCTCAAGGTAAAAGCCTTGTGTTTGGAGTTCCTTGTGGGAATGAATATCCTTAGGGAATATAGTGAGGTTTATTGTTTAATATTTTAAAAAATACAAACGGAGTGGCATTGTTGTTAGGTGAGTCCCACAGGGAATATCAAGACAGCAAGGAATGATGGATCAGGGCCAGCCACCATGGAAAATAATGTACTTCATACCTAATGATTGTGAAGTTCACAGGCAGAATAGCTCCTGAAGCTGTACTCCTAGTCCAATCCATAACCTCAAGTGGTAGAAAATAGGCAGATGCCCAGATCCATTCGTGGCCATCAGTTTATTCACAGTCAGAATTGTCTCATGCCTTGCTCAGAGTCAGGGACTAATATTCTCCTATTTGCCTGTGCTAACACTGGTGAGAGTCCTAGGTTATTAGAACTGCCACACAACTATACCTGTACACAAGAAAAAGTGCTGAGCACAACACCATCAATATTTTGGAACATCTAACCTGAATAATGCTACTTCCACAGCAAAATCCCATTTCCAGAAACTACTGCTACCTGTTGGTTTGAATTGGAGAATTCATTTGACTGACATTAGGCTGCTCAGGATGGTCAGGTGTCTGCCTTTGTTATTTATACCCAGGCTTACGAGACACGAAATGCAAAAATGTGAATAATTCTGTGCAAACCCCCTGGGAATAAAACGCGTGTATTAGCCAACAGCATGTTTTAATAATTAGAGGACAGGAGCCAAGGAACAGCATAGTGGTATTCAGAATGTATCACAACCACTCTTTCATTCCTTTTTTCCTAAATCTCTCTTCCTCTCTCATTTCTGTAGCTGTCATGCTTCCTTTTCATGACAGAAAGGAAGCATTTCTAAGCTCTAACATTCAATGCCTGAGCAAAGCTCATCTCCAGCTTCCAAACTGTGCTTCACCTCTGCAGGTGGGAATGAGGATTCCTATGAAATGCAGCAAAATCAAATCAGAAGGAAAACATAACAGGCCCATTTCTGTGGGTTTGTCGGACTCCTCTTCCAGAGGCTTCTCAGAACCAGGGTAGAGAAAAGCCAAAGGATTCAAAAAATGTTGAATCAGTCTTCAAAAATTCAGGACATTGGCCTAACTACTCCAATGTCTATAAGAAACAAAGCAAAGCAACAACCCCTTCTAATTCTTTTATTTGCCTTCTGGTCTTTCAGCAATTTGTATTCACAAAGCACATTTAAGCTCATTTAAGGTCTAGATGTACTTAAAACCAAGAATGAACAAAATAAATCATAAGAGGGGTTCTCATGTAATTATATATATCCAGGGACTAAGATTTTAAATAACAGGAGAGCATATGGATAGCCTAATAAAATTGTGAGCTGGCAGTAACCAGCATATAATTGTGTGAAAAAAGCACATAAGCATCATTTACTTTTTATGTGGACTCATGGACAGAATGTTGGCATGTTAACAGGAGAAATGAGAGTTCTTCTTTCCCTTCTGTTGCAAAGCCATAAGAAAATCATATAATCTCTGCATGACTCATTATGACCTTTCATTTTTTTTTATTTATTTGCTTGTATTGCAAGCTTCCTTAGGGTATGGGCTACCTCACTTTCTGCCTTTACTATGTCAGCACACCAGGAAATCATTTGGGGTCAGATTTATCAACACTGCTTCATATTGCAGTACAAGTACTCAGAATTAAAAAAAATAATAAAAAAAANAACAGCAAAAAACCCAACAAGAAAAAAATCATAACCAAAATATGGTTCTCGACTACAAGCACTCCTTTTCCTCAGATGCCTGGCTAGGAGATAAGGAGGCCTGCACCACAAACTGCAGAAAGTTCAAACAGCAAGAGCCTGATGCAAAGCCATATTTACTGCAACTCTAATCTACTTCTAATCCACCTTGCTCTGAAGACCACTGCACAGCATAACACAGCCTTTAGATAACAAACGGTTACAAAAATCCATTGATTTTTTTCAGAGCAACATAAGCTGCCAAAAATGCATTCAGCCCCTGTGGAAAAGACCTTCACCTCTGGGCAGAGCCCATCAGTGCACACCCTGTTAGCAATTGCCAGCTCTCAGAAAATGACTTTCATCTGGCTGTAGAAAACACAGATGTAGAAGCAAGCCTGGCAGCCCTTCTCAGAGCTTTATTCACTGCAGCTTAAATGAGATAAGCATCCGTCATTCCACAGCACACACCAGCCCCAGGTCTTGATCACACACAGCATCTGCCATACATGAGAGGTACTTTGAGTAGCCTACCCTTGCTACTACCTTTTTATTAACTTTCAGGCAAATACTCATGCCTGGCATTTATTTACTCCTTGCCACAGTCTCCCTGATAACAGAGAGGTTTTGTTTCCTATTTCTCTTTCTTTTATAGAATGGTACACAGTGAATGATCCTCAAAGTGTTCCACTGTTACTCAGATAAGCAATGTTTTCACTCATTAAAGGTAAACCTCAAAGGATTGAAATTCAGTTCTTAGCACATGGAAGTAAATATGAGAGTAGAGAAGAAAAGAGGACATTTTTGTTACAGCACTACAGTCCTGAGTAGTTGTTTAATAGTGTTTGCCCATCATTTGCATGGCACCTGGGCAGCCCCTTGAAAGAGGTGCCCTCAGTGGGGCACTTGCCTCTTGTTCCTGAGCTGCCCCCTACTCTATCTCACTGCCAGTTCTCACTGGGCATCAGTGTTTCTTGCTCAGACAATTAAACAATTTGGCAGCTGTCTCTGATGCTTCCCTCAGGCTTTGCCCAGCATCACTAGTGACAGAGTGCTCAGGGACAGAGCTGTAGAGCTTGCCCAACAAACCTCAGACTGCCTCTTGCTTACAGAGGGTGATGTCTTTTAGTCAGTGTCAGACCTTATTCTTGAAACTGAAAGGGCTCAGAAAAGGCCAGAAAAATACAACTTTTTTACAACTACTGCCAACCTGGTAGGTAGGTAGGTGATAACTGCAAGGAGAACTTGGTCCAGTAGATCCAATTTTCTTCTTGACAAAGTCAATAATGTGGTCTTTGCTAAGCAGTCTGGAAAACACCCTTTCATGCCATGAACAGGCAAACTATGCAATTGTACAACTCTGGACTTCTAATTTCTGGATAATGTTATCAGTGGAACCCTGCATTTGCTCAGTGAGGCAACTCCTTAACATAAGTAGAAGCAATGAATGCTCAGCTACTGGTTGTCATTTATTAATTTCCTAATTGGCCTGAAATGGAATGGTGAGATCAAATCACACAGAGGAAATGGTCAGGATAGCAGCAAGAAATGTCTGAGTTCTGAGAAAATATTCACACCAGTGTCTTGGGTATTGCCAGAGAAATTACTGAAACTTGTTTAAAACAGAACACGTTCAATAAATACACAAATAAAATTCCCTAGCAGATGTCAGAGCTTATGCTCCTCCTCACTGTCCTGATGTAGACAGAGGAGTTATTAGCCCATGACAGACACTAGAAGATATTTGGTCCAGCAAATACCTACCTTGCCATTATGCGCAGCTATCCTGATACCTTTTGTTTTCCTCTTGGAGCATCAAGGGATTGTCCATGGCCTGTATCCCCAATTTTAGGTGAGCCACTCAGAAAGAATGGAAGGTTTTTTTCATTCATCTTAACATAATCTGTAGGTCACAAAGAAATGCAGAGTAAATAACATATTCATAAGCTGCAAATGCATATATTTTTGCTTCAACATTTGTAGAGGTAGATGAGCAGATATGAAAAGAATGCTATGGATGACTAAGAAGTATTTGAGTTTGTGTGTGTGTGTACATATGTTCTGCCTTTGTAAGCTGATATTAACAGGCATTTTTCATTTTGCTGTCTAGGGAGCTAGTTTTTGAGCAACCTAGGAAAGTAATCTGTCTTAAATAACCCCATATTCATGAATGACTATTCAGACTTAGACATTATTCATTATACTTGTCCTGGCCTGGGAGAATATTAATATTCATATCTTCTTTCACACCATTCCATCCAAAAATTTCTTCACCCGTACTCTGTCAGGAAAGACATTTATCTTCCATGCACTAATTCCTTGGCTGCTATGTTCATTTTCTATAACCAAGTTCAATTTTCACCCATCCAGAGAATAAAGGGAGTCAAGGAATGAGCATTTGACTGAGTCATTTGGCAGTGAATCCATGGAGGAACAGGCTGTGGTGGGTAATAGTCTAATGATAAGGAATAAGGTTTCTCTTCATGTTATGGACTTTACACCCCTGCCATTTTCTACCTCCTTAATCATACTTTAATCTTGTAATCAGACACAATGATAACTAATCCCTCTGGAGTGATAATAGATTTACATCTCACTCTAAAAGATACTGTGATGGAAAAGAGCTAGGGACTCATCTTGAACATCCCATCTTGCATTAAGAGGGAGAAGGGTAAACCAGGGGCGGGTAGATTTCCAGTCTTTGTTCCCATTGCTTTCACCAGGTAATAACTACAATCATTACAAAGAAGACAGGACCCACTGAAGGTACATGAGAATTAAGCTCATCATGAACTGGGACTGAACGGTCCAGATTCAAATTGAAACTAGTGCAGGTTTTCAAGGCACAGCTATAAGTAAAGATCATAGAGAAATGGGATCAGTACACTTTAATATTGGCAAGCAGGATGGGCAGAGTTTTGCTTGACAACAGGGTTTATGCATTACACAGCTTAATGTTTCACTGCGGACCAACACGGAAAGAGTCATGGACTTGCTTCCTGTCTTTAGGGTGCTGTCATAGTCAATGGATTAGGACACCAAAAAGAAGTAAAAAGAAAAAAAAAAAAGAGCTTTCCTGGCAGTACTCAGATCCTTTAAAAACCATCCTTCCAAATTTCTCTTTGATCTTAATATGTTTTTGAAGGCTCTCTGATGTGACAAACAGCTATTCTGTGCTTGCATCCAGCTACAGCTTTGCAAAGCAAAGCTTTGTTCTCCTGCAGTATTGGAAGATTTGTGATTGCTGGTCTACCCCTTTATTCATCTCTGAATGAAGTTATCAGAACTCATTCTTTCCCAGCTTCCTCTGATGTGCATCAGGAAAATTCCAAAGATACAACACTCTAATACTGACCTCAGCAAAAGGACCTTGCATGTTTCCTTGAAGCTACTTCAAGATGAGGAAACTGTTTTTTCTTCAGTTTTGATTGTCCTTCTGCAATGAATCTAAACCAAAAAATTGTTTCCCAGGCAATTTTAGCTGGCATTCAGTTACTGCTCTACAGGGAGCTATGGAGTGGGTAGGCAAGGTATTGTATCACCACTGCAGATAAAAGAGTAAGAACATAGTAATATTTTTTATATTGTTGGCTCTAAGATTTTACCGGTCTTAACGTACCAGTGATTCAAAATGTCTTACATGCTGGCATTGCTCACTGTAATGCTAACTCATTCCTGTTGAACCATGCAAAGCAGATGACTGGAAGTGATTAAAGTCTTCATCTGCCCTCCAGCCCCAGTGGTGTCGTTCAGGCAAGAGGTTCTGAGCCCTTTCAAGCCCACCACACATTCCCCAAATCAGAGATTTTTAAGGAATAAACTCTCATTTTTAGCACAAAGCCACTGGATGCCAAGAACTGCCATTGTGCAAATGACATGGTCCAAGACCCATTTCAGTATTCAGATCCCAAATCCCCCATTTCCTGTTGACTCTCATTGCTTAAGCTAATATCATTCAGCCTACTCTTTTAACTGGTTAGAAGGGCTTAGTCAAAATTCTCTGCAGTCAGAGGAACACAGTGCACATGTGTAACAGTAGAAATTGTTGGCTCAGAGCGTATTCATTTGTTGTGTGTAACGCAGTAATAAAAAACAAATGCAGAGACTTCATTTTATATATAATAAAAATACAGCAATATTTTATGTGTCTCATTTTAGCAGCCTGTTTTTAAATAACAACCTTATTTTTTTCCAATTGCAAATCCTCAAACAGAGGAGCAAAACATAAAAGTATTTTTAGTTTATGGGCTAAACGTCCAGCCCAGCAGTTTGCTAGTAATATATGTATACAGATAATAACCACAACTAGCAGGGGATGCAATGCAGCCTCAGTTATTTCTCTCTGCTCTGCAAGAACATACTCCTCTCATTAAGAATTTAGATGTCAGCCAGGATTGCTAACTGCATTGGTTCACACTTCCCTGAAGAGGAGCAAAATGGTAGATTTGAAACACCACAAAGCCTTTCTGAGCACCACAGCTCAACTGTTCAGGGAAATGAGGCAGCAGCACTGAAAGTTTAAGAACAACTCTCTGAAGAAATTAATCAAGAAGCGGGTTACTGTTGGAAATGCGTCATTTGGAAAAAGGTACAATTCTGAGCACATAGGATAGTTGTCCTTTATCCAGAGAATGGCAGCGATACCAAGGGACCCCCTGCACTTGAAGAGATGACTGAGAGGGGACCTCATAAATGTCTGTCAGTGTCTGAAGGTGGGAGCGCCAAAAAGGATGGACACTGCTCTGTGCTGCCGGACAACAGGACAATGGGCACAAACTGATGCACAGGATGGTCCACCTGAACATGAAGAAGAATTTCTTTACAGTGCAGTGGCCAAGCACTGGAACAGGTTCTCCAGAGAAATTATGGAGTGTCCCTCACTGGAGATATTCAACTGTCTGGGCACAGTCCTGTGCCATGTGCTCTGGAATGACCCTGCTTGAGCAAGGAGGTTGGACCAGATGACCCACTGTGGTCCCTTCCAACCTTTCTAGGACATTTGTTTTAATCTCCCAAGAGTCCACTTGTCCCTTCAGAGCCCAGTGTGGATCTGACCCACAGCTGCCTGCTGCCAGCAGGAATCCCTCTCAGCCTGCTCCTGGCAGAGCCAACACACGGGGTTCCTTGAGACATGGGCAGGCACATCCAGCATCACAGACAGGCAGGTAAAATGTTGAGGGCTTTGCTTTAGGTAAAATGTTGAGGGCACTATGCAATGAATGTACCATGAGTGAAGTGCCACTGGAGATGTCAGCTCTGAGATGCCAAAAACTTAAGACAATTTAGTGTTAAAGTGTGCCACAGCAACATTTTTATACTTTCAAACTGAATTTTCAATTTTAACAGACACTGTCCAAATCATCTTGGCATCATTCTGGTAAAATCTGTACTGAAATACAATATCATTCCTGGAAGAAGATGAGCTTAACACCTTCAAAAATTAATTTTTCAGCATGGCCAGACCCTGGCTCTCCCTAGCTTACTCCTGAATCACATAAACTTGACATTACAATACCTTTATTCCTCACCCCTGCCCCCATCTGGTTGCTGTATTTCAATCAGGATGCATTTTAGGGTACCATAAAAAATTGGAAAGGAATAATAATCATCCTCTAAAACAGGTACAGCAGTTCCTAGAGAGGCTGAATTGGGAGAATTGCCACTGGGCAGCCCTTTTTGTTTTCCCCAGAGGGTCTGGAGTGAGCAGGATGTATTGCTTCCCTCTGGTTTTTAAAGGTGAAGACAAATTAGCCTTTACTTCTGACAAATTGGCTTCTTGTTTTCAATAACAAAGTCTCCTAATTGAAAACGTAAACCCCAATTTCAAAATCGCTTGTTTTTTCACACTTTGCTTCTATCTTATTTGTGTATCTTCATCATCTTTGAAAAGCATTTATGGAAGGAAATTGAGACGGCCTCAAAGTCTTCCACTAAAATAATGATAATCACCACTGAGAGGCATGACTTTACAGGTCGTGACAGACAAATGTATTCAGAATAGCAGACAGAGAACAGTTTTTTACCACCAGCCTGACTTTCTTCCCTATTGTGTATTTTTGGTAGCCATTAAGTTGTCCTGTTTATACAGAGGGGAGTGGCTTGGAATAAAAGACTGGCTGGACAAAGTGGGAAAACATTGGTGAATCTCTCACTAGGAAAAGTACCATACCATTCTTATTTTCCCTCACTTAAGTGTCAAAACCAACAGAGCCATGCACTACACAGTGAGGCAGAGCTGGGCAGCACTGCCAGGCTCAGCAGTCCCAGGGCTCACTGCCTTCTACTTCTCTCCCCAGCACAATGCCAGCTCCAAGCCAGCTCCTGACTTCTGATTGTTGCTTCAAGAAAAAGGTCTGAGAAGGCTCTGCTGAAGTCTGGTTTGCCAGTAAATGTCTGAGAAATCTTCCAAAAAGAGGAGCAAGAGAAGTGTGTACTCTCCCCACAGTGGTTTGCTTGGTGTGGGGAGATAGGGTGCTCCAAGAGAGGAAGCATGGCACATCTTCTCTTCCTGTTTTCTTTGGACCCTGGAAAGCTCTCTCTAATTAGGCAGTTGCACTGCCCCTGAGAAACAATAAACAAACAAGCCAATTAGCCCCAACTCATTTCAAAGCTTGACATCCACCCACAGCAGCACTTTTTAGAGCAGATTTCCTTGCTGGTGACTTTATTTTGTTACCATTTTTACTGCCATCTAATTGAAGCCACTGATGGCCAGTTGCTTCATTTATCATCAAGTTTACAGGCCACACACTGCAATACTAATTAGAGGCCAGACATTGTGCTTCAGACATTGTGCTTTCAGCTTGAAATACTGCTGGCATTTACATGTAATTCCAATTCATTATGTTTCAAAGAAACTGAGAGAGTGGGAATGAGATTTCTCAAAACCAGTACTGAGATTAGGCAGGCCCAGATTGCACTCTAACACAGCTATTTTAAGTTTATTGGGAAAGGGGGTGGAGGATAATTAGCAGTTTCCCCTCCTCCCCCCAGTTTCTGACACTACCAAGTGCAAACCCAAAACCCACATAATCAATCTTATATAAACGCCAGTAGTGAGCTCTGCTCCGTGTGCAGTTCTCACCCAGACTGATTTTCACAGGGAAGTGGTGAATTTTGCACTTGAGGTGAGAAATACTGCCCTAAGGATTTAAATCTGACAAGTGCCAAGGTCTTGTGAAGGTTCCTCTGTTTGGCGTGGAAAGAGGGGAAGGCAGACCTCAGCTTTCTCCATGCATTGGCTGAACAATAAATCACCAGAAGCCTGCAGACATTTGGCAGAGCTGCAAAGAATTGTTGTTTTAACTGAAATCTGATAGATTTTCTACTTCTAAGGCATTTTCAGATAAATACCTCTGATTTGGAGCCAGCTTCACTCATCTCGCATGGATTTCTCTACCAGCTTCACTGGGGCTACCCTGGACTGAGGTATGCAGGACCCAGCTCTGGGCAAGAAAAAAAAGCTAATTTTTCCTTGTTGTTTGATATTCTCATATTGCAACTATTCCCTTCCTTCCCCTTTTTAGGTCCCCTACATCCTGACGGGCTCATTTCTCCCTAAATAAACTTGAAGCACAGAAGCAAAATGCATTTGTTGCCTGGGAAACACACAATTCAGTATATGAGGTGGCCATCCTAAGAGAGCCATAGACCTCCAAGGAAGTTTTTATATCAATAAGTGTAACCAACCAGAAGTACCAGGTTAGTATAACATTCCCTGCTACTTAGTTGTTACTTTTTGAAATGTTTGATGAGTCCCTCATTGTAGCACATGATTTATTTTTGCTTTACGTGGAATCTTGCTCTTCATTTCAGAGATGTTTTACTATAACAATGAGAGAATTTGACAGAATTTCCGGGGGGAGCAAAAAGCACTGCCCTAAGGATTACTGGTAAACTCCTCGTTGTATCATCACTGTCTCATTAGCTCCACTTTTTCACTTTGATTCACCGACTGTTTTCTGTAACGCACTGCTTCTGTGAATCACTTATCTCCTCAGGCCTTCTAAATGCCAGTAAATATATTGCAAAAACATATGAGATTCTGGCACTGACAGCAGGCTATCAACAACAAGCCCCCTTTCTCTCAGGAAAATATTCACACCTCTGTTTTCCTAGAACTACAAGGGGGGGTGTGCTTCCTTGGGGAGACAGACAGAGCATGCTCCAAGAAAGACTCCAGCACTTCACATATGGGGTTATTTTCCAGTTAATTTATGATGACTCCTAAAGATCCCAGCAATGATCATTTTTCTTCTTGGCAAACAAGGAAACTATTATTAGCAGGGCAATAACATTATATATTTTCTCAGATACGAATCTAGGGGCGCACATTAAATTCAGTCATATATCAGTCCACTGTAGCACAAACTCTGCAAGTATCTTGTATGATGCATCAGGAAAGCAAACTCTGTATTAATACATCATTATTACATTTATCAAGGATTTCTTCCAGCTGGTTCACAGTGCTTGCTATAACAAAAGCAAAGCCAAAAAGGGACAACATAAGAGGCAGTCACGACCTCTCAGACAACAGCACTAAAAACAAAAGAAAATACTGAGAGCCCTGTTCCTGTGGTAGAGAACCTTGAAATAGTCAGTCAGAAGCTAGGGTAACTGTCCCACAAACCTAGTGCCAAAATAAAGGTTACAATGGGTTTAAAAAGCTGATCCAGATCTGTGGTTAAAGGATCTTATGTAAGGACTTGTCCTGGTTGAATGGGGCATTTTCTGAACTGGGAACAGGAGATCCTCAAGTGGTTTACTGGGCTGCCTCCAGCTTTCTTTATCAGTGAGCAGCTTTTCTTCAAGTAAGAGCCAGCTCTAATACTTTTGGATATTTTTGTGTCTGTGTGTTAGCATTACTGCCACAAGGCCTCAGAGAGAATCTATCTCAGCTGAAAGCAGGGCTGAGGTGACATCTATATATGGATTCCAGCAGAGCCAGGAAAAAAGGAAATTCTTGATGCTGTGCAGCACTCATAGATATACTGGCCAGCACAGGCAACACCACCCCTAAAACCCATTAGGCATCACCTTGTGATATAAAAGCAGATTTCTCAGAAATCAACTGTCCCTTGATTTTTGGGACTACCTTTTCAACAGGGCTCATAAGGGGGTTTTAAAAGAAACAACTCATGGGCTTTATCAAGAGAGCAAAGACCTAGCCTTCCCTGTTTCCTCGAGCCTGAAAGGGGTTACTGCTTTAACATTCTTCTCCAGCATCCAAGCTCCATGCCGTAATTTGATCCCTCCAGTGACAATAAGAAAAGCAACCTACGTTGCTGCAGAAGAAAAATAAACCAGAAAAATAAACCAGCAATTAGCAAGTTCCTATATGTTTCCTGTTTATATAATACAGCTCTTTTGCAGAGCAAAAGCCCGGAAGAAACTGATAGGCCTGGAAAAGATTTATAATAAAGGTTATTTGAAATACCCACCAGTGCAACTGGACTTGTTGTTTCCTCCATTTAGAATGTAAAAGGATGGATTTAAGTGTGGAATTAAATAGCCAGGACTGGCTAGAGATGGCAGTAGGGAGGGCTGTCTATAGCTGTCACCTGCAGCAAAGCTGTGTTGCACTACTAGGAGTGAGCAGAGATATTTCCCATAACAACTACTTTATTTGAGAAAGACTTTGTGCAAAGTCTGTACACTTCACTATGCATTAGAAATTACCATTTTTGAACATGAGAGTAGTGAAGGAAACTGTTGATTGGCTGCTGCTCATTTTTTAAGGACCCTCAAGGTAATACCCTCCTCTGGCTGTCTTGCTATATCCCCAATATGAGAAGTTGTACTTAATCTTCAGTGAGCACTACCACACATTTTGCCATTTGACTTCTATACTCGAACACCTCATCAAACAAATTGAACTGGTTTTGTTCTTACACAGACCACTGTGTTCCAAGGCCTTCAATGATACCCATTATCAATTACAGGTCTCAGAGTTTGGGGTTTCCCCCCCACTCTTTTTTATGGAGTCTCAGACAAACTACTAACCTATTGAGACACTCTCAGTATTAGGACCTTTCCCCTTTGTCCCAGTCATGTTTGATGGTTTTAGTCCTCTCTCTGAGCAGAGTTTGAATTGAGAAAGCGAGTTTTTGTTTCAAGACACGTACAAGCCGCGGGAGGAGCCGAGGCAGCTCCTTCCTCTTTAGGTGGAGCAGCAGGAGCAGAGCGTGCACGGGCAGACTGCAGTCTGTCTGTCTGTCTCTGACAATAAACAGCACCAGCCAGGCATGGCTGTAACAGCTGACTCACCATGGAAGAGTCAGCTTTAGCCTCACTCCTGTCATTAGTTTGCTGGATAACCTTCCCATCACAGTGCACAGTGATTTCTTAGTTAACAGGAGCTTAGCATCAACAGTCCTTTATGTAAAACTCAAAAAAAACTTATGTAAAGACAAAAAAAAAAAAAAAAAGAAAAAAAACAAACAACAACAACAACAAAAAACAAGCCTGTAGAAGATTCAGAGAAGATTCAGTCATAACTTTTTTTGTTACAATTGTATTAGCAGGGGACATTAAAAGACCCTACTCCTGGAAATGTATTTAGTTCTGTTATTTCTGGCTTTCTGAGTTCAGATACTTGTAGTAATGAACAAAGTTTGTCATTATTCCAGAAAATTTAACTACATATCAGAAGATCTAAAATATTGGTTTGTGTTTTCCAATTTTTTTTTCCTGAACTATTAACTCAAGAACCAAAAAGCCATAACACCACCCAAAGTTTGAAAGAGCTACAAAGTTTCATTCTGATCTTTGCTTTAAGATCAAGTGAGCTATTAAAAAAAAAAAAAAAATTTGGGCCAATCAATTTATTTTTAAAACTTGAAAACCACACTGCTGGGACAAAATTTGATGTGCAATATCAAGCAGGAGAACATTGCAAGTTCTGGTCAAAGAGACCAAAGCCCATGCTTGAAAATGTACTTTAAATGTATTTCCCTGAACCTGGCCAGAGAGAGAGAAATTTAAGTTAAACTGACAGTCTGTTCCCCCCAGATTTCATTGGGGGTGGGATCAGAGGCCCTATGTGCCCAAGGTTCCAGTTCCCCATAGCCCCCAGCTGTGGGGTCCTCCAGAGTTAGGACTGGCCAGGTGTGATTGTTCCAGGACCAGAGCTCCATGCATCTACACTAAACCCCCTTTTCATCCACTTAATATTTAAGCTTCAGTTTTTCATTAAATTGTTAAGCTTTACTTTGCAGATATGCATTCATGGACTGCCAGATTGAGACAAAGAAGCTGCAAGCCTGAGGACAGTTCTAAGTTCATCATCCAAACTTTTCTGAAGAGATAAGTCCGCGGTATTGCACAATAGTGAGCACTGAGCTCAGCATTGTTTCTTATCTTTCCAAAGATCTTTTATTCCACTAGCTGTTTATTGTATTTACTGTACGTTAAGCCAGCAGTTTCTCCTCTTGCAGTTTGCTTGGAACTATTATTAGCAAATGTTTAACATATACAGACTTTTCTCAGATGCCCAAGCCAAGTTTGCAGACTGTGCATTAAGAAGCTTTCGAGTAAACCACTGGCAAGAAAAGCCTGGATAAATTAAAAATGGGAAGAAACATTGACTTGCCATATTCTAGTTCAAAAAATGGTGGAATAGATTTCATTCACATTTCCCAGGACACTACTGAAGAGAATGGTTTCATGATTGCTTAACCTTAACTGTAGATTTATGATATGAATGACCTATAATCATCAGATTAAAGGGGTAAGATTTAGAAAAACTGTGGGTTGAACAATCCTAAGATATATGGTCAGTCCTGTGATGTGAAGTGGGCTATGGCAAAAGAGTAACATAATAATAACATACATTTTTAGAATCTTTCATCCACAAGAATTTCAAAATGCTTCCCAGACCAAACATGAAAGTCCAGATTCTGATTTCTTCTCCCCTGGTGTAAATCCAAGGTGATTTGACTGAAGTTATTAGAGTCAGCTCTTCATTTTCAAAATTGAATTTGAGATCAGACATTTGGCCCTATTGCAGACACACGGTAATGGCATTCATTTGTGCATTGGTCTCATTCAAACAGTTATAATTTGAAGCAAATCCATTTTTCCAGCATTGGGAAAAACAGAGCTGATAAATCTGGCACTCAAATCCATACAGCAAGAAAGAAGAAAAAAGCAGTAATGCACATTTTTAATGTTCATCTAGAGATGTAAAACAGGCAAGCATTCCAGTGAGTATAAAATATTATTCCTTTAATTCAGATCAGGCAAAACTTCTCCAAGAAAACACTGAAGTAAAAGAGTAGGAGGAGGCAGAAAGAAGAATTATATAGAAGCACATTAAGTTAAACTACATAGATACTATCTGTCCCGTCCACTCAAGAAATCTTTCTTTACAGCAAAATAAGCTTTGTTTTGCTGTAGTATCCCTCATTTCCAGCCACACCCAGATCCTTTCTGAAATGCATGAGGATCTATTTTCCTTAGTTCTACAATCACTGACTATGTTTTTGCTGTGCTGTGAGAACCAGAAGCAAGAGATCCTTCATGATTATCAATATTTTCCAAGCTGACTTGGGAGGACAGTGCAGCTGATCTGCAAGTTGTTGGGCTTGTTTGGTTGGTGGTTTTGTGTTTCGGGATTTTGTTGGAGGGTTTTTTAAAAGCCTAAGCCATATCCTACATTTTTGCTTTTTGGACCTATCTGATACTTGCTGAAGCTCACTCAGGTTCTTTGGCAATTCCAATGAAGCTTAGACCGAGGTCTTCTGTGACCACAGAACTGAAGTAGATTGCTTGAGGCTTCTTCACAAGAGAAAAGCTGCTCAACCATTTTTACACACCCTGCAAAATTGCTCCCTCAACCCTTTTTCCAGGGCAAAGAACAAGGGTCAATTATCTTTCAAGGAAAGAAACATCTCTACTTTTTTCTGCCTTTTCAAAAAATTGTACCCTTCCTAATCCAATTGAATGTCAGCAAAAAATCTAAAACTTCCCAGGAGAGTATTTATCTGATCTCAGGTCAGTAAAGGTGGCTTTAGAACTTAAACTGCTGGTATGTAAAGAGCAACAAACCCTGCTGTTTATTTGAGCAGTAGGGTCAGAAAGCAAGCCCAAACCTAGAGGAAAATGTTATAAAAAGTTCCTTTTGAATGATGAACATTCAGCTATCTTCTGTTATTTAAATAAACGGGGTTTGCACGCAGCATTGATCAAGATTGGGAAAATCTTCTTGTGTTTCTGGGCTTCTGATTTCAGACAACCAAGGACCACCACCAATACAAGTCACTGTTTAGTGAGTGAGTTTGCCAGTTCTTGGCCTTCTGCAGTTCATTTCAAGAAAAAAAAAGAAGGAGATGCTGCAAATTAATGATACTACCCATGTAAAGTTCAGTAGCCTAAGATTAAAATTAGTTTGGATCAAAAGGGAGATAAGGATAATTGACATAGGTCCTTTAAATTTTTTTCACATTAACAGAAAAAATCTTCATCTAATTAATATCCCAGGAGCAATTCTCCAGTTGCATTACTCTGCAACTAAGCCCTGAAACAAAGACTGTGAATTTAAGGAAAATACTGTGATTTATATACAGGCTGTCATTGGGACTGCTAAAATTCAGCAAAATTTGTCCTTTGTGGTGATTTTGTATTGACTAACATTAATTAAGATACAATATCTTTGCGCTGACTTAGGGAGGCCCGTTATAGCCTGTGTATTAAATACATGCTTGCCAACTAAAACCACACAGAAATACAGAGGAATGAGATTTTCAAGAAAGCCCTTCTCTGTCTGGCTCCTTTGTTCTTTCCTGTCTGGCCCAAATACAGAATCTAAGGGTGTATTCTACTTGAAGAAATAAAATTCTTTACTAGTCTGTTGGGCAGTAACCTTGCCACATCTCTCAGTATAGCAGTCATTTGCTCAAGCAGGGACCAGTGCCTGAACATCTCTAGTCCTCTGAGGAAAGGATGGGGGGCTGATTTTAACCCCTACCACTCTCTCACCAGGACTGTACCTACCTGGACTCTGCCACAATGGGCACTGAGCAGCCCCAGGGAAGGAGCAGGGGGAGGCACAGCCAAGCTGTGTCTTTGCTCAGCAGCCACAGTCCCCTGGCTGCTGCCGTTCACAGCTTGGCCCCCATCCTTCAGCTCTGAATAAGGCTAAAAGCAAACTATCCTGCAAAAGAAGACTTTCATTGCTGAGAAAAAGAAAAAAAAAAATCTATCCACTTCCACTTGCTGCACGTGGAAATACAGGATTTCCCATGTACTACCCATAAAAATACAGGATTGCAACAAGGAGGAAAGTTTAAATTACAGTTTGTGATTTTTACTTTTTTAATGAAACTATCCTGAGAAAACCTAAATATTTCTCGAATCAAGGGAGTTAACACTAGACACAGGTATATTCTGATTTGCAAGATAAACATCTTGAGTTCCCACTAACTTCAATTAGCGCTTGAATTATCCACTCCTGTCTCAAGTCAAACCTTCCTCTGTTGTAGAGCTGAGAACTGCTCCGAGCAATGTTCAGAATGTATTAAAAAAACCCTTCTGCAACAAATACACAACCTGTGTTCTCAGTTAAACCATTTTTAAACACAGCAAAGGTGCTGAGACCTGAGTGTGAATGGCAATGTTACACTCTGACAGAATGGGATCTGGATAGAGATGCCTCCTCTCCTTTGCCTAAAAGGTGCCTGCTTTCAACATATCCAAAGGGAAACATGCACCCCATGCATTTGTTTTTTTCTGTGGCTCAGGGCATCATCACAAGTAACAAAAGAACACCTAACACCTGCCAGATCTTCTCCACGTGTCTTTGCTGCATGCAATATGGAAAGGAAAACATTCCCCAGTATCCCTGTGGTAATAGCACTGGAAGATACCAAGGCACTCTCATCAAAATTCTTCTCTGCTTTTCTCAAGTAGAAAATGAACACAAATTTCAGTTGTTATGCCCCCTGCCTTCAACTGAGCGTTGGAGCAACCTATGGATAAATGATGTGTTTGATGCAAGCCCTTATCACCTTAAAGCAGGATTTTAACTTAAAGATGAAAAATATGTTACGGTGAATTCAAGAGGAGTTGATAAATCCCATTTTTAGGGATATATGTATGTATTAACTGCACTCAGCCTCACTCATAAGGAGATATCTTCTACCAAGTTGCATGTAAACATTCATTTCAGCAGAACTACTTACTTAAGGTACCAGGCATTTTTTTGTATTTATAGTCCCATATTTCAGGGTCTTCAGGGAAAAGAGTGAAGCTTCCTGTCTCATTTTCCCTTATTAACAGTACCTCCTGCCTGCTGCAATTCACATTTGAAAAGTGTTTGAGGCAGCCAGATGAAGCAAATACTAGAACTACAAAAAAATACTTTAGTCAGTAGGGTATCAAACACAACACTGAGCACTCTTTGGCCTAAAAAGCAGTGATATATTTTCCAGGAAATATACTAAAGAGCAGAGGCTGAAATATGGTGAATCAAGTCAGGAAAATGGTCTTAAAGTGAGATGTTAGCTGTACTAAGCACATGTTTTTACAACCACATGCATGGAAAAGATGAGATGTACCCTATCAGCATGGAGATTTGCATTGTCCATTTATAAATATATTCCCTTTCTCATGCTACAGCCTCACTCAAATGGGAATTTCCATCGCTTTTGTAGTGCTTGAGTTTTATTAATTTAATTTTAAACTTGGGGGTGTGTGTCTTATGTGTTGATCTCTGAGAAGCAAGCACAATTTTTGTGAGGAGAAAGAAAGAAACATGTTTCCCTGGAAAGTTATTACAGAACTGGTCAAATTAACACCACCAATATGCCAGTTTTGCACCACTCAAGCAGCGTTTGGAGAATTGGAACAGTATCCAGCAATCTTGGCATGCTTAATCCAGCACCACGTATCACGTCCTGCACAAGGAATAGGAGCAGGCGGCACAGAAGCCCAGTAGTGGGCCACTGGAAGCATCATTTGTCTTTGGCTGTTTCTGGAAGACAACCTGGTGAGGTTTTCTCATGCGACACTGCCTTTGAAGGCACTACAATGGTGCTATACATGTGCAAACACAGCCAGGGTTTCCACATGACAAGTGGGGCTGGATTTGCCAAAGGCAATGGCTAAGGAGGTCTAAATATTTGCCCAGAGCTTTGTCTCAGTCTTTCCTCTCCTGCCAGACTTGCTATTAATGTTTTCTTTATTTTGGAAATGACACAGTGAAAGAAGAGTGCCACTCCATACCTCAGGCCCGCTGGTGACTAAAGCATTTCTTACTTCATTGGCAAAGGAGCCATCAGTGTTTTCTTCCTCAACACCGCATTGCGCGAGCCTACTGCTCCCCATCACCTTCCCTGTCCTCTGGTTTTCTGCTGACAGAACCAGTGACATGGCACTTCTTAAATAAATCAGCCCTCGGTTGTGTTTTATGATGTCATGGTGAGCACAGGCCTGACCCTTGGTAATCAGCATCTCGGCACACCGGGAAGCTTCCTGCTCTAGCGGCTCTGGCAGCCAAGCAAACTTGCCTACGCTGCAGAAATTATGTGAATTACCTCACCTCTGTGTATCGTAATAACCCTTACCACACATTATGCCAAATGCTCAGCACTGAGCTGCAAGGAGCCAAAATGCAGGCAAACCCCCAATAATATCTAAAACAGAGTTCAAGTAAAGCTGGGTCCATGCCAGGCTGCGGAGATCGTTCTTCATGTCGGCCTCAGATCTGACTCTTGTGCATGTGAACTAACGAAAGGGCAGGGAATAAAATAGCATTTGAGTTATTCTCACAGAGCAGGTACTTAATAATATCCACATTTCAAGCATTTGAGCGTTATGCTTTTATTAAGCAAAAAACTACTCCCACCAAATATCCCTCAGTTGCAGTAAAGGCTGTGAGCATGATTTTATTTCAGCCTGTGAACAAAGCCATATGGATTTCATCTGAGGGATTTGGGGGTTTTGATTCTTATAAAAGTCATGATGTCAAACAAAACTTCAGATCAGTCACAAAACATTTGCAGTGTGACAACCGACAATGGAAACTACACAATGCCATTCTGCGGCCCGACAGCATCTTCAAGCTCAGCAAGGAATCGAGCACAAATGTGGATGGGCTTCAGCTTTACAAATCCAAACCAAAGACTGACATTTGAATCATGCCATCCCCCAGCTGGGGATGCATTTTGACAAACGTGTTTCTCACGGCCACAAGCCATTCTCACACTTCTTAGAAGATCCAGTATTTCGAAGAAACTGCAGTCCCATGCCCCTCACCACACAGCCTTCCCTACTTTTGAATATACCTCCATTCGCCTCCTCAACCTGCTCTGTGCATTCTACAATGTCCATAGTTTTCACATGCTGCACAGTTCCAATGTTAGCAGGGATATTCCTCGGAGGGTCTAGGCTCGTACTCAGCATCTCTAGCACTTTCCAGTTACCTCCTTGATATTATTCCAGGAGGAAAAGAGGCCAATTCCAAAAATACATGTCAGAATCTTCAAAAACCAGGCCTCAAAGAGGCCTCAATTTCTCTTTAGCTGCGGGTAGAGCCAGTCGTAGGGGAATGGGTAAAGCAAAATAATGACATCAAAAGAACTTTTAATCATAGCAAAATTACTATCTATTTCTGCATCTTGAGAAGTTGCTTAGAAATGTAGCAACACATTTAGGGTTATTATGCATCTAAAACAAAATTCAGCATTTGAAAGAAGATCTAGGTTTATTGGCTATGTGCTCTCCTATTTAGCCCAGCCAAAAAGACAAAAAAAAGTCCTGTTTACTTTTAGTGCCAAAAAGTTACTAAACCATTTATAACAGCTGGTCATACTACTGAACAAACCACTCAATTAATCAGCCAACTACCGTATGTTTGAAAGAGACAACGCAAGCTTCCATTCCTAATAAAGTGCAAAATATTGATTAGTTCCGGGACAACACATGAATAAATTACTCGTGCTCATAATTAGGCTTTGCAGTTTCCAAAAATTCTGGGTACTTTTTCACACATCATTTATCAGTATTCTTTCTTTCATTTCTCTTTGCTTTTAGCCCAGGTTTTTTAGAATGATGGCCAAAATAAACAAAATATTTCCTTATAGTTCCCTCTCTTGCTTCCTGCTTATGAAAGAATTTTCACTCATGGCCTCTAGCACTTCATGGAATCAAATTTCTTCCAGAAATCTGCAGCTAGAATGCAGTATTTTAATTATGAGTATTATTACAATCTCCCTTTACTCCCCCATCCCACATTCCTCCTTCTCCATCTTAATGGCTGGTCCCTCCCAAACCAGCTGTTAGAGGAAAACCTACAAATTTACTGCCGGTGGTAATGTCCTCTCTATGCTACTTTATGAGTGCTGGTCTCTCTCTCTCNAAATTTAAAGCCTCTGAGATTTGTGACATAGCTCTTCCATGTGGTCTATTTTTAGGTGCACTTTATGGGTTGTGAAAGGCTTCATCTACCTACCTACTGAAGTGCCACAACTAGTGGCAGTGGCTTCCCTCAGCACAACAAACAAATGTGAGGGTTCAGGGTCCCTGTGCTCGCAGTGGGTTTAGCCAGGCTGCACCTTGGAATGCTGCAGCCACCAGCCAAGGCCTGTGGGTGACAAAGTGCACGTGGGTCCTCTAGGCATGGATCGTGTCACTAGAGCCAGTAAAAAAAAGGTAATTCTACAACAGATCTCCAGAAATGCTAACAGTAGCTGAAGGAGATTTCTTGGTCCAATGTGAATTTCCCAAAAGTTGAAAAAGCTTGAAGGATTAGGGAGGGGGAATTCCTTAAGAAGACAACAGAGCGCTGCTTCCAGAGGCATTGCAAACTAAGCTGCTGAAACCATCTGAGAACTGTCTTCAGATTGAACTTCTTGCCAAGGAAGGACTCAGATAACACTGTCTATATGAGAAAACATTCCAGGCAATATCCCATCACATTTTAAGTTTAAACCATAGATTTTATTTCTTCATAGTGCTGACAACAGATGTATTTTAGCTAACAGAACCATCCAGGATGGAACTGAAGGAGACCAGAGGCATAATATTTACTCTAATTTCTAGTAGTGCATAGGAAAAAATCTATCTCTTGTGATTATTTAATTGTCTGGGCTTTTTTCCCATAGCATGAGAGTGCATGTGAGCTGATATTTACATTTATGTACACACATATAACAGTAAATATATACTTATATATATGCCTTAGGTGAAGACCATTCCAAAACAAATCTGTGAATGACAGTAACACAGTACGCACTTTCAGCAGCAGTTCACAGAGGACTCATCAAAATTGGATGCAGACATTTTTTTTGTTTTTATCTGGCACTTTGTAAGGAAGACGCATTCAATTCCTTAGGAAGACTCTACAGATCTGGAACAAAAAATTTGAATATATTCAGTAAGGCAAAGGTTTTTCTTAGCCTGCCACACCTATTTCAGAGTTAGTTTCCTATTCACCATATTCTTTATAAGAATGTCATAAGTCCTCATAACTTAAAAGCTTGGGGTTAGATTGAGGAACGGTGATAAAAATACTGGGCTCCTTGCACAAGAAATTTGCCCTAAATACATTTTTAAAAATTATTTCTATAACAAGAGATTAATATAAATGTCTGACTCTCAGAGTAGTGTCCTGACCAAAACTCTTCAGTGCCCTTTGCTTCAGCAGTTAGAATGTGCCATTTCAAATGCATTTTTCAAACTATTAATCCTAGCACCTAGAATTATTTTAAGAATATTATAGTACTGCATTAGTTTGACAGAAAAGACAGAGACAGAAGAAAGAAAAGTACATATATTCAATACTGTTTGAATTCAGGTGTTTGAATTTTCCACTGTGTAAACATTGGCAGGGGAGGTGGGGGAGAAAAAGTATTCCTTTAGCTTTGGGGGAATTCTAGTTGCATTTCATTTTCTGCATGCTCTCAAAGAAAATTATTCTCTGTAAATATCTGTAGAATATATATCTTGGGCCAGTAGCAGAAGTTGGCTTAATAAATAAATTGAATTGAATGCATAGGAAGCAGAGACGCAGATACACTTTATAAACATATAAATCATCCAGTTAACAAGTAAAATGGAGTTATGATCAATCACAAACCTTGGATAAGCAAATTCAGACTAGCAAGTACAAACTCTGTATGTGCTGTTCCCCGATCAAATATGTTTGCAAACTTCACAGACTCAAGAATTATGAATGTCAAAAGAAGGATTATAAAGAAACTGTTTAAGAGCCAAGAAAAGGGGCTTATTGAATAAACAGTTTGCAGTGATTATTATGACCAGATTTAACCTCAGATATGCTGTATGATGGTGATTGTCCTTTCAAGAGTGAATTAGGTTGCTAGATTTTGTTAGAGTGCCTGGTACTGAACAAATGGGCACACTTTTGAGCACAAAATCGTTTCTTGGCGTTTTTAAAAAAGAAAGAAAGAAATGTCAAGTTCAATACAGCTTGGGAATAATTGCTCCAAGCTTCACCTACTTACATTGCTCACTTGAAGAAGGGCTGTGCACCTAGAAGCTTTTCTTTTTCCCACCTACACACAGACTATTTTCCCCACTGAGGTCTGACCAGTCCTGTGTGTGTACTCAGCCCATCACACAGCTACAACAACAGGCCACTGCTGCTTTAAGGGCAGAGATGGCAAGAGACCAGCTCAGTATTTTAAAAGTCTAGAAAGATTTTCCATGAGCAAGTGTCCCTCAAGGTTTCAGTTTGAGTAATTTTGTTCTCTGGAAGTGTCCAAGGCCAAGTTGAATGGACCTTTGAGCAACCTGGTCTAGTGGAAGTTGTCCCAGCCCACAGCAGGGGGGCTGGAACTGGATCTTTAAAGTCCCTTCCAAACCAAACCATTCTATGATTTTATGATGGATCGACCTCAGCCCAGAGAGCCAAAGCACTGTTCAGCCTGGCCAAGTAAATCCATGCCACCTAAGAAAATCTTGAAGCAATTTTGATCAAAGGCCATACAATTACCAAGAAAAACTGAAAAATAAATTATGATATGAGATTAATATCTCTGTTGGTGTAAAGTAATGGAATTGGCCTTATCTGATGGCTATATGGAATCAGAACATCCTGAGTTGGAAGGGACCCACAAGGATCAAGTCCAATTCCTGGCTCTGCGCAGGACAATCCCAAGAACCACACCATGTGCCTGGGAGTGTTGTCCAAACTCTTCTTGAACTCTGTCAGGCTTGGTGCTGTGGCGGGAGCCCGTTCCAGTGCCCAAACACCTTCTGGGTGAAGAATCTTTTCCTGATATCCAACCTAAATCTTTCCTGACAACTTCAGGCCATTACCTTGGGTCCTGTCACTGGCCACCACAGAGAAGAGATCAGTGTCACCTCGAGGTGAGGCTGCCCCAGCTCAGAGCAGAGCAAGACAATCCCTTCCCTTGCCTGGCTGGCCATGCTGTGCCTGATGCACCCCAGGATGAAGCTGGCCTTCCTGGCTGCCAAGGCAAACTGCAAGCTTCATCTGAAACAAAGTCAAACCTGGAATGGAGATTCCATAGCAGAAGATCACAACACCCTAGCTTGATTGGATTAGAGTTTATTTTCTCCTGTAGTAATTTTTCCAACACTATTTTATCAAGGCTGATAAAATCAATAGCTATTTCTTCACCAAATGTAGATACAGTGCTAAATTAAAAGAGAAAAAAATTTTAAATGTGGTGGCCCTAGATATTCTCATTATCTTTCATAATTTTACAGGACCATATATTCCCATCCCTCATCTTCTAATTTTGGTATTTTTTCCCCAGTATTGCAGCCATCTATTGTTCACTGCTTTCTCTTCCTAGTGGTTGATCTTGCAAGTGCTTTTCAAACACGGGATTCCTTTGGCTTCAATAAGAGTTCTCTTATAAGTAAGGTTATTTATTATTGGGCCCTACACTGCATATTTTTTTAAGAAGGAAATCCTCTTTATCTGTTTAGTGAAAGATGATAAATAATAGACTCAAGGGAGACAACACTCAGATGAAGTAGATGGCTTAATGAAACCTGTATCTGGCAGACAAATAGATTTTTTTAGACTTCACTATTTTTCCCTGGTTTTTCCAGGGAAGGGAGGAAGAATGAAGCTTCAGGGTGGGAAAGTTATAAAAGAAAGATACTTTTTAAAGAAGAATTTTTCCCCTCTAGATTTCTTTCCCTCATCAGTAGGATGCTGTTTTTAAGACACATTTCTTTAACAACATGACCATACTGAACCATTCCCCGTCAGGGTTTTTTACAGTACCACATAAATAGCCTCAGTGTAAAGATCCTGAGGACAGGATCTACAAATGATTTCTTGACTTCCTCCAGCAGCCCCAGCCGGGAGGAGAGAGATCTTCCCAGGGCAGCTCCCATGCCACCAGCACTGCCAGCCCACGCCTGCGGCTGCCAACACTGGAAAGGTACAAACACATGGTTAATGATCTTAGCAGAGATTCCATTCCGGGGCTTTGCATGTCAGCCCTTCTCATTCTTACCCTCTTCTTTGCAATGACAAGGGTTATAAACTCTAAGGGTAAAGGCTGAAGTTTTTAGTTTGGGTTTTTTGGGTGGGGAGGGGTTGGTGGTTTTTTCTTTTCTTTTGAGTTGCCAAACTGGGGCTCCTGGGAAAGACTGTAAGGCTCAAGTAAATTCGCATGTCTCTAAACTATATTGCAGTGGGGAAACATAGTACATTTGTGGTGTCTTATGCCATTCTACAGTGTTTGACTCTGCTGAGATACTGTCACCTCAGTACAGCTCTGCCACAAGCCTCAGAACAAACAGGCAAGGAAGGAGAGGCAGCAACACAAGCACTTTCCCAGTGCTCTTGTGGTGTGTGCAGCATTGCCAAACCAGGAACTGCTCCAATGAAGCGGTAATTTGTCTTGTTTTATTCAATTAAGCTCATTTGCATATCTGAGGGTTAATCTTTTTTCCTGTTATTCTAGCAGCAAATAGACACCAAGATATAAGCTGATACACTGAGTGGAAAATCACATGTTTGGGTATGCCCGTCACTGAAGTCAATCACAATAAAAGATATGACAAATTATGTGATTCTTTCTCAAAATTGAATCCTGTGATGTTTATGCAAAGCATAAGAAAACTTATGCCTTTAATGCAACCAGCCTGCTTTTATTTACACAGATGAGTGAAACATTGCCCTAGCATTACACAGAGTAAAGTGTGCAAATTCTAAACCCTTCCATAGTCCCTGGATATAAGAGTGCATTCATGTGTTTGTGTTTAACATGAACAAATTTATGATCTGATGTGGATTCCTCTGAGTACAGATGTATTCCAACTATTTGCTGAATCCTAATTTTGAAAGAACAAATGTGAGTGCTCTAGAAGGAAAAAAAAAAAAAAATATATATATATATTCTATTTATTTTAAGGAGTTTCAATGCAGTGCAGGATCTTTTTTTTTAGTAAGAGGTGGTTTGAGTGTTGTCTGTGACAGTTCAAAGGACACAGGTAGTGAGAATCAGCACATTAGTAGGACATCAAGACTCAGAAAGTAAATCAATCACGTCCAGACCTATTTGTGTATTTTTGCAACTGCAGATAGTCCAGGTTTTATGAACAATGCAAACAGAAACATACACAAATCCTGTTGACACTGCCAAGAGTGGTATAAAGTAATCTGCATAAATCCACAGCATTTCCCGCAAAATCATTTCAGACAAAAATGCCATGTTTTGTGATGAGGGCTTCTGTAGGAAGGCGGTGGGTGGGGGGAAAGAAAAGTGAATACATCCCCTGCTTGTAGCCGTGCATCTATCTGGTGGAGTTTCCCAATACATGAAGGAATCCCTCTGGATATTAATTCAGCTCTTATTCTCCAGTGCATATAGATTCCCAGTACCCAAGGGCTGTGCTCACAGCCCCTTTTAGCTAGATTGTTTCCCTTGATGTTACATACAGGGAGACAAAGGGCAGTGCTGCTTTTCCAGTGCCTTAAGTCAGTCTTACAGCCTTTCTGTGCTGATAGTGTGGCTTAGAGGGCTCACTGCAGATCCCAGAGAACACATTCCATTGTGCTGGTTGTGGTTCAGGTTAGAGATAACTACATTAGAATAGAAAATATTTTAGGCTCAAGATCAAAGTTTACATCTGAGGCCAAATCAAGGGAAAAGTCTGATGTTTCAGTAATCATGAGAAAAGTCCTAATCATACTGATATGTTCTCAGTTTCCACTTGGCAGATAATCTCTCAGGTCAATCTGATTTGCCTGAAACTTTTGCCATCTTGAAAAGTGGGAAATGGAAAAGGGCAGCTATTTTCATAGTTTTAAATCTGCTCTGGAATAAGACCCTTTGGAACAGAATTGGAAAAAAAATTACTCCAAGCATTTATTTAAATAATGGGAATTATATTCCAGGGTTTATTTTGTCCTATTTCACATGCATACAAATACATAATTTTCAATAATCAGCCATCTGCATCAAACTTACATGTCCCAGTGCTGTTTCCTTTGATATAGTTGGCCAAATTCCCACTGATTCCAGTTGGATGGGAGTCAGGAATAATGTGCATTTCCAAAAACATGCAAGCTCATATTCTGACTGGCAATTATTTAAAGAGCTATGGAGCTTTTAGCAATTCAAAACAAATTAAGTGTCTTTGATATGACTTAATTTGCTTGCATGTCAGAAAGAAAATATTAGTGATATTGTGTGCCTTCCTGAAAAACCCTTTTGATGGAAACATTCTTTCCTTGGGCAACCTTCCTTTGTGTGCAAGCCAGCAACTTCTTCCTAAAGTTCCCTCTTGGAAGCAAACACCTCAAGTCAGCTAACAGAACCAAACCTAACTGAATGTTTTCCTGTCCCTGATTGTCCCCTTTCTGAAGCCAGAGGTGACAGGGTTTCAGGGAGCCAGACTATCACCAGCAATCATGGACTTTACTACCTAAGAAAGAAAGGCAAATGCTGCCTTCAACAAAGCCAAGGTGGTGTTTTTTGCAGGTGGAGCAATAGGAGGGCTAAGATCACCTGGTGAAGTATTGAGTGGCCTCACCACCAGGTCTTTGAAACACAGAAAAGGTCACTTTGCAAGAGAAGTCCCACACTGTTCCTGGGGGACAGAACTATATAAGCAGATACAGTTCAGCCAAATACAGGCTAAAGCTGAAGGTGTGCATTCCTCTGCTTGCCAGAGCTAGAAAACCACTGCAAACCACTGATTCCCTTCCATGAAAAATAAAACTGCTGGACAATGTTTGAAAGGTGACCAAGAAGAAGGACAACTGGTGTAGCAGTGAAAGATGGCTGAGACGGATGACAGCCCTGTCAATTTGAAATGTGAGGTGAATACAGGCTAGGGAAGTCCAGAAAAGAAGCTACCTGGAGGCAATGGTGAGTTTTGCTTGAGATTTTTAGGCTGTGTGCCTAATTGCCATGGAGAGTAATGAGAGAAAATAACCAAAGTATAGGTGTGCATTTATTACTTACAAAGAAAAGAGTTTGATCCTGGCTTAAAGGTGAAACTCACATCATCTGGAAGACAGGGCTCTTATTTTTAGAGGAAACATACTTTATGTTTCTGGCAGCAGATCCAAAGTCAGAATTTTTCGAGCTCCTTTGTGTTTCAGCTTTTTAAGTTCAATTCACTTTGCTGGTCTCTGAACACAGCATTTATAGTTACCACAAAATCTCAAATTACCTACAGCTTTGATACATATGTTACCAGATAAATCACTGCAAATACATATATATGTATTTGTGTATTACTCTTCCCTAAGGAAATGAGCTTGTGCAATCACACACTTTATCTCTTTCTAGCTTTGGAAATCTTTCCCGAATGTCAACCACATTTGACAAAGGATCACAGGTCAGAGAGATAACCAAGTTCCTAGAAATGCAGTGATAATCAGTAGCTAAGTCAGTGCAATAGCTGAGACAGGAGGGCAGGTAGAGCTGTGCAATCAAACCCTCTGTGCAGCAGCAGGCATCTGGCCAAAAAGTGTGTGCAAACTGGACTGTTGGGGTCTGAGTAGCTCCTAATTGTTGTATCTTCCTCACGGACTGTCAGGAGTTTTTACAATGCAATAAATTCAATGGACAGAAGGAAATAAATCTGAAGGCAGCTGCGCCTCACGTGACCTGTTCTTTGCAGAACAGCTTGTTCAGGAAATGCTAATTGAGTCACATTGGAGCATGGGAGAATTGACTTTAATTTTGCATCTTCCTTTGTCACTGTTCTGCCTGTGCCATATCACATACCAGAGCAAGTAATTTGATACATGCTAAAAATTTGCATGGAGTTTCATAAATGACAGACCTTTTCTTGGAACAGTAAGCCATTTAATGCTTGGTTTGAAGGAAGGATTAAATGCTAAGGTATCATGTTCTCCATAAACTACCCTGTCTGTAATTGCATTTTAAAAACACTGAATTCAGAAAATAATTAAAATAGGTGATCATCTTTCCTGATCCTTCAGGTTTATGTCAAAGGTTAACAGTGTGGACCTATAATGGGTTTGACCCTAATTAATTAGCCCAGGGAAAATAACTTGTGTACCAGCATAAATTATATACATACTTTAAAAAAACCAATAGCAAATCCTCATGGATTTACTTTACCCTTGATTTCCCATGGAAAGATTCTTAAACGCCCATTTTTGCTTAACAAAACAAAATGGTAGTTCTAGACCTTGTCCTAAAATTTACAGCAGCAGCATTTAATAACCAGATACATTTTTCTGTTACTGAAATATGAAATGGAAGAAATCTTTCCATTTGTGACTTTTTTCTAAGATGTAAGAAGGTGGATTTAAGAACCTCTCTTCATTTTGTTACACCTCAGTCATGACAAACAGCACAGAGGGATTATTACTGGGACCTCAAGTTTTCCTAAAGAACTGGAAAAAGTAATTGCAAAGACATTGCTATATTTGTCCACATAATAATATTCTATAAGCTTTTCAGTAAGAATATGGAAAAGGAGCATTTCTAAGGTTAGGTATAACATTAAGAAGGTAAGACATTCTGTTGGGAAATGTGTGGAAAGCTTCATCTTAACTTCACCTGGAGCCAGTTTTGGCTAAAGGAAAATTTATAAGGCACCATAAAAACTCCCCTTTTCAACCTCCAGCATGTTCTTTTCCTAGAAAAGTAAGTCTTCCAAACATAGACATACTAAGGAATATACTAATAAACATTTCACTGTTCCACAACACACATCTGTGTAAATTACAGTTTTACTCAAGAATTTGCAGACTTAATAAATCTTTCCTCAAATTATCCCTGAGAAACCATTAGCTGGAATGCAGGTTACAGCTCTTGAGTTTGCAGATATTGTCCATCTTTCCTAGTGTAGTCATCTTTCCTGTCTACATTATAGTCACATAGTGAGTTCTGCAAGCAGAAGACATTTCCTGTTATTTCAGATGGATTCTGATGTTTTAACTGTTAAATTAAAATAAATGCTTTGTACATTTGGAGGAAGAAGAGCAAATCTTTTTGCACAGTGAAATTCAGAATGGAGTAAGAAAGTGCGTGCAACATTAGCCGTATGTTTTCCTTGACTGGGACTTTAGCTTTTAACAAAGAAAATAAATTCATTTTCAATCTCTCTGAAGAATAATCCCAAACTCATTGTAGCTACCATAACTCCTTTTAGTGACTCTGCTGGGCCTGGACCTGCCTTTATCCTTGTGATTATCAAAAAGAATTCTTGCCTTATTTTCAATTTCTCAAAGAGTAAAAGGAAGCTGATTACACTATATAAATTGTTTAATATGATTGCTACATATATTTTGTTCCTCACGAGCGTTCTGTAGTTGAATAAATTACAGAGTGTAATAAGTTAATGAAGAGCAGTGTATCCTATTTTGAAAGAGAGAGCTTGTAGTTTTTGTTGGAAAAAAACTTTCACATATCTCGTAGAGGGGAAATGTTAAATCTACTTGATCCTGTGCATGATGCAAATTCAGTAAGCCTTTGAAGCTTTCAGGCCATTCACCCAGTTTTTCCTAACATTCCTGTATGAGGATTCAGCATCCTAGGTCTCTGAAACCACTTCTATGAGGCACAGTGTATTAAACTTTTTAAAGATTATTTGCGGAAAAATGGCTTCTTTGTCATTCAAGATGTGTTTTTAGGCCTATAATTTCCTTCAAGTGAGCACAATTCCGCTAACAGCAGTATATTATTTTGACAGTAAGTCAGTTGGCATAAGACTTCATTGTGTATGCCTTTTGTTTATATAATCCTTCCTAACAGTAACAAGGTGTTTACTGTTCAGCAAACACATTTTATTTTAACTGCCAACAGTAAAACTGTCTGATAAATTTTGATTTAGCTAAAGAAAGCAAGTTCTCATTTAGCCCAAATAAATCCATGGTGCTATAGACAGCTGTTTGGAGTACATAATCCCCCGAGCTCTTCCAGCGAGGCAGCACTTGCCGTTGAATGAGCGAGGGAGAGCGGGCTCAGCTGTTCAGGATGTGCTCCATTAGGGCTGTAATCTACAGGGCTGTCCTGGCCCTGCCACGCTGTGGGAGCGCTGCTCGCGCCCAGCGGCACCGCGAAAAGTGCTCCCCCGACAGATGCTCTGCAGACAGACTGACAGCTGACAGACACCCTGAGCTGAGCCCACAGATGCTTCACTAGACACATCCTGCAGCCCCCATCGATGTGCTCGGGCTGTCTGCTTCCCCCAGCTCTCCTACAAAGCGATCAGCGTCTAATTCCGCTTCTGAGAGATTCTCAGGGAGTTAACTCTCTCCAAGTGGAAAAAGTTCAGATTTCAGAGAAACAATGGACACAGACACTTCTCAAAACAACGGCATCTTGTTGCCTGAGAGAAAGAAGAAATTCATAAGCCCAAAGGCGTTTGTCTTCCATCTTATGGTTGACTTTATCATGGAGAAATTTGCCAAAGAAATGTGATATTTAAGGTTGATATTGTAAAAACATTTGAGAAAAGCAGGGGAGAAATAGCTGATCTGTCACATGGAGTCCAAAAAAGTTGTCTAGAGCAAATGCAAAGCCAAATAGGCTCCAGCATTTGCTTCCTGCCAAAATTAGGATATGTGGCAAGAGCGTGGACACAGGCAGAGATCAGCATGTGGATAATAAGCCAATACTGGGCTTACATTTTCTAGAAAAATCTATAGAACAAATAATTTTGCTGTGGCAACTGTAGCAAACTTTTAACCTTAACCTCAAAGCCCTGGTAAAGTAGTTTACTTTTCCCTCTGCTTTTTTCTTTTATATGAGTACTTCATTAGCACTGCTCCTGCTCCCACCAAAGTCACCAGCAGAACTTCTGTGATTGACTGAGAACAGGAGCTGGCCTACAAAGCAGTTGTGGTTTGGAAAGTGCTTTCCAGAATGATAATTAGTTTAAAGCTTAGAAGCAGTTGATTACCTGCACTGAACATAAGGAATAAGTGCAGAAAGTAATGCAAGTTGGTTTTAAAGTGTATCAAGGGATGTTTAGCTGTAATTTCAGTACTGGAATTTAGGGACATTTGGGTTGTGTTTTGTTCTCTGCTGTTATTTGTGCCACCTCAGAGTCTATATCCCAATATTCTAATCTTACATCAGATCTGGGAGTTTGTGGAAGGGCAACTAGCTCTGCTTCTGATTTTCATCCTGCCACAGCACATGTTGCATGGAAAGACAAACAGATGTCTGTGCCTTCTTGCAGAAAGATTACTAGAGTAGGGTTAATTGCAAAGAACTGGAATTCCTCCTTCTGACCAAGCAGTTTCATGTTTTGAAAGCATATTTTGTGGCCACTTTTCGACTTTCAGTGTATTGCCCCACTCCTTGTGTTGGATTTTGTCTTTAAATTCACAGTGCCTTAGAGTTTTGCATACATATATATGTAAAAGGTAAATTGCTATGTGATAATGTGATAATCGAAGGAAGCCCATACTTTAAATTGTGGTGGTTTGTCACTGGCTGGACACCAGGTGCCTGCCAAGCTGCTCTGTCATTCCTCCTAAGTCCTAAGGCTTGAGTATACCATGAGGTGAAGGAAAGCAGGCTCTCTGTCTTTGCATCGTCACACGAGAAACTTGAGTTATCTCTGGAATACCAACCCTGATAACAATGACAATTCCATTAAAAATCACTCACCTTTAGCAATATTTGTTTAAAAAAATGTAAGAAAGTTTCCTACGCTTACAGCAGCTTTGCTGATGTAAATGAATTGACCATCTCAATGGACAGTGTTACATAACCCTTTGGACACTTGTGTCAGAACTGCACCAGCAGTGTACTCAGTGCACAACAGCTCAACTGATGCCATGCTTGAATACATGGTGCATTTTACCTCTAAATGAGGCTTATCTTGTACAGGAATACACCGCTGTAACATAAGCACATGTCATTATTTAATAAATAAAACCATACATTGAACACTGCACACTCAGAAGAGGAAGTACTTATAGATAATTACCAAATCGTTGCACTCATCAAAAAATCAGTAAACATTAGTCCAATGTATTCAGTGGTTTAGAGAGATCTTGGTCAGAAAGGCATGCCTTTGCTTCAAATAAACTAGTACAGTTCTAGTTAGGAAAAACCAATAAATTTAACTGCCTTATGTAAGAAATTATCAAAATCTCATCTGTGTAGATGGCTGCAAGCAAAAGATGGTGCAGCTGCAAACAAAAAATTGGCAAGGAGCAAATTTCACCTTCAAGGAGGTGTGAGATACAGATGTCCCATAATCAGATTGCCCAAGCCATGTAGCTCATCACAAAACCATCCCAAGGGTTTAGAGACAGTTCCTCATTTTATCTGATCCTTTTAGGATCATAAGAAGCAGGTTTTATAGGATCCTGCTTCCCCTTTAAAGCCTTTTGTCACAGTTACTGGAGAGCAATTTTATTCTTGACAGCATCACCTCCTGTGATGACTCTCCTGCTGACATTGGTGTTAGCACACAAACGCAAAATTCTGTCCATAAATGGTTTAATCCTTGCAGTTAGGGTGGTAACCAGATGTTCCAAATAGGGAAGTTGGAAATGTTTGAAATAAACCTAGTGAGGCTCTAAAATGAGTTTTGCCTTGAAAAACACTGTGCCCATGAATCTGTTTAGATACAGGTTCATGTAGTCATAAAACACTCTTGAGAAAAGTTCCAGGTAATTTTTCTTCTTGTTCCACAGTAACCTAATAGTAATAATGTTCCAATTTTTAAAGTAGCTTCTAGATAAGAATTTGTAGGGTTTTCCCAATGATGATGCCATTTTAGAAAGGGTGGGATAATGATGTTAAGTAGCTAAATACTTGGAGTCAGCTTTGGCCAGCCCTTCACCTTAACACAACTGAGGCGAGGGTTCATGTTGGTTTTGGGAAGAAGGGAATACAATGGGAACACTCAAGTCAGACTGACCTTGGCCAGACACTGCAACCTGTGCAATAGGCTTTGTGTGTTCCTTTCGTTCTGCAGATCTTGCATGAAACATTCACACCTGCATGCAGCATGTCTGCAGCAAAAGCAAGAAAATGCTCAGCTAAGTGATGTGTTCAAGCATACAGAATAAGTAAGGCTGAAATTAAACTATATCTCTGAAGGACTGGAACCTTTAAGTATCTAAACCTTTAGGAAAGCTTAGATACTTCTGCTTTTGGGAGGCTGAAATGTTTTGAGAACTTTGACTGATGGTGTGTTGGAAGGTGATTTTTATTCTGTTGTAGTAAAATACACAATCATTACCACCTGAGAATAGAAAAGCTTGTCTCTGAATAGCTCATTTGAGGATTATTTTCTCTCCGACTTTGGAAATCCTCAAGAAAAAGAACTTCCCTCTTACTTTAAAATTTCTTAGAAGAATCTTTATAGCCTTCTCTATAACCACCTATCTCTACCATTGTACTAAAGCAAATTATGTTTAAAGCTGTCAAGAACAACTTACATAACTAAATAAAGCCCATGGAAATTGTGGGAAAGAAATCACAGAAAAGATAGCCTGCATGACTATAAAATAATTTAATTCTTTTAGAGTGGAATTGGGGCATATCTGCTTTATGTGTGCACTGCAAACACTATATTAACTGTGGCAGTAGAAGTACATCAAACAAGAACCAGATACATCACAGAATACTGTTCAGATTTTATATTAAATCTTGCAATGGGCTTTACATTATTGTTGTTTCAAAATCTCAGTGAGTATTCTGGTCCTTGTCTTCAAGACTGTGCACACATGATTAACAGCTCTTGCATACTCAGGGAGCATGCAGATAAAAGTTCTGCAATACTTTCAGGCCTGCCCAGCAGCTTCCAGTTCCAGGTAGTATATCTAATACATTGTCATTATTAGATGCAGCATGCATTGATTCTTCGAAAATCATTAGAAATAGGAGAGCAGCCATGCCAAACACCAAGACGTTCAGCATTTCACAATCAAGTACCTTTAAACATTTTGAAATTATGGAGTGGTTTCTTCAGTTTCTTCAGGAAATTATTTCATCATCCAGAAGAGCAAAGCATGGGTAGATTTTCACCTGAAACTTCACATAAGATTTCCTTGTCAAAATTGTTTCATCTGAACAGAGTTGCCAGTCAATAGCTTCCCTTTAATGCAATTTAGGGCTGTAGCAAAGACTGCAAATATGACAGCCAAGTGTGTTCCACTTATTCTGTTGCCAGGGCTTCAGCTGCAGAGCTTTCACTGTGAACCTCCCATGTAGTCTCTCAGGGACCTGTAGCTGGTACAAGAAAATGTTATTTTACATCAAAAGCTACTGTACTTGTATTTTATACCTCTTGCATATACACATGCATGAAGAGTCATAAACTCAATTAGACCAAAGAGGGCATATGCACATCCTTAAAGAGAGAAAGCTCAGTCCTGACAGTGTTATATGTTTTGACTTCAACTGTGTATATATTTATACAGGCATGTGCATGTGTGTTCTGTCATCATATGGTATCACTGAATTCAGGACAGCTGAAGCTATAAGCTTATCCTTTCTGCATATTTATGTGACAGAAATGTGGAAGCTCTCCTCTCATTAAACAGAAGTTTCACAATAATCTTCATTTCTCTCCCACCCAGAGAGAAATGTTTTCTGCATTTCATGATCAGTACTTCAACATTTACAACTGGATCATCTCTCCCTCTTTCTAGGCTGGGATTTTTGAGCCCTATTTGGAGTATAGTGCATGTATCCACTTCTCCTGTCCACGCCCAGAAAGGATGAGCCATAATCTTCCCTGAGTTTGTATGCACTCACTTGAGAACAGAAAGCCCTTGAAGTTTTCTAGGGTTTTTTAACCCCTTTAACCAGAAGCTGTTGATCAAAACCTTTTCTTCACTTCAAGTCTGCACTGTAACGGATGCTAACACATTTCAGGCACACAAGTCTGTTTCTAGGAGAATGAATTCTTAGATGAAATCACCTCAGAAACCCAGGGAAGTCTTGCAATTGCTCTACCTGGGAGCACTTTGTGTCTGGTACAAAGTACCCGTTTTCACATTGTCACAAAGCAGGAGAGTTCCATGTACTCAGTATGCTATTTTTTTTAAGTAAATGAAAACACCACTAGAATGCAACTGGGCCAAATTCTCTGCACTGGAAGAAAGGTTAACTTTGTAGACTTGAGGGTGCAGATTTGCATCTGCAATGGTAAAAAATAAGGCTAAATATTTTCATAATTTCATTTTTAAAATGTGTTTATTAGATTTTATTTTACCAGCAAATTCATGCAAGTATGATTTATATGTAATAATCCCCATATTTTTTTAATTACCTTGCCATAAAACCTGAATAACTCTCCCTACTTTGATCTCCAACACATTCTGGAGAATACTGCACCAGGCATGCCTAAATCAGTTAAGCCATGCACAGAGCTGTTCCTGCAGGGAAGCTTTCCCACATCAGAAGATTGTGTAATAAAACTTAACACAGCTCATTAATTTTCTCTCTTAACCAATGCATCTGACAAGAAGTGACTTTGAAAACCTAAAGGAATGACACAACTCTTATGCTTTGCATGAAACATCTGTTTCCAGCTCCTTTGCTATTAAATTGACATCTTTTTATTTGAAAAGTTCCTTTTATTTCCCAACTTCCTGCAATTGGTAATGTATATATCCCAAAGAGCTTAAATTCACAGCTTTTAAAACTTGATTAACTAAATGCTGGGTTAGTCCTGTCCCAGAGGAAAAATGCCTCTCGCGCAGACAGATTAAGTGGTACAGCTATGCTTTTTAATCAATTATTAAGAATTTGTTTATGCAGGCAATGTCAGACTTCATAAAGCATCAAAACATACTTCAAATCCCAAAATAATGTAAACACCAGTGTGATTGCATATGAAAAATATTAGCATTCTTGGATCTGGAAAATCGATAGAAGGTGAGCATGTCATACTCGCTCTCTCACCCATGAAGGCCACAGTCAATATCAGGTTTCCAGCTATGAAGACCCACAATGCTACTTGCAAAAGCAGAAGTTGCAGAAGTCTTGCATGAGGAGTCAAGATTTTCAGCAGAAGCAAAATACCTTAATAATCCTGACTTTTCCTTTAAATTTCCATCACTTATTGCCATATTCTGATTAAATTGCACTCTTAGATTTGCTCCCTTTATTCACAGTAAATTGAGAAAAAACCAAAAATAAATATAATGGCAAACTTTTTTAGATCATTTCATGTTATGTGCAGATATCAAGCACAGTTAAATTCTGGAAGCTGATTCAATTTCAGTCTGATGAACAAGATGAATGCATTTAATTGCATGTTGTGTTTGTATGGAAGCTAAGTATTGTTTGGTAACTCTGGTAAACCAGCTACACCCTTCCAATTAATGCAATTTTAAGACCTTTGAACTTGTTCATACACCCCTCCACCTTCAAAAAGCTTTACTCTTCAGCATAGTTTAGCAAGGAAGGCTTAGCAGTGAAAAACGTTAACAAAATGTTTGAGAATCTTTAATTTTAGGAAATTAGAAGAAAAACAGGTCCGTTTTTCCTATTATGAGTTCCTCCTGGTGTCTCAATTGCTCTGAAAAGATGCATTTTTTTCTAGATGATCCAAAGATTGGCTCAGTAAAGTGCCAGTCCTGGAAGTCACCTAATCTTCAGACATAATTTTACATTAGATTAATTGGGCAGCACCCCGAAGTCACACCTGGCTTGGTAGGCCTAGGTACAAAGTGCACACAGGAGCCTTTGCTGGACCAGGATCTAAAAGAGAATCAGCTGGGGAATGGCTTGTTTACCAAGAGGGAGCTTTCCCTCCTCTTCCTTCTTTTTAGACTGTGTCATCCATCAGCTTTGCATGGAGTTTGAATCCAAGCCCGATTCTCGGCTGCTGCCTGTGGGCCTGGAGGTTGCTCATTCTGGCAGTTCAGTTTCTGGGGAAGAATAAGTTTTGCCAGATCTATTCTCCACCCTTGTCAGCCCCAAGCATGGGCCTTTTCCATACACACACTGTACAGACAAGCTGCACCCAAAAGAGTAGGTTAGCAGGACTCTTTGCTGCATTTACACACCGGTGTAAGTAGTGTCTGCTATCAAACAAAGTGTGAAGCTTGTGCCAGACTGACAATTAATGCTCTCATTTTACAGTCCCAGTTAAATGAAATGCACAGCCAGAAAAACAAAAAGAAGAAAATGGAGGAAAAATATGTCCCTTCTAACATTGCCAAGCTATGCAGTAAGTGGGAAAAGAAGGCAGTAGGAGTCCAAGACGAACATAGTACACGTAATTTATAGGATCGGAGGAACTGAGCAAACAGTGTGAGCCAGAGATTTTTGACATGCATGGGGAAGACTGCGCTCTTCAACCCATGCAGTTTATTTATTTTGGAAAACATGAAGATGTCTGAAAGGTACATTATAATATGAATCAATCCTGATATTTGCACTTTGGTACCAGCTTGGTGCATCGGTGGCACGTTTTAAAACATGGCTTAAACAGACGTGCAGGTATAAACTTGCATCTGGCAGGAGGGAGTGGATCACCTGCTCTCTCCCAGCCTGCTTTGCTCTGATAATTCTTCTCACCAGTGCTCAGAGTATTTTCCTTTTATTTTCACATAGAGTGATAGCCAACTTTGCTAATCCACATGTTTCATACCAAAAATCTTAACAGGCACATGAGAGTGAATCACCTGAGGAATATCACCTGAGGAGATGTTGAAGAGCAGGTCTGGGCTGCCATGCAGCCCCATCCCAGGACATCTGGGTGGTATGAGCATGAGCAGCTGCAGCCTCTTGTTCTGTCCCACAGAGAAGCTTCAGGCTGCCCAGAAGTATCCATACTAGCTAAACACAGTACAAAGACATAATTTACATATTTTGGGAGTCCTATCTTAACTGCTTAAACACTTCAAGAGTGCTACAGATCAGCCACCATCACCCTGTGAAGTAGGTGATTAACATGGCTGTATTATGAGTGCAGAAATAAACTACTTACCCATGTTCACATAGGAAAGCCATGGCCAAACTGGTAATAAGATCCAGATTTTCTGCCTCCCACTCTCTGAACCACAGAAATGTGACATATTTCCACAAGCTGTGCACTAGAAGACGGGAAAAAGACAGGGAGAAGTCATAATGGACAGAAAAACACCAAGTGCATGGCAATACAAATCTCTCTTCTGCTGTCGTGGTGTATTGTTTGCAATTTTTAAGGGAAACAAAGGAACTGTCCAAGCTTTCCAGGGACAATTTCCATTTAGGAGGTCTGAGGAAAGAGGTTCATAATCCAGGTGAAATCTTTCATTCCTTATCTTATTTTTTCCTACCATATTAAAAAAATATAGAAATTGTAATTCTGAACACTAGAGGGGAGAGGGAAGTAAAGACAAGCTGAATCATGTTTAATAAAAAGATTTATAGTCATTCCTAGCAGGATTCTATCCAGTTGGCACATCACAGTCCTATAAGAAGTGGCACTCAGTGAATCAGATGGTGTGTTATTGCTCCAGCAATATCACTTGCAGACCTATTTAACATCAATGTATGAACCCCATTTTTTCCCTAGTAAATCTAGGCCACCAGAAAGTATTGTGTAATGATTAAATTTAGTTTCATATGTCCTGATATTCCAGCCTGAACTGGACCCAGCCTGGTGATTCACAACAGAAGAAAGTAGAATTATCAAAGTAAATACTGGCTGACATGATTGATGCTGAGGAAAATAAAAGATAGAAAATAACACTGGAGAAATTGGCACCATGCAACAACACAGCCTAAATTTTATGTCCAAATTGTTCTTTTTTTCTTCACTAACATAACATAACTCTGTAGCATGTAGAACTGAGTGCAAGCCCTGTGCAAGAGCTGAGAGAAAAGAAATTGATGCCCCAGTCTCCTTCATACCATGTCTTCACATTTCTTTCACCACTACCATTTTCTTTCTCTCCTGTTTCACCATTTTTCTCCTCCACTAGAGCAGAACTTCAAAACATGAAATACTGTGTTCTTTTAGTGTATTCTTTTAGTGTTAAAGCCCCACAGTCTAATTACTTCAGCAGTATTCATAAAGCCTCACTTATTGAACCTTTGGATTTCATTCATATCTGAGATATAAAAAAGCACAAATATTCTGACACAAAGAAACTATAGATGATAAAATGCATAACTTACATGAGTTATGAAAAACCACATTACTGTAAAGTGCGACTATACAGAATATACAGAACAAGATCAATTGACAGATAAGAAATTATGACACAAAGCAAGCATATGCAAATTGGGAGTCACTCCTCAGTGGGTGTCAGGAAGCATAATTAGTTCCAGCATAAAGCTGTCCAGCAGGTCTGAGCTTATTGGAGAAATAACTTTATTACAAAGCAACATGCATGATTTGGGCAAATTACTGCATTTACAAATGAAGCGAGACCGGCTTTGAGATCCACACAAATGGAGAGGTTTGAAAAATTGCCAATAATATGTACAGCCAGTGCCAAGTTATTCTGGAATCCATATATCTGCCAAATCAGTTGCATATACTGAGAATTAACCCGGTGATACAGGAAGAGAGGCAGGAAAGCTGTTCCTAAGATGTGGGTGCCATTGGAATTTTGCAGCTGCACTTGAGCTTTAATTGGAACCAGTGGCCATCACTCACCCATCACGGGTCAATCACGTGCCCATCCCACACACATCCTGCACCCATCCCACGCCCACCCCATTCTCATCACTCCCCAGTCACACTCCAATCATGGGCCCATCATGTATCCATAGCATCACAAATCACTCTCTAATCAGGCTCCTATCGTGCAGCTTTGGAAAGCCTGCAGAGGTTCAGGGTTCAGGCTCAGGGTCTGAGGATGAACATCACCAGAATATGAAATTCCAGTTGATGATCCAGTGGAAAAAACAGCTCCATTTCACTGTATCATAACTGCTTTATTTCCTACATTCTTGTGAAAATGCAAAGTTAACTTCTCTTGCCAGCACAGCGCTGAGAGCTGTACGTTCCTGTCTAGGCTCACGTGGCAAGAACAGCATGACCAACCAATATGAATAAACACCTTAAGCTGCTCCAACCAAACAGCTCACGGTTCTTTTATAGGGCTAAATTACATAAATTAACGGGAAGATGCAAGACACAATGGTCATTAAATGTTTTTAATGTGTTTGTTTTGCAGTAAAGCACAACAGCTTGTAAAACTGTTTCTGCAATTTTTGTGGTAACACAAGCCAGGAAGAATTTTAGTGCAGCCAATTCTCTCAGAGCAGTTAGAAAAGCACCATCATTTGAACACTTTCAGTGACCCTTTCTGCTTAGAGAAGTAGCAGTAGATCTATGTCCTCCTAAGAAAAAAATGCCTGAAACAGCCATTAAAGTATCCATGGTCAGATAAATTTTGGGTTCCATCTGGTGTTTCCATTTGCACCCATGAAAAGTGAACACACACTAAATACTCACATTTTGATGGGATATTTTTCACAGCCGTAAATGCGGAAGTGTAGTGTTCATAGGCATCAAGAAGCTAAACATACTGTCTACATACATATCATTTCTCTTTTGAACTGTTATCACACCTGAGTTCTTTTCCACACATCTCTGAAATCTTAGGCAAATTGCATAATCATCTCTGAATTTCATTTTGTTTTTATAAACTAGGGATAGTACTTTACAGCTCTGAATGTCACAAACTGATATTCTCTGAAAGAAAATATTTATATCAGCTTTCACATTTCTTGTCAATGAATTAAACTCTTACAGCTTACTAGAGGCATTGTACAATTACCCCCTTCTGGCAGCAGTCTGCACATTTGCTTACAAGCTCAGAACCCTCCCATCAGTATAATTTTTACACCAGAATGTCCTCTGGTTTTGTTTTTGGTATATTTTACAATATTCACCTTAACAGTAACAGAGCCATTCTGGCTTCCCTTTCTTTTACACCCATACATTTAGCTGTTGATAGAGAGGAGTGGGAAGTCCTGGGAAAGTCAAAAATGCAGGGGATTTGAGAAAATAATGAAACCAGCAAAGGGATAATGAACTAAAGTTGAGAGCAGGACTAGAAATCACATAGAATAAATTACTATATTATAAAAATTACCTTTAACTATAACTAAAATATGGTGTTCTGAAATCTGTCAGGAGCAGTCTTTTTACTCTCATGTCACTAGATCACATATGGTCCATTCACGAAGGAATATCCTCTACCCACAGAGACCTGCAGTTCAATTTGGGTTAAAACCCTCAAGGCATTTCACTCCTGTTTCTGCAGTCTCTTAACGTCCAGGGCTGGAAAGATCACTTAATCACTTATTCCAAACGGGCAAAAAAAATCTTTCCCCGTAAACAATAAATGTGAAGAAGTTTCTACAGATTATAAAATTTAATAAAATGCAAAATAATGGAGGTACTGTGAATGCTAAAAATAAGTGAATGCTAAAAATAAGTAAGTCTTCAAGCATGATGAGAGCTAACACCAACAGGCCAATGCCCAATATCTACCAGGCTGTGGCAGAGTTAATATGGTGACAGACATGGCTGCTGTAAGACTTCTTATGTTGTTTTCAGAAGCAGAAACCCTGGTGCACACAAGAGGGGCTTGAAAATGTTCCTTCTTCCAAGTGTATTTTGCCAAGCAGGCCCTTGCACTCAAACTTTCCATGTTGGGACACAGGAAAATCCCACCCTACCCAAGAGCTTTTCAGAGCTGTCACCTGAGGTGTTACCCACACAAACTCCCATTTGTCATCCTCGTGTTCTATCTCCTTTTACTGGCTCTAGGCTGCAACTTTCTGCTCATGGTTTTCAGGCCTGCCAAAGGTTTTTTCCTCAGTTTACTTCTCTCTGGTTTAGTATCTGCTAGGAAACATGAATGTTTCAAACCCAGGATGATGTTAACAATTGCGGGGATTGTTTCACTTCATTATTTTTACAGAAAACAGTGACAGCAGTAAATATGGTGTGACAGCTGAAATGACGAGAATTACCATCCTGAAAGAGAGCTCTGTAAGGTTTATAAAGCTCACCATTTTTTAAAGAAAAATTGGGTTTTACTTTGGGCACCTTAGGATCACGGGCTAAATTACTTCGAGTAATAAAAGAGCATGAGACAAGCTGAATCTCTGAGCTTGTGCTCTCCAGCTGACTTTTACTTGAAAGGGATGTTCAGAAACTGGGAATAGCTCAGAAAAGGGTTACAGGAATGGGTCTGTGGCTGGAAAACCTGTCTTTTCCTGAAAGACTCTATAGATTCAAACTTATCCAAGGTAATTTGAATGCTTGACTTGATCATAGTTTATGAGCCCATCCATGCCAAAAATATTTCCCATCTTATAAATCATCAAGTCTGCTTTGAGCTTAGAGACAGGGATATGAAAAAGTCCAATGGCTAGAGCAGAAAAAATCAGACTGAAAATAATGTGAATTTTTACTAGGTAGATAAATTAACACTAAAATAGTCTACTTGACATAATGTATTTCCTGTTACTTGAAAACTTAATAGCAAAACCAAATGTCTTCCTAAAAAATAAGGTTTGGTTTAATTCGGGTCTATAAGCTTGATGTGAGAATAGCTGGCAGAAATGGTTGTGTCACTGCTAGGATCTGTCCCCTCTCTTGAAATCCAGAAATCAGTGCAAGAGCTGCAGTTTTGTGAGGATATTTTCACACCTCTAATTACACCTCTAATTACTCAAGTATTAGTAATTGTCCACTTATGCACAACTTCAAATTGTTGTTACTTGTCAAAATCAGAGAAGTCTCTTGTTAGACAAAATAAAGTGACACCTCTCAATAATTTCTAACTGCAGACTTCTGTCCTTGCAAAGTCCACAAGCCTCTCAGTAACTTCACAGCTTTTTCATTTGGATTAGAGACTTAGAAAGTGAGGGATCTGGTCTGGCAAAGCTGACTTTGTTAATCAATAATTTTTTGTCCCTGGCTTTACACCTCTTAGGACTAATAAGGAATATAAGGTCGGAACCCAGTGCAAGAGCCCAGGAAAGTGCTCAGTAAAAGTCAGGATCATTCAACTTCAAAAAATAAATGCCCAGAATATCTCCCACTGACCACCCATGAATCACAACATTCTAAAATCAAGTATTTTCTGAAAATTGTTGTTTAATAAGGAAAGCAAAAGCCAGGCTACTGCTTTATGACATATGCTTTGTTCATATATTTCAACAAGAGCAGTTTGTTCCCATGCATAATACTTTCTAAAGTATTGGGAAATGCACATAGTACATTTTTTAAAGCAAAAAATTATCTGAGAAATTACTACTGAATCCTGTTCTAAATCCTTTAAGAAATTGAAAATACTGGCATGTGTGAGAACAAAATTAGGGTATCACACCAAATTCCCAAATTTCTTATGTACAAGTATTTCATTTGGCTTTGGTGAAAAGAAAATTGGTGGACACTGCTGTGTCAAGACTTTGACTACTTGATGAATGATTGTGTCTGTGGGTGACTCTGCCCCAGAAAGGTGTACATTTTTTTCCTCCACCTCAGCCAAAATGAACTAGCTTGACTTTTTGGGGCACCAGATTGTAGTGACAATCTAGAGGGGTTTTATTATGACTTTTATAACGAGTCATTTGCACACTGGAATTATATTCAACTGCATGTCTATCTATACTGCATATAAATGGAATAAATAGTATATCATTTGCTTTAAAAACACTGCCATCTTGAAGATAATAGAATGTGATTAAAATTTATCCCCTTCTGGCTCTCTTCCCATTGAAGAATTACAGTTTCCCCTGGTAACTCTAACCTGCAAGAACTTCAAAATATTGTGGGTTTGCCAAGTAGAACAGGACTAAAATAACACCACCAAAACATTAATAACTCATGTGTAGTTCAATTTTTTGAGATTTTTAGGACTATCCAGGTCATTGTTGATTTTAGACTATGATTTGAATTTATGAAAATATATTAAATATTTCAGCTGTACAATTCTCTAGAGCAATTAAAGTATAAAAGTTCTGGAACTACACTATTAAAATTTTAACTAGACAATAAATCTCAGGCAGTGGGGGACCATCAAAAGATGTTCATTCCTCTGTTCTTGCTTTTAACTTAAGGATGATTACAAATTCACTCATTTAATTAATATTATGGTTACATGTAAAACATGTAAAAACAACACTGAAGTTCTTGATATGTAGATGACTGTTCAATTTTCTCCAAGACATTGCTTAGAAAAAAAGGCCTCTTCTTTACTGAAGTTTCATATTTTACAAGCAAATCCAAGTGTTTTTTAAACAATAGTTACAATTTCCTAGACATATACAATTTCCTAATGGGAAAATAACTCTTCATATAATAGTAGTCAGAGCCTACTACTCGTTTAATATCTTCTTTTAGACTTCTCATAACTAGATAGAAAAGTCACAAGAAAAATGCAACTTTCATTAAACAAGCTGCAAAATAGTCACCAGTGAGAAGCCACTGGGGTACTTTTGTAATCAAATAACTCTCTACATTACTAATGCGTATTTCTGGCTTTCCTACTTTTCTCTAAAGGAAACTGCTCGCTACTAAAATATAGCTTTTAATTTGTGGAGGGTAAAAATTTAGTACTTAATAAGCATACTTACCAAAGACTTTTAAAAAATTAATAGAAACCAAATAAATCTTGGCTATTAAAAAAAAAAAAATCTGACACACAGGTTGAGTTATACCAGCCAGCACAAGTACACAGTAAGATTCCAGATGTGCTATTTTCCTGTACACTGACAGCTATCAAACCCACCCCTGCAATAAAAAAGTCCTGAAATGGGTTTTTAATCAGGTCTAGATTTCCATTAGCCCATGAGGACTGATGTCTGTGTGTTGTGGTTTTTATTCTTTACAGCACATGCCATTGCTCTTAATATGTGGGGAACACATATTAAGTCTAAACCTTTTTTCAGTAACCTCCTGAAATGGATTTTTTTCATATCTAAATTGAAGCCAAATAAACATTATTAACAGCTGTATTTTTACAAAGTATTTGAAGGAAGGGTTAAACTTAGGATTGCTCAATTAACATCTCCCAGGCACCACATAAGGCCAGAATGGTCGATGGTTGGACAGTGTTAAAAAGGCTCTGAAGTATGAAAAAATGTCAAGGGAATTCAAATAACATGACAAGTTTCAATAGAAATAAAATAAACCCCAATTTTTCTCTTTGAAAAACACTCAGAGGCTGGCTTTGTATTAATTCCTATCTTCCTGGAAACTGTTAGATAGCTATCAATTTCTTCTTATATATTTATTATAAACATTGGTACAAGATGTTCTGACTGTTTCCAGGAAAATCCTGTTAGTTACAGTTGTACAGAATCAATTTCACATAAAAATCATACAGCACACTTACGGACAAAAAGAAATCTGTAGGCATTCAGTGCAATGAACAGACCATTGTGGTTTAAATCCTTTGCAACCTTTAGCAGACCAATTGGCATCACTAAAATACTGCAAATTAAAAATATTAGAAGAGGCTGTTTAGGAAAAAAAAAAAAAAACAACATTTAACCATGCTAGAAAGGCTAACAGAGGAAAAAAATATTGGTTTTGTTCTAAAAGGATGTAATTTACCTCCATCACGTCATGCAGATTAGTATTTGGATTCATTAAGAAGCTGGCATATTTCCTTACTTTGAATAGATGTTGAGAATGTGACATTTTATACCTTTGAAGTACAAAGATCATTTGCAATTACTGCCAAATTAATATCCCACTGTATGAAAAAATGGTCAGCCATGTGAAGCTTTTAAACCAGGCTGCCTTCTGCCTTCCCAATCTAAATGCAAATAACTAATCCTCCAAAAACAAATCCAAAATGTATAAGAAAAACCTTACTTAAAATGTCACTATAAAGGCATGGTATGAGTCAAGAGCAGAGTTTAAATTGTCTGTCAGCAATTTCAACGCAGACTTTATTTTTGAGGTGGCAATGGAGAGATGTTTGGTGTAGAGAGGGGCTCTATTTTGCCATGTTAGATGGGTCATTCTATTTTTTCCTTCAGTCCATCTTTGTAGCTCATACTGCACTGAAGTGACAATATAATTTTATCTCCTTTTTCTAACCTATGTCAGTGCTTAGTTTTTGCCATAAGGACCAGCAACCACAGTTTTCAGAGCCATGTACTAAACCTAATTCCAAGTCAAAACAGGAAATCCTGGTCCAGTTGTCTTCATTAAGTTTTTCAGGCCTGCCTTTTTTATCTCCTGCAAAAGGCAATGAATATGCTGTGATGTCGGACACATATTTGCCCATTACTTCACATTTCCCCACAGTTGGAGAAATTCTGCTGTGAGCAGGAAGATTCAGAGTGTGGGACCAGAAGAGCAGAGCATGAGTAGCTTCTCCTTTTCACAGGCACTGCAGGTGTGGCACTGCCCCATGTTATGAAATATAAGCAGAATTCCAACTGAGATGAAGGAGGAGGTTTGTTTAAAAGCCAAAGCAAGCAAAACTTCACTTGTGGAAATTACTGGATTCTCATAGAGCAACAACAACTCACACTGGCTGAAAATCCATCTGAGGAGGACCTTCCTGCTCCTCTTTCAACTTCAGGTCTCTTCACAGCAAAAGTCCATGCCCTGACAATACCAGAGCCATGGTTTGCATACACCATCTCATCTCCGAGACATGAAACTTTGCAAGAAACAAAGACCCAACAGCAGCAGCCCAGCCCTGCAGCCAGCAGCCCCATCCAAGAAGGAAACACCTTTGCCATCACTAACCTGAGCAACCAAAAGAGAGAAATAAAAGAACAAGACCAGCTGCACTGGCCCCACCTTTGTGTGCAGGAGGGTTTGCACCCTGTGCATAATGCCTGGAGTCCCACCGTGCTCCTGGGATGCTACAGGAAGCCTTCTCCAAGCTCAGAGGAGGCAGGAATCTGTCATGAATCTCCCTCATTGTCTCGCCAAAATCCAGACAACATCCACATCATGGTACACAATGGCATCAGTACTCACAACATGAGATGGGATTCCTTCAAGTTTTCATTCACAGCACTGTTGCTTGAGTTTTGGTCATATCCACACCTGAGTGTTTCCATAAAGTAAAAATACCATAAAAAGGCTTATAATATCCATGCTCATACCAAATGTGTTCAGGGTGATTTATGTTTACTAGAAAAAAGAATATCAAAAGGATTAATAATGGTGCTATCACAGAGCTTCAGAAATAGTTGGTTGAAAAGGCTCAGAGACTTAGGAAGTGGATTTGGAGTATGCAGAACACATTATGAAGTTTTTCTTCTGGTAAATAGCAAGCAGTCTGCATGAACACTAAATCAAGTGGGCACTTCATTCATCTTTTAGTGATTTTTTAAGGGTTTTCTAAAGTATTTCTAATAAAAGTCATACAAGCTAACTTTGAGATACTGGTCTTAAAATCTATCAGTTAATCTGTGTGTACTTTTTACAGAGACTGAAATGACTTCTTGCCATTTTCCTAACATTCTTAGCTGTTTGTTTTCTTGCAAAACTAAACCTGTCTTATTTGATCCTGGTGTTTGAATAAGCCGGAGTTATCAAAATAAGAAGAATCAGAGCTAGACTAAAATTTATAGCATTATCTGAGGGAATATTTTCCTTTGGACAATTTTGTTTTTTAAACAAACAAAACCACAGAGAAAAGTGAAAATATCAAACCACTGAAACACAAGCAAGGTGAACTTCTCCTGTGAATTTTGTACTGCTTGGCAAATATATGTTAACAGTAAAGAACCTGGACTGAGCTGGGCTGCACACTTATTGGATAGGCTGGGAGAGGGAGGGAGAGGGAGAGGGAAAGAGAGAGGGAGAGGGAGAGGAGTTGCATCTCCAGAAATGATGCCTCAGCCCTGTGAGGTGGTATCTGAATCACTACCTCAAGGATATGCTCTCTCTTCACTGACAATATGGGAAAGGGAGGATGAGTGTAGATTTCACTTACACATCATAGGTAAATTAATAACAGCAAAAACCTGTTGTTCTGTATATCCTAAAAGCCATGGACTTAATGAAAAACCAGCTTCTCCTGAGAACATAACATGGCCACCCCAGGCCCACTGAAGTGCATGCACACTAAGAAAATACAACAGGCTAAATAGCCTAAGCCACAAACCAAAACAGGCACAGAGGGATTGCTGAGATCAGTATCAACAAGTTCTTTGAGAAGAACAAGAGTCAAAGGATTCTTATTGAAACCTGAAATAAACACACCTGTATGGTATTTAGTCTCTGAGAGTCAGCTGCACAGACATTACCTTTAGAGCAGGACAGACTAAATCTGTTTAGGCTACAGCATCCCAAGGCACCTCATGATAAAACAGCTTGATCTTGAGATATCAAGCTGATTTTCTCGCCTTCAGCCAGCTGTCTTTTGGGCAATGTAGTTTGCAAAAGGAAAACAGGCTGCCTAGATACTGAACTTCCAATTTAAACCACAAAGGTAGATGGCAAGCACTAATTCAAGAGGCAAGGCCCCTTCAGACTTTAGAGTACCCCTGCCAGGTACATGGCTCCTCTGTAAGATCAGCTCTTTTCTTCCACACTTACATTTAGGTCTCAACAAACCAAGACCATCAAGTTTCTTGTCCAACAAAAGAGGACTGTGAAGCTGCCAGAGGAGAGCTGCTACTTGGAAAGCATATACTTTTGTAAAATACAGCACCTGGAGTAAATCAAGGAGTGGTCTTGCAGCCATTCATCATGATAGATTTATCTTTCTGAAATTCATCTCCAGTACTCTGGTATTGAATGTAGTTTGTGACACTCACCTATTTTTTTGCTTTGTTTACAGAAAAGTTGCTTTCCTGTTAGTGTGATGTACCTGGGAGAGGAAGGGATGCATTTGTGCACCTGCATTTACGTTTTGCAAAGGGCTTTGAGATGGAGCTGTTTGGGAAGGCACTGTATAAATTGATACACTGCGGCTAAGTCAGAGCAAAAGGAAAACAGGCTGCCTAGATACTGAACTTCCAATTTAAACCACAAAGGTAGATGGTAAGTACTAATTCAAGAACAGGTGGCTTTTTGCTCATAATATTTTATGGCTTTCATTGCTTTACAGTGGAATGAGCTAACCCACAGCTCCCCTCTTGACCTACCCAACATCCTCAAGTTTAGTGAAAAACAGGTGTTTGGTATCTTGGCTTTCCTTAAGCATTCCCACAATCCAGAGACTTTTTCAGCAGTCTAAAAAGCCTCTTACTTTCACCTCAGAATTGAAGGCAAATAGTAGAGTGTGTATAGAGTAATGGGCACACACTCAGTTACCAAAAACTTTATCCACAAAAGGAATACTTGTCTTTTATATCCTGCACAAGTAAAATGCAATAAAAGGACAACAGTTCAAAAACTCAGAAATATCTCATGGCAATGTCTTTAAAATTGGACAATTGATGATGAGCCTGGGGCCGCTGGGAATCATATTCACTAAAAATGCTAAGTGTATCTACCCGTGGTACAAGGCCTTAGTTAAAAAACTTCATTCCAGACTTGAAAATTCTGATGCCAATTTGAACAAAAATGTTGCAGCTGGCAACATTTTGTATCCCTCAGATGTAGCCTTTTATTGATGTAGTTAGTATTTATAATGTCTCTTGTAGGAACTTTGAGTCTTGCTGCAAGAGAAATCCAAACAATAAGAAAGATCCTGCTTTGATGAAAAGAGTAGTCCTGCTAATGCTAAGGGGGTTAAGGGGGGAAAAAGGAAAAAGAAAAAAAAGCAGCAGTAGTTTGATACAAAATCCTAACAAGCTGGTCATATCACAGAGCAAGAGTCCTATGGAGTGACACTTCTCTCGGCAGCCAGGGTTTCCATTTTCACCTGTGGTGAAAATGTGTGAAGAGGGTACTCTTCACAAAATTACCTGTTAAATCAATATGGAAAAAATATTTTCTGAGAAGTACAGTACCTTTTCAAAAGTCAGTTGTTTGTAATTTGAATAGATGATAGATAGATAGATAGATAGATAGATAGATAGATAGACAGATAGATAGACCACTAAGTAGAGAATTTGTGGAAACTGTATACTGCTCAGCAAGGCAATTTTGATACATATGATGCATATTTCATGTGGAAAAAGCCATATCAATTCAACTTAGTAGTTACTAGGGACTAAAGAGGGGCTGTTCATCTGAAGTGCCTGACTTCCACATACAATAAACATGCTTGCAGAATGAGATGCCTACCACTATATGAAATTGGTAATTTCTGTAAACCATTTATTGGACTCATTACATTCAGTTTATAAACAATGTGTGACCTGAGAATAGTGTAAAACATCTGCCTTCTTGTGTTGCATCAGTCCATGGGAGTTTGTAATATTTTTTTTTTCAACCTTAAATGTTCAAGAATAATGGAAGAGCAAGACAAGTGATACTAAAAAACCTCAAACAAAATAAAAGCTGAAAAATGTATATACATAAAACAGATCTGTGAAGCTGACGTGAAATATTTCAGATTAACTGGCCAGTTGATTAATGAAGCCAGAAGGAAAAAGTCCAGATCGAGTTTAACATTATGCTTGTGCACACATGCAGACACGTGTCTGTGTGTGTTTCATGGAGTTCAAGTAACTCATATTTATATAGTCTGATTTCTCTTGCCCTCATCAGTAGCCTACATCTTGCTAATTTATAATTGATTTATTTTACTCACAGGAAAGTTTAGAGTTTCTGTTTCAGTGTTTAATTGGGGTGGGACAGTAGTTCAAACTCTTTTGCCAAGACATTTAAGTGACAGTTCCACATCATATGGGCATGGGAAAATGTCATAAATACCTGCAGAAAAAAATTTAACTGAAATTCTTAAGATATCAAAGATCATCAAAAAAGTCATAATAAGAGTCTCACTAAAAATCAAATATGAGGAATAAGTTGTTTGCTTCAGAAATGACAAAGCTACAATATATTAGCAGACTAAGGGAATCCACACTGTACATCAAATCACACAATAAAAACTGCCACTTCCATCACTATTCCACAGATAAACATGGGCACACTGATGCATGTGGGGCTGGAAGCTGGGGAACCATGTGAGTGGCAAGATTACAGCGTTTGTGTTCGACAAGCTGGTTTTGGCAGTGTACATGCACATATGGCAAGAAATAAGTGAATGGACCTATTTGTGAGAGCCAGAGGAGGAAAACACACAGCAGGGAAATTGGTGTCTCAGACTGAGACTCAGAAGAGCTCATGAAATGAGTGTGGATAGCTCAAACCTTCCCTAAAAGTTTCCCAGGGAACCTGCAATGAGAAATAAAGACTCAAAATCTTTTTACATTATTGTCTCATATTTTTGGTATAAACATGACAAAAGACCTTTGGTTCAGACAGTGCACAGATGCTTGTGACAATAGACAGGAAAAAGGATTAAAATGTCTGGAAGGAAAAAAAGGGAGAGAACAGGAAAATAGGTAATATTTAAAATTTACTAATAAAAAGTAGGTGCTAGAAAATATCATCTTCTCCTTTAAATTAAATATTCATTTTGGGGTCCCTAAAACAAAATATGGTGAGGGATTGGGCACACTTTACAGACGAGCTCCTGGGTAACCTTCTGAATATACACCAATAGGCAGGAATAGGGATGTCTCTGTGAGATGTCAGAAACTGCTTGAACAGGGACTCATGGTAGCCACATGGGGCTTAGCAAGGTGTATCTCATTTTTATAATACATATTCCACATAAATGAGCTATGGAAAATCAGATTAACAGCGAGAGTTAAGAAGGGCTTGAAATTAATCATGCCAAAATATAGAGAGAGGAAAACAGAAATGTGAGGAAACCTGCGGCTCCAAAAAGGAGCTGAGAATAAGGATTGCCATCTTTACTTATCAAATTCAAACATAAAGGCTTTCTAGATGTTTCCACAACACAAAATAACCCCTCTCCTCTACTTAGAAGAGCTTTATGAGGCAGAGGAGTAGAATGTTAACAGCTTCATTTTCTGGTACCAATCTAATAAAAATGCCTCACTTTAAAATATGTCCACCTTAAAGTCACAAATCAAGCAGTATAGTATATTTCTTACAAATATTTGTAATTACCATGAAGTAGTACAGGAGCCTTAAGAATGCAAAACAAAAAGGGGTCCTGAAGTAAAGCCTATTGACACTACCTCATACTTCACTGCTGGAGACACGAGGGTACAACACGCAGTAAAACTTCTTGCACGTGTCCAAGCTCAAGTCCTGATGCGCCTGAGAGAATAAACAAGGCCAGAAAAGTGATGTCTCAGAAATCAAACCTCCGGGTTAAAACGCTTTCACAGCGCTTTCAAATCGATCTACCAGGAGACAGTTTTCTTCCATTAAGAGCATATTCAAAAAAAAAAAAAAAAAAAGCTTTTCTGGAGTGGCTGTAGCTGGGTCAGGCACAGCCTACTCACTATTCTTTTTTTTAATGACCTCCTGATCGTTATACAATCTTGACTAATTTCTGCAATTAGAGAGGCTCATTTTCAGCGACCAAGATGCTAATGTTCTTGAATTAGTTTTTATGGTTCGGGGCTTTTAATTTGAGATTTAAAAACCATCATAGCTCACAAAAAATCAAATAAACTTCAGCTAATGAAATTCACAGAAGTGGAGTGTTCACAGAACATTTCTCACTAGCTTTCCTGGATGATTTATTGACAGCTGGTTGTAAAAACAATTTTATTAAAGGTCATAATGTTTGGTTAGGAAAAGAAAAGTTTAATTTATGGTGTAATTAGCCTTCCTGCAATAGGCATGATGCCAGACCCATCACTTACGAACTTTGGCTGAAATAAGCTTGGTGGTTTTAATTATATCTTTGAGAATGTGTTCAAAGGCAAGACCACAGTGCTGTGGTGTTGCTTTCTTTCTATAGCCCCTTATGGACATTACAATGGCCACAGGAATAGATTTACTTCCACCTATTGACAGTTGCCCATGGTACAGCACTACCCCAGGAGCAAAGCCCCCATTCCCTGGAGGAAGCCATTTGGGATCTTCTCTCTATCCAAGCCTGCTATGGGTGGCTGGGAGAGTTTGAGATGTGCAAGAATTATCAAACTTTCTAAGCAATTACAGCTTTTAAAACGCCCTTGGAATTTCCTCTTTGCCCTGCCTGTTGTATGGCAGAAAGCCATACAGGTTCCCTACCTGGAGGGAGGCACTGCTGCTCTTCTGGAGAGCAAGAACTTCCATCAAGATATGACCCACATGTTATTAGGGATTTCTCCATTTTATCCCTCAGCTTCCCAACATGTTTTGCTCTTATTTACTTCTGATTCACAACATCAAATTTGTGGGGGGAAAAAAAGAAAGAAATTAAGGGAGTGCGCCTGTTGTAGGTCTCCAGTAAATCCAGCACCTTTCCCAGATGGGGTTAAACTGTTCGGCAGGAGCAGGACCATGGATAATCACTAAGTACTCATACACAAAAGGCCATTCAGCAATTATCAACCTGGCCATGAATTTTTATTTCCACTCCTTCACCTTATTGCAGCATTATTTTCATGAGGTTTCCAAGACCATGAAGTTCACCTGGGGAGGTTTAGTTTGGATATTAGGGAAAAATATCTTCACCAAAAGGGTTGTCAAGAACTGGGACAGGTTGCCCAGGGAAGTGGTGGAGTCACCATCCCTGGAGGGATTTAAAAGACACGTAGATATGGCACTTAGGGACACAGTTTGGTGGTGGACTTGGCAGTGTTGGGCTGATCTTAGAGGTCTCTTCCAACTGAAACAATTCTATAATTTTACATTGTTGCAGTAGAGAGATGCAAAACCCTTGAGAGGGTTCCAAATCCCTCTTAATTTAGGGAGAGCTCCTGATTTGAACTTTGGTCAAAGATTCAAAACCTGTATGTTTTGTATGAGGCAAAGTCAGGACACAGCACTGGCTTTTCTTTCACTAAAATCTGGAAGCATCAGTACAAATTTCCCTAGTGAAGAAACATCCTGGGAGAAGCATACCTGTGAGGATAAGTCCTGTTAGGAGAGCATTAAGAGGCCCACATACAGAAGCGCCAAGTTAATCTTTCCATCCTCCAAGCTGCTCCACATACAGCCCACCCTTCACAGGGTATGTTGTCAAGAAATGTTTTCATGAAACTTAAGACCTGATAATCTGCCTAACGCAGTAGAAAAATGATAAATCTAATGCCTAAAAATACAAGAGCCTTAGCTGTGTTTTATTAGAAAACACTGCACATCAGCCATCCTGCCTGCTTTTGTCACCCATAGCCTTGTTAAAAATTGATCAAGGCATCCAGCCATATTTCCATCAATTTTAAGTGAGGCAAAACAGAAAAAGAGCCTGAAAAAAACCCCACATTTTTTCTGCAGAAACTCTCCCAGGAGGAACTTCAATTATCTCCCAGTGGGAGTCTCAAAATGGGCAAGAAAGGAGCCATGTTAAGCCAGAAAAAAAATCAGAAATGTTAAGACAAACCAAACATTAATTCCACTTCTTGACTAAAACACTGTTGAAAAGAAAAAAGGCTCACAGCTGTGGGGCACCTGAGATCTAACACAGGGCTGTCTGATCCAATTAACATTTTTCTCATTTGTGACTACATTTGAGTTCTCTACGCAAAACATCTCAGAAAGCCTTATCCATCAAACCAACACAAACATTGAGGCATTGCCTGAAGTTAGTTAGCAGTGAATGTGCACCCATATTCAAGTTTCAAGGGAGACTTGCATTCCTTGTGAACAGCCTGAACCAGAGCTGGATGCATTTCGGAGCACACATCAACAGCACTCAAGATTTTTGTTTTCAAGAAGCCAAAATCACCCTGCCAGGTCCTGCTAGACCTGATACTGGAAATTTTAGTGGCACTGCCTAATGCCTCCTTGAAGCCAGTGTCTCAAGGAGGCACTAATGAGTGAGATGACTCTCTCCTAGTTCCTGAGGTTACCATTAAGCACATAAAGCAGTGTCTAGACATGGCTGAAGCCAAAGCAAAAGGTAAACACATCACTTTCTCTCTTTGTTAAGGTTTCCTTGTGTTTTTTCCCAGCTCACTCAAGAACCATCACTCTCTCTCTGTTGCCCTGTTTTCTGAGACACGTCATCACTTGGAAGACATGAGCAGGGCCAGGAAATGTGAAATTGTTCAAGAAAAGTACTTTCTCCCAGTGCCATAGAAAACGAGAGGCTCAGGTTGGGGGAAAGCAGTAAAACAGACAGCTGAGTAACTGCTCGTTAAAATTCTGCTCTGCCCTCCCTTAGAAAGTCTATGATCATCAATTAATTCTTTTTACTTTGCTTTTATTAAAATAATGTAATATAGGTTTACAGAATCTCATGAGAACATGAGACAGCCTCTGTAATTTAATCTGAGAAAGACACATACTTCATCAAAAGAGCAGTTGGTTTCAATGATCTACTAAGAGTCCCAAAGGGTTCTTTTTCTAATTTTTGAATGCAATTATTAAATATTATTTGGCAGCATTGTGCTTTTTCTGGCTCAGTTTCTTCAAAACAAATGCTTTATAATTAATTTTGTTTCAGTCCAGTTGAATGGTTTAGAGTTAATTCCAACATAATTAAATCCTTTCTTTCGAATCCTTCTTGCCCCAAGTCTCCCCCTTTTCTTTCTCAGACTTCAACTTTGCCCAGCACTACCCTCCACACATAGGTCAGATATGATTTTTGTGGGGGCTGAGATTTTTCTTCTCCTACTGATATAAAAGAGACCTCTTACAAGTTGAAGTTTCTAGTGAGTTTAAATCTTCCTTGTAATATTGCATCAGTTTTGATTTTGTAAAGCTAGTAGATATGATAATTGGCCTAAAAGATGTATTACAAAACTAAACCAAAGGAAATAAAAATATACTGCAAATTAAATAAATATATACAGCACACTAAATTTAATTAGGAATCAATTAATCAAGGAAATGGTATGAATTAAGGTGTCTTCTAAGGAGCCTAAGGATATGTAAATTACACAGACTGCTCCCTAAATCAAATAACACCTCATGTCTGAGATTTCCAAATAAATAACCACCAGTTCTGGTAAAGGCTATGAAAGCAAATGCCACATTAGGCAGTCCAAATGCCATTCTCAGTACTGTGGGCAGCAGCCTCAGGAGCTTCACGGTGGAGTTTGGAGCAGAGGCATCTGCCAGCCTGGCACCTTGGGGACCTGTGTGTGAATTCCTGAGTGCTACAGCTGCGTGCCGGGCACTGGGTGCTGGCTGGGCTTGCGTGGTGTGCTCACCTTGCACATTTGTTTAGCGTATTGACATCAATACCACCAGACTGCACATCTCAGATAAGGCCTGTTGCAATTAAAACAGGTAGGGGCACACATTCATTAAAGCCCGAAAGACAATGCTGAAAGAGGTGGCGATGCAATGAATTCAAAATTGGCAGATTTTCCTTCAGCAAATAAGCTTCATTGCTGTACAAAGAATACCATTCTCTATCACATACTTGTGCTGATTCTGTTACCTTCCCTGTATCAACAGAGCTGGAGAAAACAAGTTCCCTGGCAGTATGAAAACAGGATGGCTATTTTTAACTGCAAACTCTAACATACTGACAAATGTTATACTTGTTCCCAGCTTTAAAGAGTGACTTACAGTGACAAATTTATTGCTAATTGCACAAACAGTTTATTATGCAGGACCATAAGAATTCTTGGGGTCTAAAGGATGTGTGCTAAGAAATTATTTAAGCTGGCAAATACTGATGAATCAAGGCCTTATTTACCCAGAATTTGTTAAGTTCTGAGCTTTATGCTCTGTAGGTGACTACCAAAACAAGTGGGATTTAGGTTGAAACCTGGCTAGCTAATATTAGGCAAATTAATGTATACTCAGATTGCCAGGCAGGTTGGCAAATTTTTATACTCAGTGAGTACTTCCAGCACAGAAACCAATGATTTTTGACTTCAGCATCCAACCTGGTCACCCTTTTCATTGACTGGTAGCTGCATTTTCTGACCTACTTGCCCATCATGGCTTCTCCATCTGAGCCAACCTCACCCTGTTTGTCACAGAGAAAACAAGCCTTGTTTGTGCCTTCCCTCCTCCATTTTAAAGCCCATTGCTCAGACAGAGAGTTTGCTAGTTTGGCTGTTACCAGCTAACTTCTTTTTTCCATTCATCCCAGTGTCTGAGGAATTGTTTGAATCCATTTCCCAGTTTGTGACTGATTGAGAAAATAACTAACAGGTGCTCCATCTCCAAGCCTCATGCTCCACAAATCTGTTTCTCTTATAAGAAATGGGTGTTTCTACCTAAAATCCCATAATGGCAATATTCTACCACTGATTTAAAAAAAGGAAAGAAACAATTATTAAAACAATATTTCAAAATATGAACTGCAGACAGCTGTCTCCCACACTTACCAGGTTGAGTTACAATATAGTTCACTTTCAAAACAAGCCTTCATTTCAGGGAACCACAGAGAGTCAACTGGCACATAAATCAGCTTTCTGTAAAATGGGGAACAAATCTACAGAGGCTATTGGGAAAGCAACATGCAATGTAAATACGAGACTGTCCAAAAGGCAGACTCTTTCTTAGGCAGATTTGGGGAACTCCTATTAGTGGCAAAGACTATATACCATTTTGCTTTAAACTATTTGTCTCAAGAGATCTCATAAGTAGCATGGAACATGCATGATGAGTATTATACAGTTGGCCTTCAAAGACAAAGTCCACTGGTGCTTATGAACCAGCTGCATCTTCCCTTGTGACTAAAAATACGTCAGTCAAATCTATTCCTTAAAAACTATGAACCTGAAATGTTATTTAAAAAAATCAATGATAATCAAATACTTAAAGGAAGTCTTCTTTCCTTTACAAAAATAGATCAATAATGTCAAAATATTTTGCATGAACACTTGACCTCATCACCATTTGAAATTTCAATGTAGTTTGAACATCTTTTAATATCACTGTCAATATTTTTCTCCCTAAATAAATTTCTGAGACTGACACTTCATTTCAGCTCAGGATGAAGTATGCTTTGAAATCTCAGCTGCCATTCCAGTTTAAAATTCTATCTTTCAACCATCTCTATTCATTTCTTCTGCTGGATTTAATATTTACTTTGTTTACCAGTACCAGTTCAATACCATTAACTTCAATTCCATAAGCAAGGATAACTGCCTATTATAGTATGCTTAATAAAAATATTGTGGGTTTTTTGTCTGATTGGTTTTTTTTCTCTCCCAAAATCTGCAGTGCCTGTTTTGCAAATAGTCCTGGAACACCTCAGGTCAAGTGGCACTACAGTAACAGAATATATTCTTCATGTTTATCCTTATCTTTTCCTTATTGCTACTCAATCTTTTTAATAAATGTCTAAAGTAAATTAACATTTGCCAAGTGTGAGAAGTAGAAATGAATCTTTAAGTCAGGTAGTATCCCTGAAGAACTTTGTGTGAAAGCCACATTAACAGAAGTTCTTTCCTGAATGTCTGCTTGCCAGATGGAAATTTATCTTTAAAATCTGTACAGTAGTGTGACATTGCTGACATGTTATTTTTATGCAGTTTGTCTGTGCATTGCTGTTCTCTCCAGAAGGAATAATCAATCCATTTTAAACTCAAAATATAATTGCCTATTAATATCCCCTGATGTTGCAAGAACCTTTAATCGTGCCTAAACATAAAATAACTCATGCAGAAGTTTGGTTTTTTCTTCATTAATAAAGCAAATAAAAATACAGCAAGCCTTTAGGCTGATGTAATTCACTTATAGAGACTATTATATTTATTTATTTGATTGAAGACATTAAATTATGCATTTAATTGACCTATTTAATCTTAATTAAATTTTACTACATTTTACTACATATTTGCATAGATTACTTGTTCATCATAAAAATATTTCAAACTATGCAGTGTTTTTAAATAGGTGAAAGTTTCAGGAAGAACATATTTTATTTTTCACTTTCACTCAAAACGCCTGCTAGAATCAAACACAGATTCCTTGTATCTTTTCCTTAATTTCCTTTTCTGGTACTCAGAACTTAATAAGCTCACAACAACTTTATCCTTTTGTGTATCAATGCACTAGCATGAGAGCATCTGCAGGAGTTATTTCTCTGCTGGAATGCTCACATCACAAAAGCCAGCTGGGCCTCCTTGTTCCGGTGAATAAACCCAGGTATCCCAGCATAGCCCTCTGTTCCAGCTTTGCCACAAGAAAACTGCCCTGAGGATCCTGTCCCATCAATTGGTGTACAGACAATTGAGCTGAGAAGATTAAAACTTTCCATTGACCTCACTGTGTGAACACTGGACAGAACTGCAAAATTCACCTCCTGCAAAAAGGAGAAGAGGGTCACTGGGCCAGGAATTAAACCCAGCTATCTCTTCATTTAGCCTAGCTGGATATTTAGTGCTCATGTGACATGATGTTACCTGGTACTAAAGCAGTGGCTTCAAATAAACCATCTATTACTCATCAAAACCAGCGGAGACTCAAATATCATCAACCTTCTTGTTAAACTCTGGAAAAATCCTGCAATAGTTTCACTAAGCCAGTAAACAGTATGAAGTAGTAACAGGATTTTTGAGTGAGAAAAATGTGGTTTCCTCCTAGCTGGATCTCACTGCTGACATAAATATTTTCTGACGCTCAGGTCTGTTCAAAAGGTACCAAAGTCTACCCCAGCCTAAAGCCTTTGTAATAATCCTCTGTGGTGGTTCAAGTTTCTAGCTGAACTAACAAAGAGTTTTATTTCATAGCCTTGTCTCTGAACCTTGATGTCTTTGCATATATCTTCAGCTGGGATGAGAAGAGGTAAAAGGGTCAGTATAAACAAATATAAATATTTCCCCAGGAAAGAAAGTGAAAGCAAAAGGGGGAAACAGGATTGATTAGAGTAGTTAAAATTTTGATTTCTGATTGTTTATTGTCCCAGTTGTGTCCATAGTAAGTTTTGCCATATTCATGCACAGGGACCTTCCCAAATTAAGTGTTAGATAAAAAACCTCATGCTGACTCTACTCCTCTTGCTTTTATATTTCTGGGTATATCAGAACAGAGTCTCTGCCACTCATCTTCTGTGCAGATGAGCAGAGAACAGGACCTCAGCACAGAAGAAAGAAAAAAAGAGAATATGCAAATGCTGCTAAAATCAAGCTGAAAGCATGACAATATAAAGTAGGAACCCTCCTGCCTTTAAGGAAGGATATATGCCCATGCCATGACTCCAACATACAAACTGTCTGCTCTTAGATCTCTCAGGAGATCCACTTCCCAGCATAGCCCTTCCCTAATAAAGCCGCGCAGTCTGGCTGCCCTCTGTCAGAATGTGTTGCTGAATTTTTTTTTCCATTCCTTCCCTCTTCTCTCCAAACTAAGCTGTTCCACAGGGCAAATTGTAGGGACACGCATGGACTGAGTCACATTTGAGATGTGCCACTGCAGAAAAAAGGAGATGTAAAAGCAGAAATAACATTCTGCATTTCAAGAATATGAGGTTAATCCCAAACTTTTCCCAAACATTTTTCCTCTGACATTGGTCTGCACTAGGAAAAATACCATAACCAGGCAGAAAGACAACTTCCTTGTGAAAGTTAAAATGGAGAGGCTGGTAACAGAACACAGGCTACAAGTTAAACTACAGGATCATTATTGTACTTGCTTAATGCACAAAGCATTCAAGTTTTATAAAAATCTATATTATACAAATTTATACAAACCAATTAAAAATCTGCATGAGTTTCCCATCATATCCATTAACAGGCAAACCTCAGGAAAGGCATTTTCCCAGTTACCCATCAGCACTGGTCTTCTTATTATGGCACTCACGGGCTCTTTGTTTAAAGGGCACAGTAGGCATCTTCCCAAGGTTTTATGTTTACTCTTCTGCTGCCCTCAGATTAATGAGCACTGAGCCCCTGCTTCTGCCGCTCTCAGACCTCTCCTTCATTTTTTGCTGACAACCAAACCTGCCCTTCCTCCTTTCCATTTGATGTAGAATTTATATCAGCCACATGGGAAAAGGAGGTGCAGCTTCAACCACTGACTTTAATCTCCATGTGAAAGGCAAGGCAACGGATGGGGCAACAAGGAGCATTGAAGTCCTCAGTGTAAATGTTGTTGCTCATTACAAGCTCCCTCTCTAGGGATTAAAAAAAAATCTTCAAAGGGGAATTGCTCCAGTCTCACACATGCCAGCGTTCCTTCTCGCACACACGCGCCTTTCACATCTCATACATGTGGTTTCCATGCAGGAAACAATTACTGTAATTAATAGACCCAAATAACCCCACTGTTCATTTAAAAATGCACTTTAAATTGACAGTGGCACAAAAAAAAAAGTGGCTGGGTGCTTAGGTCTCATTATCCATGTGGACTAAAAACCCAGTTGTGTATATAGACTGTCAGCTCTATATTTTTCCAGACCTATCACATCAAGTTCAAGTCCAGTACAAACCAAAATATGCTCAAGGTTTGAATATTCTCCAGGAGGCACTCAGACATCATTGTTTCTCCCTACAACACCTAGGAGCTATTTTGTCTAGACTGAAATAAATGTGACTGGCACTGGCAAAGGGATTCTTTTTTCATCCAGAGGCAGAAGTTAATATTTACTGGGGACCATAACATCTCTCAGATAGTAGATTAAATTAAGGATTCTCATTTGTCCAGTTGTGAACATTTCCCTTTGTGTAAAGTTATTGTTATTCAAATTAAAAAAAAAAACAGACAACAGTATGTATTAAAAATTTGACCATGTTTACATTCTGCTATATCAGACACAAGAACATGATTTCTTCTTTCAGTACCTTCAGTAAGAAATATAACATACTGTGATTTTGCCAGTGAATGGATAACTATTGCTTTTATTAGTTTGAACTGCTTTTTTCTCCTGCTGCTTGACTGCAGAAGCTGCTGTATCTCTCCCAGTGGCAAGATCCATGGCAAAACCCAGCAGAACCCTTTGCTTGTGACCATGAGATTAGGAGTCTCTAAAGCAGTTGNCAGGAGGGAGCAGGCTGATGGAGGAACAGCACAGGGCTGCAGAGCTGTGGAAGCAGCAGAGCTGCCACTGTCAGCAAAGGCTCACAGGGCCACCACTGCAGACCAGCACCCTCTGCCTATGGAGTGTCCAGTACTCAGCTCCTCCGTGCCCAGGGGAGACAAAGGAAGCAAAATTTGGCCCCGTACCCATGGAGCTGAAAGCTCTGTCCCTGCAACAGAGGGTATGCTTTGTTGTGACCCTGAGATAAGGCAACACTTGAGTAGATGGAGTAGCACAGCAATCTATTTTTTTCACCTTTTGTTTCTTTTCTTTAGCAGTGCTGAGAAAACCCAGGCCATATCAGCTGGTGCAACAGCTCGATGTGTTGTTCAGTTCACATATCTCACATGAATCATCCATTTAATTTTGAACTCTTACTTTAGCTTTTCAAAATAAAGAGTTTGGGGTGGGTTTTTTTTAAGGCCCATGGGAAGAATATGTTAGATTTGACTTCTGGTATTTGTCTTTCATATGTTTCAGTGAAATTAGTTAGATCTGGAAAATGTTGCCCTTTACCTGGTAATTCAGGAAACCAAAGAAACTAATACATTTATCAAATGAACAGAAATGGCCCTCTGGATTTCAACAAAGTTTCCTTATGTTGTATATACTAAATTCCAGTATAATCAATTTTCTACACATCATAATGTTTTAGAACAAAGGTTGAAATGACAATGAAACTTGATTTTTATAGCTCTTTGCCTGCAGAAGAGAGAAAAGAAAGTAACATTTTATAGTGTCAATGTACACAGAAATAAATCCAGGAGCTCTTTTTGACAAGAAAGGCCACAGTAGTTCAATTCAGACAGTTAAAGGTTTTTATGTTGTTCTGGAGGGCCATGATTGAGCAACACATTAAAAATATATATTATGAAGAAAAAGAACACAGGAAGGTGAAAAATTATGGTTTAATTTGCATTGAAGTGAAATGACCTTATAATAGAGGTTGACAAAAGAATTAAAAATGTGCCTAATAATGCACATAAACTCCAGCAGACATTCCTAAATCTGCCTGTCACTTATGAGTAGAGAAATGCTTTTTCTCTCTCATTCTCACTTGTAATTTGGACACACATAGTGATATCTGCTGGCAAAACAGCTCGCACGCATTTGTCAATACAGCAGATGGGGAACTAAAAGCCCTGAATGTATTTACTCATTAGGGGATCCTTTCAATCTGCCTCTTTGCTGTGGTTTCTGGGCTTCCTCGAGAAGTCTGGGTGTGCTCCCTGGAAGCTAAACACTGTTGCTTTCTGCGGGAGCATGTATTATGTATCCTGCTATAAGAGAACAGGAGCAGCATTGCCAGCTCAGGGTTTTACTACAGACTTTTAAGTGTTTGGTGTTTTCTTACATCCTCAGCTTCTGGAAGCAAGAACATGTTTTTTGGTTTTGTCTTTATTGCTTTACAGGAATGTAAATTTTATCCCATATGGTGATGAGGAAAAATTACCCAAACACACTTGAAGGCATCAGAAGCAAAACAAAGAGAAGGGACTAATTATACAATATCTAGCTTTCCAAGAAAACTGTGTTAAATGGATAGTTTCATATAGTCTTACTGAATGTCTTCTTAACAGCTTTATGGCCTTCCAACCAATTCCACCTGTATTTGAAATAACAGAAGGGTCAGGCACAATGTCACAGATTTATAACAGAGAGAGACATGGGGTTGCTCAGCCCGGTTGCTCAGGGAAGTACGTGCTTTCACAACTCGTGACTCTGTGTATGTGAAATCTCACAATGGCACGTGACTTCGACAATTTTTCTGGAACATCAAGCCTCTCAATCACAGAGGCACTGCCATGGGACATGAGAAAGGTGGCTAATGCCTATACTGGGAGTGATGGTTCTGTACCCAGAGAAACCCTTGTGCAACGGATTCCACTGCACTGAACACATCAAGGGGTTGGCAAAGGAGGCAAACAGGTTCCTCCACATTAGCCCGAGCTCTCCCTGAGAAACACCTCCCCAACACCATGTAACACAGACAGCGGGAGCCCCAAAAATGAAGGGCATTGACTGCCACAGCATGTTTGTCCAAAGGTCTGCAAGTACAGATGAGCTCCACAGGCACCTAGCAGCACTGTAACACTGAAATAAGGTACAGACCCATACAAACCCAGGCTCTCTGTAGCTCTGTGAGCTCAGCAGGAGGAATTCAAGCACCTCCACATATGGACAAGCCACTGTCATAAGCCTCTGATGAAGGAATATGTAGGAACTGGACTTCGGACAATGCAGTTTCTTCTCCTTTTACAGAATATTTCTGAACTGCAGTTGAAGCAACAGCTGTTAACAATTCACTGAACTAAAATGAAGGGAAAAGTATTTACTTTGGTATTTGTTTCTGAGCTGCTGATATTTCAGTGATAAAGCTGCCATATATAAAGATGTGTGGATGGGAGCAACCACAATGCCTCTGTAGACTCAACTATTGGAAAAGAACAGTGTTATTTCACTCACAGAAACTTGGATGCAAATTTCATTTTATTGCTAATTCCTGACAGAGAACTACAACTTCTTATTTTACTGTCTTTCCTATGTGATCACTACCCACACAACTCTTTTGGTTGTAGTCTGCACTGTCAAACTCACAGGGCAAATCCAGCAGATTTACAAACTAAATGTTTTTACTTTAGGGTTCCCAAGTTTTTCAAGAGACATTTATATGCAAATTTTTAGGAATTTTCAGGAGGAGATTTTCATATACCATGACATTTACCTATAAATATCTTCAAAAGAAGCTTCCATCTTGCTGGGTCATGTATACCTTCTTGCTTCTCCCTTCCCTTTGCAGAAAAGAAGGGGGACTCCCTAAACCACCAAGTCAGAACACACAAAAAAGAATAATATTTAATCAGACCCTTGTAGAAACTTTTAGACTGAAAGAAAGAACTGCAGGAAGAAAACTCAGTATAAAACTATGGAAAGCTCATGCAGCAATAGATGATTCAGCTCACCTTCTGAGATTACTGTTACCATGCTACTAGGTTTCTTTGATCTGAAACCACACTTTGGCCTGAGGATGGATTTGCTGAGCAATTACAAATAACCTAGGCCACTGACTCCCAAAAGTTCATTCAGGACTTGTCAAAAAAAAAGGAGATTTGCTAGGGGGGGAAAAAAAAAAAAAAAGAAAAGAAAAAAAAAAAGGAAAAAAAAAAAAGTAAACTCAGGAAACCTCTGACTGGAAGAGAAAATGGTTACAGGTGAAGGTTGCCTGTCCTCAATTTAGTATCTGGATAAAAAGCCTGCTAAACAACAACACTCAAGGAAATGGGTCAAGTTCAGAAAAAAGAGGCACAAAAGATTTAAGGCAAAAAGCTGAACAGCACAGATAATGCACACTCTACAAAGATAAACAGTTCCAGTGTCTGTGTATGGCTGGCTCTTTCAAATGAGTGTTGGGTATGAAAGGAAACAGGAGGCAGAGAATGAGAAGAGAATGGACACTGGCTCCAAGCCCTGAGGAAATACATTCAGGGCAGAAGAGCGTCAAGTATGAGAGATGAACCTTATTCCATTTACTCAGGCAGCACTATCATTAACATCCCAAACTCTTGTCTGAGGAGCAAACTTATGACCACTCTCATGTCCTCAGACAAGGTTCCCCAGCTCAGCTTGAGCAGTTCCTGTGTGCAGTGGGGTAGGGATTTAAAAGAAAGAAGACTTTGGGGGAAATGGCTGCCACATGCAGAGGCTCAAATACACCATCATAACCTCTGCCTATATGGAGGGCTACATCAGACAGTGGGATTAATTCCCCATCTCTTTACTTCCCATATAAACACTTCCAGTGGCATTTTTCACAGATCTGTTCCCAAAGAGCCGGCACAATTTCATGCAGTAATAAATGAGCACCCCAGTATCAGTTCTATGTGCAATGTACAATGACACCAATGAATACAGGCCTATGACAAGCCTCACCAGCACTGCATCTCTGACATTAAGCTGCAAAAAAAACAGTTTCAGCACATGATGGAATGTTGGGCAATCAAAAGCTATGGAATAGTACTCATTCACAATATCAGCAAAGCTTTTTCCCTAAAACATGGGACTAATAAAAATGTTTCTTAGAGGATGCTTATGTCTGTGAAGTCAAAGAGAGGAAGGAAGAGATCACAGCACTTCAATATATGTCAGATCTCCAGTCAAAGTCTCTCCAACAGTATGATGGCACCATAAAAAGCTGCACACCTCCACAGGGCAATGTGTGTTTATGGAAACAGAAGTGAAGTCCTACACCATTCACACAATCAGCCCCTGCCTGAAAAAGATGCATGCTGATAAATACCTGAGACTACTTCTAGCATCCTACGTAATTTCATGGAGGTGACCTAATTGTTCCACAAAACTGTGAAAATATTTCCAACCTAAATTTAGCTATTTTCAGTCTTGTTGCTGTTAAGATGACTTTTTTGTAGACTTTCCATAATGGAAAACCTTATCATCTTAGACCCACAAATACTTTTGCCACTTCCATTTTATGCCAGGCTGAAACAAAGCTGCATGTATTATCTGATTAAGCCTTACAAAAAATGTGCAAAATCTGCACAATGGAGGTTTTGTGCATAGATGAAGTCAAGGAAATGGATGTTCTTTGGGACCTCTTGAACTTTATGTTCTCTGCATGAATGGCAGAAAACATGAGTTCTGATGATTAGCCATTTACTTCTGGGAGTTAATGATATTCAGTACTCAGCAGAATTGAATTACTGCTGCAATTTTTATTTATGAATAGGTTATCAGCTCCTTTAGCATTCCTTTAGCATGCTAGTTCCACTAAAGAGAGCAGAATTAACTAATTTTGTCAGCCCCTACACCTACATCTTTCTCTCAGAGCCTCTTTTGTGTAGAACTGAAGGTCTTGTGCTTCAGTCTTTGCATACCCCTTGTACAACAATGCTTCAGCTCATATTTCCCACACTCAAATGATGAGACCCCTGAGCTCTCTGGAGCAGGCTGAGATTTTATACAGTCTTCTCAACAGAGTCAGGATGCCAGAGAGGCCAGTGGTCAACCTGGCCAAAAAGTCCATAAATTTTTCCATGGCATTCCTGTGAAAATTCTACCAGCAAAAAGAAAAAGCTGCAGATGCAGAAAGAGTGTGCAGTGGTAACTGCAGTAAAAATGAAATCATACTCATTCTCTCATCCAGCATCACAGGTGGAGTCACCACTAATTCTTACACATCAGTGCTCAGTTATAATCATATTATTTGCCTTGGCAAAACAGCTGGAAAAAAAACAGAGAAATATCAGTGGGGGAGAACAGGGACTTAGATCATATTCCCATGTCATTTTTTCATGATTTCCATTAAAAGTATAACCCCTGCTAATAAATTGTTAGGACTTACAAAAACTATGCTAAGAAAAATCTTTAAGATAGAGAAAGAGAACATAAAACCCTAGCAGCAAAGATGGAACTTACATGTCTAAGAGTTTTAATGCTGCCATTTCTTCACACTTTTGAACTTTTGATGTTGAAATAGTCATTATACCTCCTAATTCTGAAAGATACATATATAAAAATGCATATATATAAAAGTGTGCACGTAAATATGTATGTGTGTGTGTAAAGAATACACTTGGATTGGATATTGGGAAAGATTCCTTCACTGACAGTGTTGTCAAACAGGAACAGGATGCCCAGGGAAGTGGTGGAGTCACCAGCCCTGAAGGGATTTAAAAGATTTATAGATGTGGCACTTGGGGACATGTTTAGTGATGGACTTGGCAGTGCTGGGTTAATGGGGGTCTTTTCCAACATAAAAATTTCTGTGATTCCAGTGGAAGAGTATTTTGGTACTGGGTGTGAGAGGTCTGGGGAGCATATTAAAAGTCTGAAGTTGGATGAATAGCAGTATGATAACACATCCAAATGTTGCTTTTATATAACAGAGATCCAAGGACTCATATTTCATTCCAAAGGCAAAGGAAATATAAGTTCACTCTCAGCAAAAATCCTGGGCAGCACCTACTCCCTCATGGGGGTTGTGAATCATAGGTGATGTGAAACACAATGCTACAAGAGGAAATTTCAGTAATAATATTTTTATCATACTTATCTCAATGCTAATGTGTTATTCTTTATGCTTGACACAGGAGTGTGTATGAAAGGAGACTGTCCAAGAAAAAAGTTTTGAAATTTTTACTGAACAAGGCACACAAAGAGTAAAAGGCCCCCCCAAAAAATAAAGCAACTGCCTGCATGCAGAGCACAACTTCAAGTTCCTTCATGAGGAGTCCAGTGTTCTCTGCACTGATTTATTCAGCTGACTACAGAAGCCAACCTTTCTGTGGGTAAATCTTGTTAGTATTTCCATCCATCACTGCAGTGTTCTTTGATCAAGATAATAATAAAAGTCTTGGGGAATAGGAGAAAACATTAGTTTTCTTGTAACAATCCTACTAGCATTAACTCATGTATTATACCATGAATGAGACCTGCAAGGTTTGGTCCATAGCTCTCTTAATTCACACATGCTCCTGCTCCAGGTTCCTTAAACTCTTGTTTAAAATGCAATCCATACTGTTTACCTACAGTACAAACAGTATTCTCAGTATAAATAGGTTAACAATCACTGCAAATTAGCATAACTTCAAGAATCCACTTGTTTAGAGAGCCAAGTACATCTACATTCTGCTAACAGTAAACACTAATTAACAATGTCTGCTAGCACTAACATAAATCACAAGTGTCGCTTTTCCTCTCCTGGCACTGCACTGGAAAATATCAAACCAGCAAAAATATTTGGAATGTTTCTTCATTCTTTTTTTAAAAAAAAAAATTTATTTTATTAATGATAAAATATTGAATGTCAACATGCAATGGTTTATGCATTGCATCAGACAGCTCACACAGTAATTGTGATGAATGGGAGTGGAAGGGCCAAGGTTACAGACATTTAAGAAGGCTCTGTGGATTGCAAATATTAGGATTGATTAAAGGTCAAATACTTTATGGATTTATCAGTATTGCATACATTTTCTCATGACACAGAATCACTTACACTACCTACAAAATGAAATAGAAAAGAGCTGCAAATCAGATAATTTTTGTCTTAAACCCACATACAGGCTTAGTCATTGAGAATAATTAATGGCACAGAAATGTTTTGATTAGTCAAGCAATAAACCAGACAACCCCCCACAACCCACCCTTCAATAATTCTAGCTTCCCCCAGGTTCATAGGTAACAGTCTTTCTCAATTAATGTTTAATATTTACAAACATACAATCTGGGAAAAGATATATCTTATAGTGTTGCTTTAAATCCCTATTTATTTATACCAACCACCCTTGGTCCAGAGAGGATCTTTAACTTAATCCTTTACCCATGCTCTGTCTTCCTTGTTTTCTGGGAAAACAGAGTTTGAGATGGATATCTCTATATTGTCTTTGATGCAAAGAATTTTCTAGGATCCAGACAGGCAAATAAATGACTGTCTCCATTTATATCACACCAGATTTGAACTGACATTCCTGAAGTCTGTATTTTAACTAGGACAGAGCAGAAGAAGCTGGAAGCACACAAATTTGTGGGAAAAAGCCTCAGATTTGGCACTTTTATTTAAGAATCTGTGGGAGGTGTCTCTGCTGGTCTCACCAACATCAGGACTGAACCTTTAGCTCGAACCCTGCAACATACTCATGCATAGTACTTACTTTAGGCAATTCAAATCAGTTTGAGATCAGCAGCTTTGTTCCTCTGCTTCAGAGGCTGATAGAGTTGCCCTGCAGATCCCTTTTTGTTACCTTTGGAGCTCTCCCCACATGAGACCACATGAGGGATGTCGCTGTTGGATACGAAAGACTTCAAATAGGCAAATAGCAAAAGGAAGGCTTTATTGTCTGATTCTTATTACCTTTTATAAGGTGTTTCAATACAGACTTAACATGATTGGTGAACAGGAATGACACCTCTCTAATTCCATTGGACAAACCAGAGAAACACAAAGGCACCAGCTGTACAGAGTTGTTCTGAGAAATAAGAATTTTTTACACAGATTGTTTTGAAAAAGAAAAGCCTTCTCAAGACATTCTTCCTTAGGAAAATTCAACACTACTGACAGGCTAAAATTTTAGACTCAGAAATGTCAGGCTCACACCAGGCCACATCCAGAGGAATCTCTGTGTCCCTCCAGCACAGCCGCTGCCACCTCCGTGTGCAAGTCCCATCCTGGGATTTGCAATACACTCTATCTTTTGAATTTCACTGAAAACAATGGAAGTAGCAACTTGGTAGGAATCCCACCATAGTCTTGCACCTGCACTTTAGGAGACTCTTTCCTCAGTGTATGTCTTTCACAGTCGAGAAACAGTTGGGGAGGCTGAGGAAAGACAGAGGAAGGAGAGGGTTTTCTAAGCCAAAGCTTTTCTTTTGTAGGTTATTATTTGCTCCTGTTCTGAAAGGTGATCATAAAGATCATCTTCTCCCACACTACTGACAGCCACATTCTCCAAAGAAACCCTCCAAGGTATCTGAGTTTCCTAAAAGATGGCACAAATTGCAGCCTAAGGCTCGGAATGGGGAAACAGTCATCAGCTTAATCAAGGGATGCCAGAAGAAAGGCCCCTGTGGGACAGGTTACTGATAGCTACATTGTGCTGTTCAACAACTGAGCAAACCTTGCTCTGAGTTACCCTGCAGGGTGTGAAATCCCACCCCAAAGGCTTTGACCCCCTGAAAGGGCTGTTTGAAGAAGCAAGATCAATAGCAGTGAGAACAGGTAGAATGTGTTGGGGGTACCTACAGGCACCCCTAAGAGGGAAGGAATTTTTGCATTTCAGCAACTCCAACATTTCTCCATTCTTCTTTCTGCAAGAAGCCACTGGCCTTACTGGTTTCCTGAGAGTATCTTCCAGTCCATAGCTTTTGGATGCTTGCTATAGAAACAAAGATTTAGTTAATAGATAAAAGGCAACCAAGCCTAAATTTTGGACTCTGCTAAATGCCAATTTGTTCTAATTAAGTTCTTTTAAATTTCATAGCAACCTCTAGCTGGTGGGCACACAAAAACTCAGGCCTGTTTCCTCAGCAAGGAAGCTTTAAAGAATAACACCCATTTGGCAGTGTAACATTTGATTAAAGCAGGCTCAGATATCCAAACTGTAAAGGTTAAGCACAGACATGTGTGTCACACATGATGCAGTCAGTAAATGATGTAATGTTGATAGACCCGTAACAACGAAAAACATTCCAACACCAGATTTTGGCAGAAAGTTTGATACCATATAAAATACAATTAAATGGCTATAACTTGCATGGCGTGAGAATCAGTGTCCTGTAAAAATAACACAATACTTATTAGAAACTTTCCAAAATATTTATTTGCATTTCAAAACAACTGTTCTGCTTTTAAAATTGCAATTCCTTAAGCAGGTTTGTAGTGTGCAAGTTGGCTTTCATAGTTTCGTTTTGGCAGGGTAATGCTATAAGCTGCAGGCTGTTTCTAGAACATTTCATCTTATCACTGGCATAAAAAAACCCCACTTTTGCAGCAAAAGAGGTCTAGCATGACGTTGTTTTTTTCTCAAAATGAAATTTAATTTATGTCACAGGACTCCTGCTCCGCTGAGAGTTTTCAGGGGAACTGAGTCATACAGTAGTCCTGAATTTTACTAGTCCATGGGTACCAAGTAAGCCACAGATTTTTAAGAAAAAATATTGACTCACAGTTATATAGGAAATGTGCAACATGATTTTACCAAAGGAAATCAAAGGCAGCTCACCTAGACAGACCTTGTGACTTCATTTAGAAAGTAAACCAGTCTCCCAGACAATGAAAAACCTCTCTTGTCTATGCATCTGTACACTTTCAATACCATGGTAGACAGTAAATTAGTAGAAAAACTGGGGAAAAACCAAAACCCAGACAACTAAAACCCCACAACAAACACTAGAGTGAAAGGGACCAGGCTAACAGTAGTGAGCAGCTGAGAAGTGTTATCAGCTCCATCGGAGGCCACTCATGGCTACTCAGGGAGATGTTTACAGTTGGGACTGAGCATGTTTGATATTTATATCCACAGCTTTGTCAGCTTGTGAAACTCTGCTGACAAAATTTCCTGATGACCATGGTACTGGCAGTACAGAAGTGTCAGAATGACACGTCAAAAGGCCTTGAGTACCCCAGCTGAGGTCACCCAAAGCCTGTACATTGCTTGGTATCAGATGTACTATAGTGAATTAAAGGGGAATTAACAAGAACTTCCGATGTTAACAATGCATTCAGCTGCCAGAAATTTGTCCTCTTTGGTTGTTTCTATGGACCCAAGTTCAAACCAAGCACATAAAGCTATTGAGCTGTCACTCACAGTGATGGTGATGTACATCACAGTGATGTAACCACTCCAAAAGCTAAATGGGATGGACACAAGGCTCATGCACAAGGTACTTTCTACAGTGAAATGAAAATGCACGAGCACTTCACAAGCTATTGCTGTGATCTGTTATGTCAAAACATATTGATCTTGTCAACAGTGCTTTAAGAGTGTCAAAGGAGCAGTGAAGAAATAACTGGTGGGCATGGCCTGGGAGGAAGTGTTGCAGCATCCTATGAAATCACTCTCACAAAGTAACAATTAAACAACTCCAAGGAGAGGTGGGGACTTGTCTGTCTGCTCAATGCAATGCAGGACAGAGTTGAAACTCTTTGCACTAAATTGGGTGACCTGGCCAGAAAGCACAACCTGTCTATCACAACACCAAGATCCTCAGCTGAAAATGTCCAATCCCTTCTCAGCTGAAAGATTGTTTCTGTTTATTACTAAACCAAGCTGATTTAAGACCCAGCAGAGGTAAAAAGCTTTGTAGTAATTACCCACAGTTAATATTAGATTTCAATAACTCAAAGAAAAGGTGGATTTTGGCTATCAGTGCACTAGAGAGACAGTTTTCAAAATTTTCACCTAGCAACTCAAAATTTATTGAGACAGACCTATAGCAGATACAGCCCTTGAGAGTGTGAGTTCATGCCGGGAAATGTAAATATTCTTTCTCATGTTCTTTCTCTAAGCAACCAGCAGACCCAAACTCAATTTGGCTGTGTCTCAAGCCAAGTTTTAAAATTGCTTTTAATTGCTTAATGTGCACAACCCAGTTAAATGACAAGGAATGACATCCTACTTCACAGTTCCCATGCCAATTTTCATATGCTCATGGACATACTTGATACACAGATGCACGTGCACTGGATACTCATTTAAAGCTCTGTGATAGTGTGAGTAAAAAATACTGACAAAGCCATTCTGTGAAAGAAAAAAATTAATTCTGTTGGCTTCTTGCTTTCAGATGAAGCCTACAAAACATTCTCATTCCCAGGCAACTATGAATGATGATACCAAAATCCATAAAATGGGAATTGTGAGAAAGCCACAGCATATGGCCAACAGTAGAAAAGAGATATCAGTTTACATGGAAAAACAAGGAGTTTTATTGTCCTGCTCATATCATATGAGGCACGTTTAATTCATTTATTTATTTTTTTCTATTAGTCTTATCCTTTTATGTTATTACAGTGCTTCAGAAAATCTCAGGGTCTAGGGGGAAGTTTAATGTTTGCTGTTCTGGGATCATTTGAAGCCATGCATTCAAAGAGGACAAAATCACTTTTAAGTCTGCCTGTAGGAAATCTATCTTGGCAACCAGACAACTAGAATTAGTTATTAAAGGCATGTCAAATGAATAAAGACACCTCTGTAAGGAAAACCGCAAAAGCATTTACTTTTTCTAATATGAATAGTGGGCTAATACCAAATCAGCTTTCATTTTCCACTCTCCCTTCACCTCCTAGACCAGAGGTCAGATCCAATAAAGACTAACCCAACTGAAAATCATTTCGGTTTGTTGCATCTATTACATAGCAGATGTATATTAAATAGCACTGCCTGGAAATGAAGCAAACTCACATAATCTGATGTGGCAATCTCCTTGTGGAACTGGTTCACTGCAAGGCAAAGAAGTCTGTGGTATTATTAAAAATCAGGAGGCACACCAAAAAGCGGGGGGCTTTCCCCTTCCAGGAAAAAAAAAAGGGGGGAAAAAAAAAAAAGAGAGAGAGAACTTTCTAGTTCTGTAATGGAAATTATGATACTACAAAAATCATGTTCAGGATCAACTTCTTCCTTACACTGGGAAAATCACCTGGAATAACTTAGTGAACTGGAAAAGACAAAAATAAGAATTTTCATGGTAATCAGAGTTTGAAGGAGTGGGAGCAACTCCTGATTTTACTGAAGATTTCCTGTGTGATACCTTCTAAATAGCGTAGATTAAGAGAGTTTGGGATTTTCATCTGTACTGTGACTGCATCAGAAAGCAGGACCTCTGTGCTGTGTGACTGTTATGTCACTATCCCCAAGTTTTACTTGAAAATATAAAATTTATGTACATACCTACTAGTACAAATCTTCCTTATCAGAATATTAGATTTGTCCAAGGTCCAAAATCAAGCATAAGCTTCTTCTAGACTGTTTTGTTAATTGCTGGTCAACATCTAGTAAGAAAGAAGCCAGAAAATCCATGAGTGGGCAAATGACTGTCCCAATCTGATATTTGTTAAAGAAGCAACTGTAGATTGTGGTTTTATCTTGATCCACTGAGTCAGGAATATTTATTTGGAACTAAAGTAGCCATAAAAATCAGCTTTAGCTGTAGCTATTAAAAAAAAGGTAATTTTTTTTACATCAGGTAGCATATACAGTTACTAAATTTGTCAGAACTGTAACATTATCAAAGGCCTTCAATTTACCTGCTTGATCAAACACTGGAAAAATTAAACAAAAACATGGGAAAAGGAAGTCTTGTAGATGGAAAAATACTGGTACCGCTCATAGAAGTTGTGGGTTAGCTACCAAACACTTGTTTTGAAGACTTTGGTAAAAGAAAAGTTCCAAACTTTATAAAAATAAGCTCCTTTCAGTTCATGCAATTCAGTAGAACACAGCCCAAAGGAGCTCCTGTCCTGTGGCCTATAAATCAGACAGAATTTCTCCAAACTGACTAGGTACAAGTCACTTCTTCCTCAGTTCCCAGAGGAGAATTTCTCAACCTTCTTCACTTGCTCCTTGCCAAGCTCTAAAGCCAGCTGTTGTACATGCTATCATACCACTTGCACTGTCTCAGGAAGAAAACTCTTCATTCATACAACATACCAAGTAAAACACTGGGAAAAGACATCCCTGGTTTCTCACAGCACATGTTGACTTTTCTTCACCTTACACTCACAGCTTAGCTCTAAGGAATTTCTCTATCACTCAGACTAGATACAGCCAACAGAGTGAATCCAGCTGAAATTCCTGTTCAAATTAACTCTTTGGAGCCAGAGGCAAACACCAGGGAGGGTATTCTCTTAGGCTTCTCTCATACCTACCCATAAACAACAGGAAAATGTCCTAAAATCCTCCAGTTTGAATTCCACGCTCTCTAAAGTTGGTAGACCACAGTGTATAAAATTAACCCAGCTGCTTTGATACTGGAATCATCACATTCTGATCTGCCAATAGGTGTCCATTGTCAATTTGAGGAAGCCAAGGAATGAGGAAGCCACCATTTATTTGGTACTTCATTAACTCTGATTTTTGCAGCAATAGTCATTGGTCCTGAGGAGATAGATAAGTGCCCAACATGTACCTTCATCTCTGCATTTCCTAATTGATCACATAATCCTGATGCGAGACCTGAGCTCTGGAGGCCTGACCTCAGTTGTTGCCCACATCCTGGAAAGGCACAAAGCCCAATTTCTGAAATTTAGTGCTTTGATGATATTCACTGTAAAAAAGGATTCTGTACTTCCTGCAGCTCCTAGGCTTTCAGCAAGGACAGGATATATTTAAGTATGTCCTCTTGGATGTACATGGAGATACCACTCTGTGGGTAATCACCACAGCATATCAAGATAGCCTACTGCTCTTTCACAGTCCTTCTTTAACTTGGAGTCCAGTGTCTCAGCAGGAAACTGTATATTTAGACTCCAGATGAGTTCCTTAAAATTCCATAGAGGTTATTTTGTGTCCTGAAACATGAAAATTTAAGCCTTCTCACCATCAGTTCAAATATGTTTTTATTTATACGAGTCTTCCAAATTTTGAAAATCTACCTCATAAACCTTTTAACTGTTTTGATAACTTTGGAGCACTCAAATTTCAGATGAAACATGGGCATGTAAATAAATATTATGTCCTTGGTGACTCTCTCACAGGCTTCATTGCATATTTACTTGCAAAACACAAAGTTGGCCCTGTATATTTCTGAAACACTTTGTTAGAACAGGGAAGGTCTTTTTTGCTTTGAAAGCACACACAAACAAAACCTGCTGCATGCTGGCAGACCACGGTGCCATTTTGCTCTTTTGACTTCAAAGCAGTTACCTTTCAATAGATGAGAGAGTTGGGCACACAGGAAGAAAAATACTTTTACTAAGGAAAGAGGTACCCCATTTAAGGAAGCCTGAAGGACATATGTTTACTGAGTGGAAAAAAAATTCTAGCTTCACATGTGAAAATTATTGAGAATGGCTCTCTGCTCCATAGCATTTCTCTGTTTACAGTGATCTTTTCATGCAATGGCCACAGTACAAGGCTTAAAAGGTGTAGATGCAAAATTATTTTGATTGTAGCATGCTGCCTATCACACACTTATTTTTCCTGTCAAACTTGATTCACAACCAGCCAGAGGTATCACATGAGATCAGGCGAGGAAAGACGGCTCTTAGTATTCCCCCCTTTTCCTTTCCATAGGGCACATCATAGGGAATGGCACTCTTTCTTTTCAACAGATTACACCAAACTTGCATGTTATTACAGCTCCACCACCGAGCATATGCTTCATTTCCTGTGCATCCGCAACATATCAAGGTCTAGTGGGGCTGAGCAGTACAGCCTGCAGGATTTTCTCACATACCAAGACAAAAAGGAACCCCATAAGTTGTCCAACAGATGTCTGCTGTTAAGATATGTTTTTAATCACAGAAGGACAAATCTAATAAATTGAGAATTTTTATTATGCGTTTCAAGTTGTTGTCTCTGGTGCATACAATGGCATTGTGTATCTGTGGCATTTTTACCTCACAACAGTGATGTAGAAAAGAGACAAAATGAGTGGACCCAGAAGTCACTGCTATTCCCCTCATTAGTATTTAGTTGGTTTAGAAACAGGATAAACTACAATTCATGTGAGAGGACATATATATGCCATATTGGATTAATAAAAATAATTTTCTAGACTTCTGAATCCCCTTAACTTTCATTGATGTGCCTCTTGCTAAAAAGTTTTTGCATTTTTCTTATTGCAAGCTGACCTATAGAAAATGAATCCATGCTTGAGTTTTAGACTATTCTGTCTAGTTTATTTGCCAAAATAAAAGTAAATCATAGTAGAAAAAAAAATATGTGCTTGAAGCAACTTGTTCATAGCCTTATTGATTGAACATGACACCTCAGAGAAGGTAGTATGTGAAGAACTAAAACCTGACTTTTAGTCATAAATATAAAATTGCATTCTACATCGTAATCTGCCAGACACATCAGTAACTCAGTACAAAATTGTGTCACTGGGGAAAGAAATTGCAACATTATGAGAGAGTATAAGACTACATAGGGACAAAAGTGTATCGTTAAGGAAACTGTCATGCATCATCAGCAATAAAATGAAGGTATACTCAGGTTTTACTCTGTAACTCAAAAGGAGTGGTTTTTGCTAAGGTGGTTTTCATATTTTTTAAAACTCAGGAATTATTTCTATTATTCTTAACTCAGCTTTCTTCTCATTTTCACTTAAGAATGAACATTTTCTAAGCAAAAATACCTGAGTTTTTCCAAGCACAAACATGGTCATATTTCATACCCACCAGCTCTTGTCACTGACACTGGAAAAGGTAAACTATATCTGCCAATCTGTAAACTGGAAAAGAAGCTTTTGAAGGTAGCATGAAGGAGCACTGGCACCAAAGTGATACCAAAGGATTTTATATGAAGAGTGTTCTTTTCACATTTTTAAACATAAACTAGAACTGTGAGAGGGTGGCACTCTTAGTAAATAGATTCTTTCGCTAAACTTTATTTTTAAATGTTTTACACAATCCCTAAGCAGAAGACCAAAAACAAACAGTAGAGGTAAGTGCTACTGACCACAGAAGTCCCACAGAAGCAAAATATCTACAGATTTTAAAAACTAGTTATAAACAGTCTTGCATTTGGGTCACACAGAGCATATTTCAGAGACTGCAATTCTAGTGCAGTTTAACACACATTTAACAAAAAAATAAGTTATGAAAAGAAAACATTATATGTTCATCATTTGGAAGTTAGTTCTATATGCTGAATGATGGATTTCTGTGGCCATTGCCCTGTTCTCTCCCACTGCTTCTTCATTTTGCAAGTGGTAATTCATTGATGAAATATTAAAGGGCCCATAATGAAAGTAGAGCATCATAAGAATTAAATTTTCCAATATGTGGGTACTCCTAGTCAGGCAATTTACTACAAATGCTCTACAAAATGAGAGGAATTTCCATTAAGCAGGCTTGATGATGCTACTGGAATTTTCACAAACTTCAAACTTTTCACAGTCTACCATGAAACCCAAAAAAAGGTTAAACTGTCCACTGTATGCTATAGTCTCTCTTATATTTTTGCATTTGTGAGGCTTATTTTTAACTGAATAATTTACTTCCACCCTGGACCAACTGAAAAGTTCTACACTTCCACTCAAAAGAAAAAAAAAAAAAAAAGTCACGTTTATTTTGCATTTCAATTCCCTGGTCGTGCACCAACCTTGACACTCATTGATGCTGCAGGGGCAGTGTGGGAAAGATGATTGCTTCAATTCAAACCATGTGACAGTCTCTAGCTGCACTGGTGCCTCTTGCCCTGTTCAACAGCCTGATTTCGGAAGACTGTTTGAAGAAGTAATGCAATCCATTTGCTGAGTTTCTAAATAACAAGAGCTGACAGCCCTGCGCTGCAAGAGCTGTACATAACACTGGTGATGAAGCTTTACTTACAGCACTGTTATCTTAGGGGAAGGGGCAGCAAACCTTGTTTTTCAGCAGCTCCATGCTGTTGAATTCATTGTTTTTCTTCCCTTGTATGTGTTCCTTCCTCAGGAAAGTGTGAGCAGCCTGCCAAAACAACAACAGAACATGAAGAGTACGAGTGCAGACCAACACTGCTGGCAAAGCCATGACAGCCACATGTGGTACCTGAGAGCCACCAGAGCTGTTTCAGCAGGTGAACTGGAAGGATGACAGCAGTGCTTCAGCACCCAGCTAACGGAGCTCTGACTGTCTATCTACCTTTATTTTTCTTTCCTATTTTCAGGTTCCCATACTAAAACCAAGGGAGCAGATTTAAATTTGAAGAGGAACATAAAATAGAGTTAAAAGAAGGTAAGGACTCGCACCTTAAGAACACACACAGTAACACTGTCCATCAGTTGGGTAGAGTTTTTTTCAAGACCAGCCAGGCACCAAGCCAGGAGTTAGTGTGCATGTACAGAACACCAGGTAAGAGCAGACCTGACACCAGCAGTGCACAGCAGTGTGAGAGCAGACTGAAGGGATCAGGGGGAGATTTTGTGTACAGCCCCTCTTGCTAGCCAGAAAAAAAGACAAAGATTTCTCTCCCTCTCGAGTGGTGACAGAGTTTAGGGGACCTCTCTGGCTCCTTGATATTGTGTGTTTATTTTTTCCTGTTGTAGGACTTTATTTTGAAAAATATCTATTTCCTGTCTTGGAAATGTGCTACTTTATAGTACACTCATCCAAGGGAGCTTTTGTTGAAGCTGTAGTATTATATGAGAAATCACAAGTGTTGCTGTGAAATAATAGTCTGTTAAGGAATGGTGAAATAGTTCTAATGAGAAACTAGAAGTGTTTAATAGGATTATATAGTAGTGTTCTACCTTTGACATTTACAATCTATCATTTCATTAGACATTGCAAAATACAGAAATGGACTGTGCCATCATTTACAATTCACATTCCATTGAACTGCAGTATTTCTGCAGTGTTCTGCACTGTTCCACACAGTGCTTTAAGATTATGCAAAGTCACATTTATCTGGAAATACTTTTTGTTATCGAAATAATTTAGATAAACTGCAATAACAGCAGCAATCCCTAAATGTTTCCAGGGGACATGTTGAATACTTCTCACTGTTCAAGAAACAAGGTCACATGTCTGGTTCAATAAGGCCCCAGGCTTTACCAGCTGCCATCTGCCCACCACAACAGTTCATCTGGCACATCACCACTTTCCAGTCACACAAACTAATTCAGTGCTTGTTGGCTGCTCTTACCATCTTTCCCCTCACCCTCTGTGAGACAGCGTGCCTCAGACTTGTGGCTCAAACTGTGCATGTGCTAGCCAGCCCTGCTGTCCATGCAGCAAGGAGCTCCCTTGTGATCAAAAGGCAGGTCTGCAGGGGGCTCCAGATGACAGAGAGGGGAGGGAGGTCAGGCACCAGTGACACATTCTCCAGATATAGGTACTCCCAGGATTCATGCAAAAACAGCTTTGTTCAAATCCGTAGGCAAAATTATTTTCCCTCAAAAAGCCTACTTCCTCTGAAATTGTTTTTGATAGGAACAAGGACCTCAACAATGTGCATAAATACCTGTAGGGAGGACACAAAGAAGGCGGAGCCAAGGTGCTTCCAGTGGCGCCCAGTTAAGGAGAAGAGGCCACAGGCACAAACTAAAACACAAGAGGTTCCCTTTGGACAACAGGAAACACTTCTGTCCTGTGAAGGTGACCAAGCAGTGGCACAGGTTGCCAAGAGAGGTTGTGGAGCCTCCCTCACTGGAGATACTTGGAAGCCTCCTGGACATGGTCCTGGGCAACTGGCTCTGCTTGAGTAGGGAAGCTGGGCCAGATGACCTCCACAGGTCCCTTCCAGCCTCGCCCCTCCTGTGAATCTGCAATGAGAATTTGAAGGAAATTTTAAGTCTATTCTTAAATCCACCCAAGACACATACAAACTTTACAAGGAATTTGCACTGCCCATTGATTGCCCACCTCAACCAGGAGTGGGCCAAAGTGACTTACTACACCCCAAAATAAGTTCTTCTTTCACAACAGCACATAAGAAAAGGTAGAAACAACTCCCTGTTTAGGCTCTTGACGCTTAGTTCAAGTGCTCAGTTCACGAAAGATGTTGCAGACAGACATGAATTATCTCTCTCTGCTCTCAAGTGAGCAGACAGACACAGAGGTTATACCCACCAAGGCTTTGCTTTCATCATGGAGCAAAGGTTTGTGTTTTGCCATGGACTGTACTTCAGCTCAGTGACACTTGCTGCTAGAAAAATCACAAGGAGGAGGCACCTTATGGGGCTTACCCAGCTGCAATAAAAATTACAGTTATGTTGTCTCCATCAAGATTCAGGGCAGATTGCCAAGATGCAGTGGCCAATAATTATTTGTGGGATGTTTTTAAGTAGTACAGGGGAATTTTGCATCCTGTAGGATGGCTAGATAACAGGACAGTAAAGGCTGCTGTGGAAATAAGCTGAAAATTAACCTTTTGCCCATACATGACACCCTTATAAATTAGTATCATCACCTTTTAGACTCTGCTGGCCTTCTGTGACTTGCTGAGCAAGAGAGATCATACATCCACCTCTTCTCCTGTGTCACGTACTATATGAGAAACTAATCTGGGATTACTGATGCTCATTGGCTCCCCATCAGTGATTCTCGTGTGGAAAGACCCAGGTATGCTCTGGTTACTTCCAGTTCCTGCAAGAATTCTCACCTTAGCTAGATATACTAATGAAACTATTGTTTTCAAAACTGCTACTTTGAACAACTTAGAATTTCTAGAGTTTTAAAAATAGATCACACACTATGACTCCAGATTCTGCTGTAATTCAGACTAAGGGAACCTCATTACCTCCAGAGTTACTACTAATTGACAATAGTGTAAGAGGAAAGACTAGTTTCTAGCTATAATTTGAAAATGTCTGTCTTGTTGGAAACACCAGAAAGCTGATATCAAAATTAGAATTTTTTCGTCCAGATTAGTCCCATGAAAAGATTTGCTCACATTTGTCCCACTAACACTTTGATGGAGCAATTCAGACATTGCAACAGTAATGTTTTTTGACCTTTTAATCAATTCCATTTTGCAACTACTCCATCTGAGAACCACAAACAGTATTCACAGGACTCATTCTCTGGAGTCAATGGAAACTTTCTGTCAAATAATCATCTGCAGAGAGAGACAAAATGCATAATGACAGGATAAGTTTGTGGAGAATCTGAACGGATTGAAAAAATAAATCTGGACCTGAAAGCAGATGAATTAGAACAAAGGGACCCAAGAAAAATGTAAGGCAGCAATTAGGGCTAGAAAATTAAAAATACTGAGGAATTTAATCGAACAGGACAGTCTAATCAATGAAAAGCATGCCACTTGCTCTCTGGGTAATTGCATCCCTTCCCTTTTCTGGTTGGTTGGGTTTTTTATTTTGCAGAGGTAGTAACAGCCCATATTTAAGATAATTGCATTCCTATAAAACTCAGAAGTCTAGGACTACCATAATTTTCATATTTGTCACATGGGACTTCATTCTCCTTCCCCTGAAGTCAACAGCAGCTGACAGTCATTTCAGTGGAAGCAGGGAAAAGTGGGCTTCTAGCAAAAAGAACACTGTGCTCTTCTGTTTTACTGCCTTTCCCCAGAAGAAAGAATTGTCTGATGACACAGACACCTGAGCAGTCCTCCTCAGTACTGTGTACTCAGACACTCAGCACACACAGCTCCTGTGCCCTACACTCCTCAGTCTTCTGGGACTGCCACTTACCCAAAAGTGGTGAGGAGACAAAAGCTAAGTATGAATCTTAGAGACAAATTGCACAGAAACATCTAAATCCACTCATTAAGCAACCACATCAGCGGCTGGTATTTGCCACTTCTTTCTCTCTAGTACATTTTTCCAGAGAGATGGATTAAATCCCTTAGAAATGTTCCTGATCTCAACACCTGAACCAGCATTTAAAGGTGTGCTTTTTCATCACATTTAGTGCAACCTAGCCAAAACTTAAATGCAAAAATGATAATTGTATTTTTGTCTATATGTATAGTTCCCAGCACTATAACCATTAGGGGAAGACACATTTATGTTTGGTAAATACATCTTACACACTTCTTTGTTTTCTCATGCACTAATAAATCATGCTAGTTCAAGCACTTCTGTAGTGCCACAACCACTCAAGGAGGAGCTAGACCAGTACAGGAGCAGTATTTTGTGCAGCCTTTAGGACTTCAGGTTGAGTAGTTAGAAAGAGCTGTAATTGTTATAAACAGCACTCACTCTCCTGAGTGCACCGGGCTGGCCCCACTGTACAACAACATCCAAATCTCCATGCTTGTGATCAAACACTCCAACAGACAATCAAGTACTAATAACAGGGATAGTTTGGACTTACCATGTTTTCCTGGCTAGCAAGCTAATGCCATTTTCCTGATGGAAGATTATAGAGATTTAATTAAAGCTACCATGTTGTAATAATGGACTTATTTAATAGAATACTGCTTTGGAAAAGGACAGTCAGTCTAAATGCCAGTCTGTGTCTGGGACCTTCATAAAGTTCTTTTGTACTTAATACTTGTAGCCAAACAACAATCAAACCTTTGTTAATAATATCCCTGCAACAGAAGAATTACAGTGAAACTGTAGAAGTTAACTCTTTCATTCTATATCCTATTATTGATTTCAAACTCAAAGTTTCTTTTTTCAGCTACAGTAAAATAACCTTCAGTAGTTTCTCCACCTCCCCAGAAAGCAGTCAGGATCTGACCATCTTAGCTAACATTTGAGTAGTCAGTCCCAAACTGTTTGCAGGACTAAGCAAAATAAGATAGAGAGAGAAGATTTCTACTGGCTATCTTGATTTTAAGAAATACCTGTCTTAACAACAGCATTATATCCTATAATCAGTATACTGATAGGTAATTAGAAATCAGGTTGTGTAAGACTCTAATTCTTGAATAATAAGACAATATCATTGGGATACAAATATGCTCAAAGTTGGCATTATTCAAAAATTGCATCTACAACTAGCTGGAGACTGACATATATACAAAAGACTCCACCATCTAGAAACTCCTTGTATCTCCTACAGACATTCTAAAGCCTGCTTGCCCTAGGACGAAGAACATTGTGCAATACCACTAAGTGAAATCTAAAAACAGTTTCAATCTCTGCTTCCCATCAACAATCAAATATTTTTCCCTAAGTTTATCTTAATTTATTTCTCTTTATTTTCCCTTTTCTTCTGTTTCCCTTTGTCTTTAATTTTCCTACCAAAAATGGAGAAGACTAATTTTATTTTAAATTTACTTTTTAATAGAAAATTGCTTCTCTCTGCTGTTCATTCTACTCCATTGAACCACTCACATCCTGATAGTCTGACAATACAGTTATTCCCGTGCACATCCCTCATCTGGGATTGTGTTTCCAGTAAGTCTCCCAAAAGCACTGTAATATTTACTAGCACACATTTTGGCACACATGAAATGTGTGATTATATTTATATTCCAGCCTTTTGCACATACACGTCTATGCAAACCTTGAAAAATATAGCAAGTATTTTTCCTAAGCTTTTTAGCAATTTGACCCTTTTGGTGTTGCCTGCTTTAAATCCCAGTATGACTCTGTTTTCGTCCATATCATTATAAAAACAGCACAGAAACCTTAAAATAACCAGATACAAAACCCATCAACCAAGACATCCCTCTAGTTAGTTGGAAGAAAAGCTTTGAGAGATAATTAGATAGATAGATAGATAGATAGATAGATAGATAGATAGATAGATAGAGATTCTAAATTACATCTTAACTAACTTTTATTACCATCCCTGTCAGCAGTATGAGAATTTTTCTTGAAAAGAAGCAGGGTGATTTAGTTTCTGGGGTATTTATACATATCAATAATATTAACAGTACTTTTAGATAATTTTTTAAAATTTGTCTCAAATACGGTCATACTATATGTAGGATTTATGTGAAGAATGCACTAAGAGCAAAATGTGACAATAAAATTATGACAATTGTATACAATAAAACAGGAAATTTAAGTTAAACTGAAGTTCCAGTCAGATGATTGTTCAGTCATTCTTCCTTAGATTTCAGAACAGCAGCTCTTCACAAACAGGCAGTGTATGAGCTTTAATATCTAGAAACACATAGAAGAATTGTATGCAAGATAAATAAAAGTCAATCTCAGTGGATGCTACAATCTACATTTTAAAAAGTATGTATTTCACAGCATCTTTTAAAGAATCTCCATTCCAAGATATGATAAAAGATAGCTTTAATGAATAAGCTTAAAATCAAGTTCTTAACTCATCGGACAGGTTACTGCATCTTCCGTAGGACTCTGGATGAGCAGACACCTAGAGTGGGTCATTTGGTTAGGTAAAGAGTTTTAAAATTGTGGTCCAAACATAAAGTAAAGATACTGACACATCCTTATAAAACACAGGGCTGCCTGTATATAGGTGGTGCTGCCCCATTATATAACAGATATACACAGAGCAGCAGCATAAAACCATTTGGAAAGCACAACAAAATGGTACTAAATTGTGCAAAGCAATTAGAACTGAACCTTTGCATTCCTTTCAGATTACTGAACCATGCATACCTATTTAATTTTTTTCAATTACAACACTGTGCAGAGCTATATATTTTGAAGTGCTTCTCTAGGAACTAATATATAGTTCAACCAGGGTGGTATCCACAGTGTCACCACCAAGGGCAAATGGATAAAGTTACCAGAGGGAATTATTCTTTTGTGGCAGGTTGATTTAGTCTTTTTAAATGACAGCAGCTGAACAATCAACTCTTATTTGTTTCTGTTACTAATAGGGAGGTGTTAGGCAGGTCAGCCTTGCAATAAAGATTTTCTGTGAGAAGAAACTGCCAGTCTTGATAAGAAAATTACAACATCGATAATAACAAATAGAGAGACCAAGCAGTCCTTGAAGGTGTTTGAATCCATCATCGAAAGTAATCTATCTGCTGTGTTTAGGGGCAGTACTTTAGTCTACAAAACCAATATTTACTTTCCTTACAGTTAATCAACTCCAATAATACTTTTAAATAGAAATTGAGGTTTGAGAACAGAAACAGGGACTTCAAAAACCAAGGGATTTGTAGTAAGTGCATGTAGCACTAAGAATGAGCTCTAATAGCTAGAGATTTGAGAGAAATAACTTGTCTCTATTTACATATTTGAAAAACAACCATAATGTTGCCTACAGAGCATGCAATGCAATGCTCTGCCCCGGGGACAGCAAATATCAACTGGCAAAAATCAAACTAAATTAAACTCTCAGTAGGATAATAGCAAACAGATCATCAAGGCAATGGTTGCCAGTTCATCAGCAGCTTGGGGTGAATGTTAACTCTAACTGAACTTACTGTAACCTGAAAATTCCCAGTCCTAAAGGCTGAGGTTGCTCCGCAGGGGCGATGAAGCTGGCTGTGCTGCACTCCCTGTGAGGAGGGAGGGAGGGAAGGAGGGAGGCAGGGAGGAAATCCAGCTGCTCTTCTGTGGCCCAACATACCTCATCCCTTCCCCATGGATTGGGCTGTTGGTCCCACTCAATGGGCACTGGAGTGGGTGTCAGGCAATGTGGGAGCGTGGGAGCACTCTGGGGCCAGCAGAAGTTCTTCAGGTGAAACCAAGCTGATGGAAGCCTAAAAGCCCTGCTCAGCTCTCAGGAGCAGTCCTCTGAGCAAGGCTGGACCTCAGAAAACCTCACCCCACGCTAGCAAGTTAAGCCAAATGACCCCATTTCCTTGGCCAGTGGAACCCAAATTTGTCACCATGACAGCACAGTTCGGCTGCTTGGTCTGCAAGGAATGCACTTATCATCACGGGCAGTCCTCAGACCACCAATTCCTACCCTGCAGGGAACATCCCTGTTACCTGAAAGGCTCCAGTAGGGTAAGTCCCCTGTGTTTCCAGCAAGGATAGCCTCTTGATGTGGTTGGCATGGTTTTGGTCTAGTAAAAGATATGCTTTCCCCCAAATGCAATTACAAATTTTGTCATCGTCAACTTTTTATCCATATATGCCAAGAAACCCTTGTGTTTACATTTCACCAGTTATCTCCAGCCTTTCCTGGAAGCCCAGTCTGTTGATCCTATCTCTGCACTGACCACGTCTAAACTGAAAGTGATCTTCTAAAACTGCCCAGTAAATAGGGACATTCAACACAGAGTGGTATTTCTCAGCCTGTGTTCTGCTTTGTTTAGAAGTTTTGTACCTATTTCAGATTCAGAGGAGGCTCCTGCATCACTTTTTATGCAGCTACACAGTTTGGCTGAATAGCAGCTCTTGGCTCTGTATTCAGTCCTTGCCCTGGTTATACCCCCAGCCAAGAGTTAACAAACTGTTTCCAGATTAATTTATCTCCCTGCCTAGTGTTCAGTGCTCCCCTGAGGAACTCCCCGTGTTGAGTGCCACTTTTATCACTTCCCCCTCCTGCCTGCTGTGCACTCTCCATGAACACTTTCAAACTCTCTCCAGGTGACGGTAGTTTCTCCAGTTCCTACCCCTCCTTCCATATGTCAGGCATCACTGAGACTCAAGATTGCCAAAAAAACAAATGACAAGCTTTGGCTTCACCTGCCTTGGGTGTAAGAATTTGGATTCACCAGAATATCCACAGCAGCATCCTGGTTTTTCTCCAGAAATTTCCTTCTGAGGTCTGCCCAGCAAACTCTGAGTATGCTTCCCTAGGACCACTTTCAGACCCCTATTTCTCTCTCAGCTTTTTCTCCTTGATATCAACGTGGATGCCACCTGCAAAGGAGGCATTTCTCAGGGCAAAGGAGACATTGTTAAAGATCTGCTTCATTCTAGAGAGCTGTTTCTATCTGATTGCAAACTGAGTTTGCCCATTACACAATGGGCTGCAGCAAAGGCCACCGTTGCCTGTAACCACAAAATGTTGTAACCACCAAAAAACCTAATAGGGTGAGGTCCTTTCCCTTTCCTGCCTTGGAGGATAAATGTTCTCTGCTCTCACAAGTCATCCCTGTGTTATGTATGTCATTCCATCCAGGGTTAGCTGGAACCTGGGGAGAGGAAATTATGCAAATATTTAGTTAGGAGTGATGCATTCCACACTCATATTTCTGAACTGTGTGCCCAGAATCTATTCTGTTCTAGTATCTTCTTTTTTAACTTTTATTATTTTCGGTGTTTTTAAAACAAAGTCTCTATTTTGGGCTTGAAAATACATGACATTTCAGTGAATCACTTGAGAATCCTAGGTTCTGTTCAAGACTTAAAGGACTACATCAGGTTGGAGAGTGCTGGACTGTGTTCAGTTGAAGAAAGATATTGTGAAAATCAGTTGTGCTTAAATGGCTGAATAGAGAGAACAATAAGAAACCTGTAGTATTCACAACCATTTTAAGAGCCTGGCCTTACTGGACAGACTTCATTCAGAGGGGTTTGAGAGGTAGGATGGACAGAGCTCAGTTATAACAAATGGCACAAGCAGCAGAGGCTCAATAGGCATGGCCTAACACGGTGGTCCTCCATTCCCTTTCTGCTGAACTGTGGCAGCATTTCCACTTAGTGATTGTAAATAAATTGGCCAAAGTGAAAGAAAACCAAAGTCAAATGTGAAAGAGTGGGATGAAAATAAGATACAAATAGTGAGAAAGACTGAGATACTGGAGATTTTATTGCTTGTTAATGGATATAACAAACCCAAATATCTGACAGACCAGAGCGTATCTGATGCTTAATTGTAAATCCATGTACTTTCCAAAGGCTAGGGAAAGCCACTGTAGATGTACAGCACTACTGTAGTTTTTCCTTTTAAAGCAATTAAATTGCACCATGAAGAAATGCTAACCCTGGAAAATTAAATTTATACAGAGAAAAGGGTGTCAGTCTGGGGGCTGAATTTACTGGAGTCTCCAAAAGGGAAGACCTCTGAAACAAATCCCAAATTTTATTTAAGTTTTTCTGTCGTGTTAAAGTACTTTACAAGGTGTTACCACATCCAACTGAAGTTCACATACACATGATGTTATTTGCAGCAATACTTAAAGGAAAAAACCCAAGAAATTGTTTAAGAGGTATTTTATGAGAGGCTATGTATCAGAAATGCAGATGACAATACACTGCAATTACTGCATGTTTTTCTGAAATTCTCAAGTGTCAGTAAAACACTGAACAAGGCATGACAGCCTAGAGAAAGTATCACAAGGCAAGCTCAGGAGTAACTTTACAGTGCATTAATTATCATCTTCCCTTAAGGAACAGAGCTTTCCTCCTCAGGACTTTACACAGAATGACATTGCCTGTAAATGTGACTTTTTGGAGCAGCTACAGGTTGGAGAGGTTAAGGTGCAGACACCTAAATGCTGTTTTCACCATCCCTGATCATGAGATCATGAGATCATCTGATAATACTGGATTATCAATTCTTTTTTTTAATTTTTCAGATGAGTCTAGCACAAAATTTTGTGAGTTTTTTTTAAGTTGACAGCATGAAATTTATCCAGTGTACTGTGGTCTTTTTAAGGTCTGCAATGTGAACATTGATTCATCTCAGTGAGAGCTGTCACTTTCAGCATCCCCCCAATAAAGGAGTGGTCAAATACTACCCAGAGAAAGGTGCAGTAAGCCAGGCCAAGCCTTTGAAGCACAGCTGCCTGGTCTTCCAAGAAATTCCCTGTCTGCAAAGGAAAAGGATCACTGATGTTTCTCAAGAGGGAAACCTTCCTCCCACTGCAGTTCCAGGGGTGTAAGAGGGAAGGAATGAGAAGGGGGGCAGGAGAAGTACTCGGGATCCATAGGATATAATGTACTTCAGGCTCCAAAAAGCCATAATCTGTCCCTTGATTCCAGTCTCTCAATTCATATCTGTAACTTCCATCATCAAAATTTTGAAATACCTGCAGTAAGCCCTTTTCCACATTTGGTTATTTAATTAATTGACAAAAAAATCAAAAAAAAATTGCACCAGATGCTTCTTCAACGTGCAGTGGGTGTTTCTGAAAGGGGACATGAACTTGCCGTACCTTGATTTACAGAATTTTTTTCATTAACACTGTGCTTCAACATGATGAATATATTTATGGCTGGTCAACATTAAATAGACTTCAGAAATTATATTGCTACATGAACTGTGCAAAAGAAAATACACATTTCTACCTTGTCTGCTTCACTAAAAAAAAAAAAACAAATGGTTTAAATGCCTTAATAGATGCTAGAAGGCATTTAATTCTAAGTAATTCAAAATCTATACAGCAAAAGGTCTTGCAAATCATCACATATGGTACTTTAGGGCAATATTTACATAACTGTTAGCAAACTGTATATTGTTTATAGAAATAATCCTTTGCCACAGAAAACTAGCTCGCAGCTAAAAGCCAGTTGAAGAGGGTTATCTTAATTTGTCTGGGTTGTTTTTTCTTTTAGTATTGACTTTATTTTTATTAATAAAACAGAGTTTTCCTGGCAATTACTACTTCTGTATATTATAAGACCTGTAGTCTGGTAGTTTTAAATAGATATCCAGGGGTTTAAAATAAAAGGAAAATCATCTCTGTGCCACTGAAACAACAGAAATCTGTGGTCTGTAATACAGCTTTATTGATTGGAAACTCTCCCAAAGCTAGAACATGAATTACATTTAATTTTGTTAACTAGAGTTAATAGCCAAGATTAAAATAATCAAAATTAATACTCCAAATAATTAGCTAGATTTAAAATCATTTAGGAGAACAAATTCCAAGTTGTTTGATCCTAGGTTAAATATTAGTCTGTGATGTCACACAGGCCAAACAAAACACAATTGTGAGACATTTCACTGCTCTGATTTTTTTTTCTCCTAGCACGACATATGGACTTCCCTGGAAACTGCAGCACCGAGCGTGATGTTATGTTCCTCAGAGTGAGGAAGTGTTCTCATTGACTGATGATCATTTTAATGTGGCATTTTAATCTAGTTAAACCACAGGGCTCAGGCAGAGCAGATGTTTAGTGTGTGCCTGAACTGACAGCCCTATCGCCTTTCAGCAAAAACATAGACACTTTTATTCCACTCCCAGAATCTCCAGATATAGCATTTGAGGACACATTGACCCAGGTTGCAGCTAGGACATGACTGCAGTCCTAGAAGCAATTAGATACAGTTTTCCTCATCTGGGCTTTGAAAAATCCCAATGCAGGCATTTCATTATAAACAAACATCTGGTCATGTCTCAGTAACAAAGAAAGATAAAGTGTTTTTGACAGAACTTTGCCCTCTGGTCAAACTTTGCTTTTCACTGGTGTCTTTCATTTATTCCTTTTTGAAGACTATTTGAACAGGCCTCTAACAGGATGTCAATAATCAGATTCACTGATAGGGAGAAAAGTGATGCAATATTCTGAGTACAATTTTTGGAACAAAGAAGGAAAATTGAGAGCCCGTAATAAACAACAACAACAAAAAAAAACCCATAATTGAGTACACCAGATCAAAGCTAATATGATATAGTGACAAGAGTTTTCTGGCTGCTTTCAGTGAGATCTAAACACAGATATTTTCTCCTGTACAGGACAAAGAAAAGCTACAAACATTAGCACAGTGCAGCTAAAGTGCAGCTATCCCTCTACTCTCTCAGCCACAAGCATCAGGAGTTTCTTTCCTTGTTAACCACAGCACAACAAGTTGGCACTTCAAAGTTCAGAAATAAATCCCATCTTTGCACATTGAACTTTACGTTCACCTTCTTGTCAGCTGAGCAGGGATCTCAGAGGACTCTGGTGAAGCTGAGGGAGGACACACAAGACAGCTGCAGCCAGGGGTAGCTGCCTGCCCTGTCCAGGAGAATATTCTTACAAATATTAGTCCTCACCTCTGCTGCCTGAACTGAGAAATGTGAGGTAACCAACCCTAAGCCTCTAATTTGCTAAAGAATAGTCACTGATATGATAATGAAGTAAGTGCTGGCATTTTACTGAGACGCTTTCTTTATTATGTAGGCCAGAGAGAAACCACATCAGTAGGGTACCCTTGACAAGAAAGGGGCCACCAAGCACATACCAGTTTGTTTAACAGTGTAAAACAGCAGATGCCAAGAGCTGAATCCACTAGATATTAACTAAACTAGGCCATCCTTAAATAGCCCCCAAAAATCATCTTACAATCCCAGTTCTTTCAGACATTAAGAGGAACTGAGGGAATTCATCAATTTGCACCTTCCAGAGAACACCATCAATTACTTCACAAAAGAAATGCTAAACCTGGAGTTTTATTTTTAGGTGAAGTTATTGGAGGTCTCAGAGGAATAGGAAGGGTTCTTGGGATACAGAATGTGTTGGGAAGCAGTACTGATAATGTCCTGTGGTCTCCTTAAGACTTCATGTGTGTAGAGTGGGAGGAGGAGGAGCCCATTTGATGTTAATTTATTTTTTCCTCTGAGCCTTCATCACATCCCAGGAACTATTCTCTTTGCTCTTGGAAATGTTTGGATGGAGAAAAAGAAAAAAGAGAGAGAAAAAATAGGTTGAAGGCACAGAAATTCTGGAGCAGTCTGTAGACAGAGCATGCCTGGAAAAAAATGGGATTGTGGTTTATTCACTCTAAGAATTAAAAAATAAATAAATAAAAATGAAAAGAAAAGAAAGACTATTACGCATACAAACTTCTCTGGTGAATATATCTTCTTGGTTACTTTCTTAACATCTATCTATAAGTTTAGCCCAGAAAAGCAGTCTTTTTAATGCCAGTCCATACTCTTCATGCCCCATGTGTTTGAGATACACCACCACATTTTCTTTCTCTTTAAGAAACAAGGCAAACGCTCTGCAGCAGCAGATACGTTAATGACAGTAATCAATCTTGGAAGGAATAATTCTTGGAAGGTAAATACATTCCTCTCAAAACAGCAAATTATTTTCTTTGCCTACCTTTCTCCTAAGAGAAGGGATAATAAAATTCTTGAATTGGTGTGTTGCGTGGATTTCTCTCCTGGGCTCCCTAAACAATACTTTATAAGAGGTTATCCACATGTACTGCAAATACAATTATGTTTATGACTAATCTGCTACCAGAACATAAATGATAAGCAAGTTCCCTACATGTATTCCTGACATTTTTCTTTAGAAAAGACAAATTTCACTAACAATGAAAACTGACTTTTAAAAAGAGGTGATTCAGCCTTCTGGAGCTCAGTGAACAGCCAGCTATCTATAATATTACACTGTTTTGCAGGTTGACAGCTCATATTTGAGCTCCAAGTGATGCAAAATAAAACAGTCTCCACCAGGTCCCCTGCATAAACAGGAAGAAAGAAAAAAATCCACCTTTCTACATAGACTGAGGTCTTCCCCATGAAGTAATGTCCAGTTAGGATTTGGGAGTTCAGCTAATTCTGCACAGACGTCCACTCACACAGCTAATAAGCATTAAAGCTCATACAAGTAGCAAAGCAATTCAATTCCATGCCTTGGAGTTATTATTCTCACTGAGCTAGACATGAAGATCATGAATGTTAATTCCACTGCAGGAATTAACATTCTGGCTGCCCTCTGCCCAAGGATGATCTTTATCTTTGATATTTAGCACAGCACAGAATACAGAGAGCTGATCAGACTCAAACAAGCGAAGACATGGGGAAGAAAAGCAGCTAAGCTCCAGCAGCCTGGATCCCTGCTTTTGCTACATCCACCCTTGTGCTCTGGCAAAGGCCTGGCTGAGCACTGTGGTGTGGGAGATCTGAGTGTGGCACTTCAGGTTTCCAGCCAGTTGTGGTAGATGCAGATTACTGCAGCATGCAACATCCTGTATCACCTTCCACCCTATGACATTACCCTGATGGGCACCAGCTGAGAACCTCCAACTTTCCTCTGTGAGCCCCTTTATGTCTGTAGGTATGAAGGCAGGGACACGCCTTCCATCACCACATCCAGCACAGCTGACAGCCAGTGTTATTTCCTGTCTGGAAACACAGAGGCAATCACATTTGTTAGCTAAAGCTGAAAAGCTCAGAAATTGCAGCCAGACATCAATATGCCCTACAGAGGGTCTCATATGTGCAGTAACCCACCTCCATCATTCCTGAAGTATGTAAATGTGTTAATCCATGGAGCTGATCCACCCCTGAAATATCAACACTGCAATGCATCTGCTCTCATAAACTGTTGCAAACTGAATTAAAATGCAGCTGCTTCAGAAGGCTGTCTCAAAGAGAGCAATGTATTTTCAAAAGGAAAACATGCTCTTTCCAAGAGTATTTTTACTCACTTAAACAGAGTTGCAGCCTCAAAATTCTCCCTTTAGCTTCCTTGCTCTGTTTTGCTTTTCAGCATCTGATCATAGAGCAAGTATCAACAAACTTCAGAGCATTCCCTTGAATTATTTGCTCATATTTTCTTGGTTTATGATCACCTTTCCTACCAGGCACCATAAATTAACCTGCTTTTCTACATCAAACTCCAATATGCCCAACAGGGATTACCAGACCTACAGCTACCTCAGCTTGTCAGAGTATCTTGTCTGAATGGGCTTCTTTTGCCCTAAACAAAAAGCCCTGTTGAAAGCCTTATGGGACAAACAGCCTTCACACTCTCTGGTTTTGTCACAGTTCTGCTTGGATGGAAAAAACATCACCAGGTGAATGGGGGTGAATGGTCACTGTATCTTGTTCTTCCAAGGGCTCCTTTTCCTGCCTGGGGAGGCCTCTTAATGCATTCTAGCTCCATCAGACTTGCTATCTTCCCCAACAAACTAACCTTTGAACTGATTTGTCAATCCATCTACATCAGCAATATTTATTTCATTAATTGGAAGAATTAGCCCTCTGTAGCAAGTTGAAGGCTGTGAAGCCAAAATACACTGTACATTCTCCCAAGTGACCCAAAGACCCTTGGATGAACCCTTGGGGTGACATAAAAATGAATAGTTATATAGAAAAAATAGCATTTTAATGTTTATTTAACATAGCTACCTTTCCAAAAAAAGGAACTTTCAACATTTTTTAACATCTGGTTGCCTTATTTTTTAGTTTGTTTCTCCAGTGGTATGAGCAGAACGTCTTCAATTTAGAGAAGACAAGTCTGTATTCTCAGCCACATGGACGCTCTCAGGTTACAGGCAGTGTGGAGGAGTAGAAAACTTATAATTTTTTTATTATTATTATTTTAGGAGTGACAGATTAAATTTTAGGGTCCATTATGCAACTGAGATGAAGTGAAGCCTGTCTGGAGCTAGAACTGTGTGCACAATATGAGTCACACCAAGTCCTGCTGCATTTTAAGCACAGAAATATTATGTGAGGTAGAGCAAGCTGAATTACAACGGCTTGATAGAATAATTAATTTGTTCTTTAAAGTGTCTGAGATTTTTAAATGGATGCTATTGTAATTGAGAAGGNCACAGAAATATTATGTGAGGTAGAGCAAGCTGAATTACAACGGCTTGATAGAATAATTAATTTGTTCTTTAAAGTGTCTGAGATTTTTAAATGGATGCTATTGTAATCCCCTGCACACAGGTTCATTTACCTATGTACTCCTTTACAAAATGTTCATATATTTATAGATAAAATTATAACACCAGTTAGACCAATATATATCTATTATAACCAATGTTAGAATATATATAGGTAGATGTTAGATATTATACATGCAAGTTATACACTGTGTATTTGAGAGTCTTAAAGATCTCTATTACCACTATACCCTTAGAGCATCCCTCGGATTTTCCCCATATTTCCTTGGTTTATGATCCTCTTTGCTAACAGAAACCAGAAATTAACCTCCTTTTCTAATAAAGAACTTACCATTCCTATCTATAAGAATAATCAGCTCTCCAACCCTACACAGCTGGGCTCTCCCACCTGCTGACACAATACTGAAGTCATGCTCCTAAAAGTAGCCTAAAAGCTCATGTTAACTTAGGTGATTACCAAGAGCTCTAAAACTTCCAGGATCACCCATTTCTAGCATGCAGAAATCTTCCATGGAGGACTTTCTTCCTCTTGAGCACATGCCTTCATGCTCACATCTGTCCATGATAAAACTTCTGTTCTTCCAAACATACCCATATCAAAGAGTCCCCCATGGTCTGCAAGAAGGTCATACCAGAACAAATCATCAAAATTATTTTTTAGCAATAGCTTTATAATTTTTTACAAATAACTGGGAAAAAAAGTCAATTGTATAGCACTGGACTGGCAATCAGCCAGACTGATTTCCTGATTAAAAACCCCTTTACCCTTATCATGATGATAACCTTTTTATAGATACTTCTTACAAAATATTTTTAATCCTTGCAATATGGAGTGATTTTATCTCCTACTAATTATCTCAGTCTAGTTTATTAACTGAGCAGATGGTCGTCACATTTAATTTTGGCCACAATATATGAAATGAAATTTAAATACAATCTTCATTTACAGCAATTACTTTCTAATCTCTAGCTAATAGTATGTCCTAAGAAGATTTTAACTTTTTTTTGTTCAGAATCAGTACCAGATTAGCCTGCCTACAGTCACAGATAATTATGCTTATTCTCCTAAAACACAGCCTTGCCCAGGATTTTTTGCTCCTTAGAATTTTTCTGATGCTTTAGAACTAACATGTACACTGAATTCCAGTAAAATATTTAAAATGGAAGAGTAGCTCCATCTCTCTGAGAGACATAGATTTGTTGTTGTTTTGTGTAAAATCACACAGAATTTCTCCAGGAGCCCATTCTTGCCATATAGTCACCAACAAAAGAGGTGTAGAACCACCTGCTTTCTTGCTCAGTTCTATCATTTTTAGAAAAGAATTGAAATTCTCCCCAAAAAATTATATATAAGGCCTAAATATCTCATATTACTATTGAGAGTTAAAAATCCAATAAATAATTTTTGTTTTCTGCTGTGAAAATGAATAATCTCTGGTGTGATTACTTAGAGTATTGTGATAAGTAAGTGATATCCTTCATTGCAACTCAGCTTGCAATGCAATAAATGAACTTATGGCTGGTTAAATTGCAAGGCTGGTGTATTTAATAAACACAAAGATCTATTTATTGCACATACAATCCATTGCCACTGACGTTACACACTCATAGTAGAAAGCGTTCAATAACATTTTTTAAAAGAAGGAAAAAAATCCATATAATTCAGGTTTGAAAGTATTTTGCACTATCAGTCCTAGCTCTCCTACATTTAGGTTTTCAAAAAGCAGCACAATTTCCTGAAATAATAATATGCACACATAAAAATGGAATCCACTCCCCTGTGCATGGAACAACTTGTGGGGCCCTGAAATTCATGCAGGAAGGCAATGTGAGTCTATTGCACACAACCTATGTTTCTGCATCAGAGAATCAGAGAATCATTTAGGCTGGAAAGGAGCTCTAAGATCATCATGATCCAACACTAACCCAGCACTGCCAAATCTACCACCAGGTGCCCACCTCAAAGCTACTAAGAACTAGTGAGAATTGCTGCTTAACTGGTATAAATAATCAGAAGTAACAGAATGATCATTCCTAAGTAGCATTTTCAAAGTGTCTCCTCTTCATAGTGAGATGAGGAGTGTTCTCAAGGAGGAAGGAAGACTCACTGAGCCAGGAGGGAAATTTCTCCATGTCTCTGGGCTGTCACAAAGACCATTTGCTGTTTCAGATGTCTCTGGTAGATGAAGCAACTGTCTGCAGGTTGGCATGGCAGAAGTTGTACAATGACTTCATCTGTGAGAAGAAAATGTCATTTTACTGCTACCTGGACCACAGAGCAATGCAGCCTTGAGTACTAACTTCCTTCAGGATAAAGGTTTAGGGAAGATGTTTAGGAGTTCTGACACCATTGCCTTTGACAAGCTGTGACCCCAGCTGTGTCTATAAGTGGAAAGAGAAAAGTGAGCTGATGTTTTACTAGCAAAACAAGACAACCTAAAGTATTGTGGGATATATGACCATACATAACTCTAAATATAATATATAAAGTGGGTAAAGTAAGCTATAAAAGGAAATGTTTAAAAAATTATTCTTTGAAATTTTTCCTCAATGCGACTAACATCTGTTGGTCATTTTGTCTGCCAGCACAAGGAAGTTCAGAATATGAAAGAGGTAATGAACTGTGAGAAAAGCTTTGCTTTGCAAGTGTTTCTTTGATTTTCTTTGTCAGAGTTGTAGTGGCCTCTGACCAGTCACAAAATAACAATCATTAATTGGGCTCTTTTTGTTCTCAGCCTAATCCTGCAACCAGCAGAATCATGTTCTCCAGCCCATCCTCATCCATGAGCAGCAACACAGTAAATGCTGCCTCAAGAAGAACCCATTTATAGCAGATAACTATTTAAAGCCGGTTGTAATCTCTCATCTGGAGTAACAAAACCCAGGTGCTCCACACAGCAGCTGCTTGTCACCCTTCCTGATATCTTGGCAGGTCTGCAAGTGAGGAGAGATTGGAAACCTTGTGCAGACATAATACATTTCATTTCCAAGAAAATGAAACCATGCTTGGAGTTTCCCTAAGAGATGGTTGTAACAGAAGACACAACTCTGTCAGCACCTGTGTGGGAGAACCATTTGATGGCAACTGGGAAACTTTGTGTAACACAGACCCAAGCCCCAAAAGCCAAATACGATCAGCCTCCTAAGAAAAAGATGTTTCTTCCTCAAATCACTGCTTTTTACGGGTGCTCTGTCACCTCTAAGCTAAGAGACAGAGAAAATAGTGCTCACTAATCCTACCATTTGCACAGATGCCTTGGTAGAGTAGATGAACCATCTGAAGAAAAACTGGTCTTTTGTAGAAATTATTCTCTGTTAGAGACCTAAGATATTCACAGTTTTCTTCTAACATTTTAACCCACCCCCATGTAAGGGTGTTAACTTCCACAGGGAACCTCGTCCATGCATTAGAAACCCAAAGCAAGTTATCAAGGTCCTTCCAACCTCTCCTACCTCTGCCTCTCCTGCACATTTCTGAGCTGTCGACACAGCTCCTTGTGTGGTCTTGAAACTGATGCTGTTCAACAGCAGCCAAAAGAGAGGGGGAAATCTGCTTTTTTATTTATATAAATCTGGCTAAAGGTTTTTATTTATTTAGAATGGACTTTAAACTGTGCTTGACTCTAAATAAATAAAACACGTTATTTTCCTTCCCTACTGGTTGCCACCAAGCCGTGTGAATTCCGAAGACCACACAGACAGCAGCGGCTGTGTGGTAACGTGGGGACTGATGCAAAGGGAGGCAGCCCACCAGAGGCTGGGCTTTGCAAGGCTTGCAGGTGAAGGGAGCACTGTGAAAGGCTTGCTTTGAGAGTAGGGATAAGCACAGCTCTGAAAAAGGCATCAGTTCCTTGGATATTGTGCTGATGCTGACCCTTCTCCTTCCCTGTCTTCCAGTGCATTTCTCCTCCACCAGACCTGGGTCTTACCAGGTCACTCCTGTTCATGTCCTGCCCATCACAGTGACAATTCTCTGTGAGTAACAGCAGCATGATGGTGGGGAGACAGGCAGGAAGAATGGCAGGAAAACACATGTCAGGATTCAGTTAAATGGAAAGGAGAGGAAAGGAAGAAAATACCTTTAAGATTTATTCCAGGCTATCCATCTGCTTCACCCAGATGCTTGAAAAAATAAGTTTGGATGCAGTTTTGTGCACTGTGCATTAGGGTGACCCTGCTTGAGCAGGGAGGTTGGACCCACTGAGGTCCCCTCCACCCTTACCCGTTCTGTGATTCAGAATGATTTTATTCTTCAGTCACAGGCAACACTTCTGTAACATGTATGTCTTCTTTTAGCCTTTAAGTCACAAATTCAATGAACCAAATCCAACTCCAACTCAAATCAAAACCAACTCATCTTTGGAGTTGTGAATGAATCTAAATGAATTTAGATATGGCTTTATCAGAAGCAGTGTCAGAAGGGTAGATGAAAATTGTACAACAAACCTCCTTTGTACCCGGTTTCACAGGTGAGTCTCATTTCACTCAGGCAACAGCAAAGACACAGGTTCCTGGTGCCCCTGGTCTGAACATCACTGATTTCATCACATGCTCAGTAAATGGGAACTTCAGACAAGCTGACAAGTTCAGACAAGCTCCATTCAGATCTTTGGGAAGCACCAGGTTCCTCAGAGACCTACCTGCCAAAGGAAGCACATGGTAAAACTCTCAGCATTTGGAGGAAGGCAGAAATGCAAAAGGCAAAGTGCTAACGCCTCCTTTTAGCACCCAGCTAAAACCAAATCTATTTGCTGCTCTCACAGCAGCTGTACACAGCAGCTCTGTGTACAAGTGCCATCCATAAAAAGCCATGCGTTTATAGAAAATGCCCCTTTTAGATCACTAGACAAACAAAGAATGAATCCATCTGCCACTCTGCTTGTTCCTGAACTTCTGCACCATTGATTTGCACTATTTCACACAAAACAAGCAAACAAAAACTTTTGAAAGCAAATACAGAGGAAATCACAAAACCCATCTTCTCTGCAGGTATCTTACTGTCATTGGCCAAGGATTTATCACGCCAAGTTCTGCTCCTCACTTAGTTCTTGTGGTTTACCTGCTGCTAACTGGAGAAAGAGCTGGCTACAACATCATTTTACTGTGGTGTGCAGTTGATCTAAAAGGCTTAACCTTGATCTCATTGATCCAACTGAGAGACCAGCATTTACCTCCAAAATTATGGTTCTATTCAGCAATACTAACCCAAACAGCCAACTCTTGGAAGCTGAAGACAGAACAGACTATTTCTCAGGGACTGACTATAGAGCCTGCTTGCAAAGGGCTGGACTTGCCAATCTATGCAGTAGGTAACAGTTTTCTGAGGCAGACCTGTCCAAAAAAGCTATTTTGCAACTTACAGGATAGTTCTCAGGAGTAGCATCTGCTGACATGGTGTGAATAGGAGCTTGCAAATTCCTTATACCTAGGGTGAACATCAAACACCAGCAGAAGGACTGGGCAATGGTTAGCAGCAGCTACCAAAATTTTTTCTTCTATTTTACGGGGAAGGAAGAAGGATGAGTGAATTTATACAAAGAAAGAAAGGAAAAAAGCTTAATACAAAGACTGGCAAGGCAGAAGCAGGTCAAAGGAGAGAAGGAAACTTACTGGGAGGTCAAGCCAACTGAAAAGCCTAGGTTCTTCTCCAAATAAGGCAGGCATTCAGAGTCCATAGCCTGTGAGGCACTTGGCCAAAGTCAAAGTGAGACGGAGAAAACCCTTCCACAAAACAGGAAAAAAAGACAGACAGAAAGAAAAAAAAACATATCTTAGCAGAGCTGAGCACAGTTGGCTCAGAATGTTCAAGGAAAGGCAGCAGACAGCCCTCACTCAGTGATGACTGCTGAATATGAAGAGACATAAGCAAGGGACAGCTAAAGAAGCAGAGTTATTAGAGTGACAGCAAACCCTTCCATCTGGGAAGAGTACTGGACAAAGCATGTTTCTCCCTGTGTTCCCAAGGATACTGAAAACTAGAAGCAATTCTGAAAGGGGAAGAGACCATTAAGTCTATCTGGATTCTCAACCTCTTTGTAAATCCAGCTGATTTGGGTAATGATGCAGCAAACAGATTTCTGTGAAGTGCAACTTGGCTTTTCCAGATCTCTCTTCTACTGACATGCATGGAGAATACATTGCTGTGTGCTGGCTGCAGGTGGGCTATCAGAATCCCACATGAATTCAGGATCCCTGACCTTCAGTTAACACAACTGGCACAATTCCACCAAATCTATTCAATATAAAAACTCCCAATCTCTTTACTCTCTTGTTTTCATCCCCTTCCACTCCGACATTCTAGGTGGAACATACACTGTAAGGATGCCCCTCAAGCCAGCAGGACTCCCTTGCCCACATCTTGCACATCAGGGGAAATTAACTTTAATGCAGCCAGATTCAAGGACAGACCACAAACCCCAGGTGCCCTTAATAAGAACAGCCCTGAGTTCCCTGATAGCCCCAGTCTGCAGGGCCTTTGCCAGCCACACCACCAGCCTTTGCAGAATAAAGGCTGTGAATTCCTCCTGCCAAAGACAAGGATGTGGATACTCAATACATGAATCAGCAACTCCCATCTCTGCTAGATATCTCAGTAGGACTTTTCCAAACTACTCAGAGAAGTTCCCAAAAAAATTTTAATATACTGTATTCTAACAGCTGGGTTAAGGGTGTGTGTTTAGACTTTCCTCTTAAAAAAACAAACAAAACAAAACAAAACAAGCAAACAAAAAACTAATTCTGATTTCTGGGTGGCAAAAGAGAAAATATTTACATTTACATTGTTTTGGAGATCCTATGGGAAAACTCTTTATATTTGTGTGTGGTCCTGCAGTTTTGTCAGTTGTCTGACATTTTAATTTCCTGTTCCTCTCTTATGGTGAGATTCTGATTTCCGCTCTCTCTTTCTCCTTTCTCCATTATAGAAACCTAACAAGCATCTCCAGTTTTGCCATCTGTTTCCTATTCACTTTTATAAATATTGAAACAAATAATTAATTTGGTGAACAGGCATGATGTAGTCTGGCTCATCTTCAGTCAATATATAACTTCTACCAGCCTTTTCCAGTCTTTCAACTTCTTATAAATATTAGCTCCTTTGCACCAGACTATTCATGGTCTAACTCCTCAATGAAACTGGTCCAGCTTTAAATGCTCAAATGTTTTTACATTAGAAACAGCCACCCTGGGCACTGTGTATCCCCAAAAAATGTTGAGTCAACACAGTCCACTTGGAAACTAGTCTCTAATGAACTTTCTCTATTTAGGCAACATACAATATGAAAGAATTATCCACTGAGTCTGATAAAACAGGCATGTTGAGCAGTGCATACTCTGCCCTCAGTGACTAAGTACACATAATCCTTTGCTAGCAGGAGTAGGATGTTGCTGGGAGGAGAAAGATTGGGTCTACCTTTAAAGCAACACCAAGGTGTACAAACACCCAATGCCTGTCTATTCCTGTTCCATATGCCAATGCAATTCCTGGTGTACTGCGAATCTCAGCCCGGGAGATTCCACCTGAATGTCCAGTTGCCATTTCCACAGGGCAGAGACTATCCTTTTCTTCTGTGGTTGGCTATGGCTTGTGTCAGTGTGATGCTAAACTGTGACAAAGCTATTCAGTGTCCATGCATGAAATACAAGCCCTAATACAGTACCCAGGAGTATTCCTGTTGCTGCAGGAGCATACATGTCCTCAATGCCAAGGACCATTTTAATAGATTTTCATTTTTCTTTACCTCTCTGAAATGCTAAACCCTGCCTCTAAATCTACCAGAAAAGATTTTCTGTGAAAGATCATGCTTGCTACTCAGAGATATGATGCAATGTTAAAAATCTCTGCTGTGGTGCAAAATACCAAAATCCCTTGAGGATGATTCACTTAATCCTCCATGTCCAAACTTGAGGAGAAATTACAGCAGCCCCAGGACCACTCAGCAAGGATGTGGACTCCCCTCAGGATGGTGGCAGGGAACAGGGAGTGCTGAGAGAGGATGAAGAGACAGCTCAGGGCTCAGCTGTCATTTTGACTTTCAGTCCATCCAGACTGGCACCAGACCTCACTCCCCTGGGCCAGGGTTGTGTCACCCTCTCCCCAGGTGCCAGCAGGCATTGTGTCCCTTCTCTCCTTCTACAAACAGGCATGTGGACAAGCCAGACTAAGTGAGGCACTCACCTTTATCTCAGTGGCCACCAAGGAGCTCAACACACCTTGCCCAGACCAACTTCTCTCTGCAGACTTGTGACCATGACTGCGAATTCATTTTCTGGATGTTTTCTCGGATAAGCATGCCTGTAATTTTTCCTTGGGGCTTAAAAAACACTCCAATGCATTTTTCCATATCACCACAGTCTGCCCCAGAGAGGTCTCTCGGGAATATATATGGTGAGGTTACACATTCCTAGCCCTCACCGGGAATGGGATTGCATAAGAACATTCCAATTATTTTAGGTTATGGAAAAAGTAATCAAGTATTTCACCCACCACTAAAATGTCATCATTTTATGCATTTCACAAAGAATTCTCTCATTATGTTAGATAGGCCTGGAGAGACTCCAGTCTCTGTGGGTTGCATGCATTTACCCATTCTGTTCGGAAATTAAAAGCCTTTTAAAAGAAAGCCAAGTCACTTGGTGCCCTGCTACTGACCCAAAACTTGATGGCAACACACCTGATTTCTCTTACAAACTGATCTGGCCTTTTCTGTATTGGTTCCTCACATAGCCTGTGCACAGCATTTTCCCCACATGCTTTGTGAAAAATAAGATTTGCACATGAAGAAAAACAAAGCCCATAATAATAACAACAACTTTTGCAACCACTTGAGAAATATAAATGAGTTCTGCCAACAGCACAGCCATTCGCTGGCACTGAATAAAGACAAGTCTATAAGGCCATTAATATCCCAATATTTAATTTGATTTTTTAATTATTATTTTGGCACAATGATGCAACAATACAACACCATTATATAAACATTTTAGTATCAGCAAGAAAGCTCAGCCTTTGAGCAAAAGAGTGTGTTAGCAACACAGGCTTCTGGAATGCAAGTGATTCTGACTATGGGAGAGAGGTGAAGTGTTTCCTTGCCTCTTACTCTCTTCCACATCACCACAGAGCCTGCAAGTTCAGAGAGTGACTGAACCTGTGACTGGGCACTGGACAAGCACATGAAAGGATGGTTCTGAACCTGTATGTCTAGCAATACAGCTCTGGAACTTCAGCAGCTGCTTGAAATCCAGTGGCATGGCAGAGATAAAGGTTGAATAAGAGATGTCTGCACTGAGAAATAAAATTGTTGTGCAGTCTATGTTGCTTTAATGTGAACTCCCACTTCACTGGATTCTATGTAGCAAAATGCATCTCCTGCTAATTTGCTGCAAAGCTTCTCATATTCAACAGGATCTTTATAAAACATCTCCCTGCAAAATCAGGAAAGTTGAAGAGAAAATCTGTTCCAGGAACAAGCATAGCACATGTTCTACATTACCTGAAGGGCCAGGGTAAGGAGCCTGATTGCATCTTAGTAAAAAATGTCATGGATTTATTTTGAAATGTCATAGACCTCTTTTGAAAAGACATACATATTGTTAGGACAACATGCTTTAAGTTCCCCTTCAGGATGGACATCTGTAAATAGTACTTTTTAGTGCAGGCATTCGTGCTTTGTTCTAGTGAACCTATGATGACAAGAGAAAGTATCAGATATTACTTCTGGTCCTACAGACTCCACTCGTATGAGCAAACCTCATTACACTGGCACATCACACTCCTGTGCATAACTCCCAGAAGAAAAGGTGTGTAACTGAGAGCAGCTATTGAGCTCCTCTAGAGTTACCTTTGGTGGGGAGGAGAGGAGGGAAAAAATTGTGAATAATTCACAATTTTCAGTTTATCCCTAATCCCTTAATTCTGTCATTCTGAGGGTAGAGACTTTTGCTTAATGGCAGTGCCAGAAATAACAAGCTAGAATTGCATGTTTATGAAATGGGGTCTTAGTTACTTATTAGGATCAACTGAGCTTGAATTAATGTTGGCTCACATTCAAGAGCACTGAGTGGACTGAATAAGCACCAGTTTTAAAACTCGTTAATGGTTTTTTGTTGTATATATTTAACACACTAGAAGCATCAAGCACATTGGACTATCATTTTCTAATAAACATACAGATGTAGAAAAATATGGCTAATATAGAACTACATTCTTTGGACTTGTAGCTCTACTTACACCAGTGGTTGTATAGATAGGTGAAGGTAATCCTGAATTTAATAGGACACGTTATGATCCCAAATCTGAGTTGGGCTGGGGCAGATGGTCACATCACCCTGTTATCAATTGTGCTTTTATCTCAGAAGATAAGTGCATATTTTACAGGTGATCAGGAAAAACAGGGGAAAAGTAGATTGTATGCAGAAATGCAGGTGCAATGCAAGTGGAAGAGAATCCAGGCCAGGTAAAGAGAGTAGCTGACACTGTAGACAGCATGGGGCTTTGAAAAATTACTGCTGAAGGCTACTGAATATGGAAAAATAAGTCCACATTTTGAACTGATGAAAACTCAAGATACTTGCTCCAGGTGACCTGTATGTGATCTGAAACATGGAGTGGCCAACCATTCACACAGTTTTAATGTATTTTGCACATAAATTCTTAAGGTGCTTAGCTTTTGATTTCGAGGGGTTTTTTCTGGTTGGTTGTTTTTCAGCTGGGTAAAGAGCAAAGATGCCTAAGTTTGCATGAGACCACAGCTGCATTTCTGAAGATTTATTTAATCGTGCAAGGGATATTCACATAGAAGCCAATGTGTCAGGTATCACTGAGCACAAGATATCAAGTTCAGCTTCACTAATTTTCTGTTTCAAATCAGGAGCAAGCTTTGGAAGCAAATGCCAGCATCATCCCATTTACCATCCTTTGGTTTGCACTTCAAACAGCCTCAGGGCTCACAAACTGGGTTATGAAACTAAACTGGAAGATCCACTCCAGTGGTGCATCTACTCTACTGTGATAAGTTATGAGGATGAGCCTACAGGCCCAGACTGGAAACTGTTCAAGCCAGGGCACCTGAAATGTGCTGCATGCACACATCAGCTCCTCAGCACCAACTGCTCTGCTCACACAAGCAGAATGTGGGAGCAGAGAGGGGACACAAAGTGCAGCCTGTCAAGTTAATCCTCTAATTTAAGGCCAGTCTTAAAATCTGTGTCCTTGACACATGAACCAAGACCCTCCTGAGCTCATTTCATCCCTATGGAAGGACAGTATATTACTAAATCAGACCAAAAGAAAATCAATTTCAAATTATGGTCCCAAGGCAAAACATGCTTCTGAAAATAAAACCTAAACAAACTCACAGATTTGACTATAAACAATGGCACTAGCAACAACACATGGCAATAACAATAAAATAAATATTACAGGATATTATTTTTCATCAAAATATTTTAAACTATAAAAAAACACTAATCTTGTCTCAGCACAAATTTTTTTCTAATTTTGCTTGGTTTGTTGGTTTTTGTGGTGTTTTTGGGTTTTTTGTTTGTTTGTTTGTTTGGTCAAGTTTTTTGTTGGGGTTTTAGTTTGGGGTTTTTTGAGAAAAAGAAGTCCCATTCTTTCATCACCAAAGTAAAGGTAAGTAAGGCCAGGCTTGCCTCAAGATGAGACACATGCAGAATTAATGTAGTCCATATAGGACACAGCCCTGTCACACATACTCTTGCATTTTCTACCAGAAGCAGAGGAAATTCTGCCTATTTTAGGCTGCACAGCCAGAAGCTTCAGGGAAAACAGTGTCATCTTCCTCTTCTTCTGGAAAGAAGGGAAACCTGCTACTAAAGATGGTTTCATTAGCAAAGGCTTTCAGTCAGCATCAGAAATCAGAACAGGAGAATTAAAACCTAGTTTAAAACATCAAACGGATTTACTCCTATACTATAGAAAACATTGACAGGCAGTGAAAATCAGGAGTCTGTGGTACCTTCCCAAACACAAGTAGTTGTATTATGATTTGAAGGCTGTGCTGTCCCAAATTTCAGCTCTAAGAATTTTCTTTTCTTCAAAGAAAACAAAAGTTTCTTGTTCTCCCTGCTATTCATTCTTCTGCATGCTTCAGAACTATCACCTGAAGAGAGCAGCTGCAGAATGAAGACATTAAGAAGGATGGGAAAATGGGAAAAGCATGCATCAAATTATAAATATGAAAGAATATAGTACTTTTAAACTAAAGAAGGTTTAGCAAAGCAAGGAAAATAAAGGTTGCTGAAAATTCTGAAAAAGGTGATTTGGGTTGCTTTATGCAGCCAAGAAAACAAAAACCAGCATCATTAAGATTTCTCATCAATTAAAAGACATGATAACAACAAAAGATAAGTGCATGCAGAAGATTGCACTGAACAATAAAAACAGGCAAACATCACCATCCTGAAAATCATTTAGAGACCTAAGGCTTTTTGGAATCAGAGTGGATGACTTACCCACTCTACAACATCTGAATAAAGAAGCAGATTTCTTGTGGTTAAAGGGTTTCAGAAAGGATTCGTCAGACCTAGCATCATTTTGCAATCCCCCATAACATCGATTTCTTCATAAACTCATTTTGATTCCCTCGTGGTTCTGGCAGTAATAAATCACAGAAGTTTAAAAGAAGGTCATGTACACATTTTCATATTTTATACATGATCCTGCTGCACAAAACAAATGATCTGGAGTAATTTGCTTCAGGGCTGTAAAGTCATCAGTTCACTTTGGATTGACTTTAATATGTCTCCATGGAATATCTCATCCTTTTCTCCTTCAGAAGGACTATGTACACTCATTTGTTCCCTAACTATTTTCAGCAAGGCCCAAAACTCATCCAAAATTTAAGAGCACAAAACTTTCTCTTACAGGCAAGCATTGTACAGGGGATCACAGGGTCCATCTCACTACTGACACTTAAGTGGCATCTCCAGCCCTCTTTTAGGTACCTCAGCTGCCCATGTGCCACAACACGACACGAAAGAACTTCACGAGGACACGGCGATAAGCAAAGCACGAAAAAACCCGAGTTTATTTACAAAACTCAATTTTATACATTTCCAAAGGTTCCTGTGGATTGGATGATGAAATCCCACCTCCCAAACCACACTGGTCAAGACAACTGTCAATCAACTTTCTCCACCTGCTTAAAATATGTAAACAAGGAAGGACAGTGAGGAAAACAAAGCTATTGTTTATACTAAAAAGTGTAGAAAAGTAAAAATTCTAACTCCAATATGAAAGACAAATCAGAAGGCCTAAAAAAATCCTCAAAACCAGGGTAACACCCATGTAGTTTGTGAGGAGACAAAAGCACCTGGGAGTAAGATGCAAATGCCTAGTACCTGCACCTAGCTGGAATCCTGTGATCTCCAGTATTACCCCTGGGAGCTTTCATCCTGCTGCTTCAGCATGATACAGCCCAGCAAATCCAGCCCTCAGGTGCTCAAAAAGGCTGCTTGGGTTATTATTATTTTATAAGAACTGCGCAACACAGAGCACAAGGAAACATGGTATGCAGGGAACCTCATAATCTCAAAGTGACCAGGTTATGCTCAGCAGGGCTCCTGTTGGACAAGAGTTAAGAGCTGCAGCTGCATCAGACCTGGCTCCATGTTAAGTCAGTCCAATACTTTTGCTCCCCTTGTGCCCTAGGGAATCTCTGTTATTCTGGTTTTCCCATCGACCGTGGCACATCAGTGCTTTGTTAGGGAGAGCTGTGTGTGGTACTGCACACACAGAAATGATGTCTGGTGTTGTAAGGCAGCTACACAAGATCAGCACAGAGCCTGAACGTGAGCATTCTGTCCCTAAAGTATTTTCATTCCTTTTTGAGTTTACATTTAGTTTTTGATCTCCAGGTTCTGTAATTGTTAATCAGAGGATATTATTCTACATCTTACCACTCACTAATAATTTTGTACAATCTTTTACAATTATTACTGGTTTTGTTTGGAAATATGGTTGCATTTACTGATTTATTTATAAAGTATCAACTTCTGCATAATATAAAATACAAACCCAATTTCTGCATTTCAGGAGTTTTTTGTTGTTGTTTTGGGGGTTGATTTGGTTGGGGTTTTTTTATTATCATAGAAATACATCTGCTTACATTTTTATTACATTTTTGGTCCACAAGAAAAATCAAACTCAAAACAATAAAACAATACCATAAATGAACCGCAGTACATAGGATAGGTATTATTTTAAAACAGAGGTTTGGATTTCATAATTTAAGTTGCCCTTCTTTTGCCAGACCAAAATACTTTACATGCTACTAACTCGAGCTACAACTTCTATTGTGGTTGAAATCGTGACCCTTCCTTGCAGCAAAACTGTCACGGTCCATGCTATAAACCCCAGAGCCAGCAAGAGATTAGGGGCCAAGGGGATTTCTCCAGACCCCATTTTCATGCTCCAGAGGAGAGTTATTGTACTATTTCTGCTACTGCTGTCTCCTCGCTTCACACATGGTCGAGAACCTTCCCTGCTCCCACTCTCTCACGCCTCCAGCCAGTCAACAACTTGTAATAAAAAGCTGATGCCAAAAATTAGAATCATAACCATATATTGAAACACTCCTCTGAAGTGCTTACATCCCCAGCCCCATATGGAGCCAGCAAAGGATCTCAGAGAGAGAGAGAAAGGGGAGGAGAGAGAGACGAGAGCGTCTAGCTGAGAAGCACGTGGATTCATGCTAGCAGCAGCCCAGCAAGCTGCTGGAACTGATTTGCCACTAAAGCTGTTAAGCAATGACTGACTTCTTCCAATTATTGGTTTCACAAACAATAATCAGGTTAAAATTAGTAATCTGAATGTAAAACTTTGCTGGAAGGATAGGGAGTGCTGTCCTGTGGGAGTAAGGGAAGAGGGAACACTCAGGGGAGATGAAAAAACATCCTAGAGAAGGGAAATGTGTTTTGCATCAGAGCAGAGCTGCAGGACACCGTACAGCACACTTTCAGCCCACTCTCTCACCTCCAGGGACTGCCAAATGCCACTGTGGTGGCAGCAGGGACGAGCTGGATGCCAGAGTATGAGGCCTGGGGACATGTGCACATAAGAGAGGGAGAGAAAGAGACACACAGAGATGGAAATTTAAAGGCAGACATTAAAGACTCAAACATTTACTCCTGTTTTGCATGACTTGTCCTACTCTAGTCTCAGTTTGCAATTACAGACCAAAATTAACAACCGAGTTTACCATCTGCACATGTATTTCTTTAGATTTAACCACTGCACTGCAAGCAGCTCAGACTGTTTTAAGAAATATATCATTGAGAGCTGATGGATCAAGAAACAGAGGTACAAAGGTATGGGATAACATTTTCAAAAGCAAGGGGGGCAGGTACTGACTCGGGGACCAGCTAGTTTATCACAAACCAGACACTTTTTTCCAAAGCTTTGGTTTTGGTGACTGTAGCCAAATAACAAGAGAGAAAACTGGAGCCTGAGCACAAATTTCTGGCTCCTATCCTTTTCTTAGACCACCGTGCTGGATTACCACCACTGCTAACAGCACTTCCACTGAGAATTGGCAGCTGGGCCCCTTGACAAAATGTGGAGATATGCTGATGGGCTTTGAGCTGAAAACACTGAAGTATTCACTCCATTTAATAAAGAAAAGCATCTAAATCTTTTGAGCTGAAAGTTCTACTGGGAAATAAGCAATAGGCATTGCTGTGTTCCAAATGTCAAGACTTCCATCCTTCTCCTATAAATCGTAGTCAGGGCTCAAGCACAAGGGGCGAAATTCCCAGCACAATCCTGCACACACCACAGCTCTGGAAAAGGACAACACTGAGCAACTGCATTATCCATACAATTTTCCAGTCTTCTCACATGCCCAAAGAGAAAAAAAGCCCACCTCAGGAAAGGAAGTGATTTTATTTAGCATAGTAAAAATTAAGTTACAGATAATGGGGAATACTTGTACAAGAATTCAGCTTCTTATACACACCTGGAAGTATCACTGACTAGGAAACAACAATAGTAGCTGCTCAGAGATTGCAGCGCCCCTCCTAATAACTTTGTGCTTCTTTCAGTCTGCATGATTCTGTATAATTTGGAAGCCTATTAGAGGTGAAGGCAGTGAGGACAACTGACTATAAAACACAAAGGTCAAGACACAACCCCTGCCCCGGGAAGTCCCTCCACTGCAGATTAACAGCTGCTTTGACAGTTTAACTATTAAAGCATTACTCCAACAGTGCTTTGATTTTGTACATCTTCTCAGCACATCCACTGTGGAGCACTGCATCATGGACCAAAATGGAGGTGTTGGCACTTTTCTCAGCCATTCTTGAATTTTTGCCCCATACATATTTTTGCTTTTAGTCGTATTTTCTTCCTTTTTCATCCAGTAAAAAATTTTAAGTGGGCAAGCAACAAGAATTTCACAGCCATTATTTTAAAAAACATATAGGAAATGAGGCTCTAAAATTTGTGTAATGACTGACTCCTAAACAGAGGAAGTCCTAGTAAGGTTCCCTGATGTGCTGAAAGACAAAGGCAGCACCAAGACTGCCAGGCTGACCTATACTGATCTCAGACAAGAGACTTTCACATCAGGCTTCTTGCCCACAGTCTCACCACTTCCTGCTCTTCTTTGTTCCACAATATAGGATACTTCATTAGATTTGCAACCTCAAGCTCATTTCCATGGCAATTCATGGCACAACAAAACACAAGACATTAAGCACCATACTCAGATTTTATCAGGAGAGAAGGAACTGGGCTGTGAGCTGACAGAATTGTACAGCTCACAAATAAATAAGTGCAACAAAAGAAATCAAGTGTCACAGCATGCTAAAGCGCCCTGGGGATAAAGGGGATGCAAACCATGCTGCACAGGTCCCCATTCAGATCAGGACCTTAGCTGCCCCACTGCTTGGCATAATTAAGAGTCAGTACTTCAACCTGTGGACTCAGGGAAGCATCAGACCTAAGTCACAACGAGGCTCAGGGTCAACTCAGAGTTCAACCAACCCAACTATTTCTCCTAACTGCACCTCTACTGGACATGTTTCTGTTATAGATGAAATCTGGTCATTTGTGCAAATATAAAATATATGTATATAAAACCAAAGTTTAAAAGTTGAAGCCTCAGTGGCAGGCAGGGGTTGCAACACACCCTGCCTGGCCGCTGTGAAACGAAGACTCATTATCATATGAGTACATGGGCAGGACATCCAACTCTTCACAGTGATACACTGGACTCCACCGATACTGCATCCTGATTAACATAAGAAGAACCGTGGCCTGGACAGGAGATAGCCCATTCATGCTACACCTCGGCATACCCACCCCGAGACCAGGTTCCAGGAAATCCAATCAAACATTCCCCAGGAACAGCTTTGCCCAACAGGACAGGAAGGACAAAAGACCAACATCAGGATGGCCAGGATCGTTGGAGAGTTCATCATTATGCATCTTCCACCCAGGAAACAACATTGTCCACCTCGGAGCAGAGAAAAGACACCACCATGAATGAAATTAATCTGAAAGGAAAGGAAGAATCTCTGCCCCGGGCCAGAAAAAGTGTATAAAAACAGACTGAACATGGACAACTTCGTGAACTCAGAGGGACACGCTGCCACAGAGAGAGGGATAGTCCTGAGTTCACCCAGTGCCGACTTCCTGGGCTCGACGCTGATTTCTATCAGGGAAATTGATGACTGTATTTCAGTCATTCAATAAAAATTCATCTTTTCAATTATTAAATTCGGTCGAACCGGCTTTCATTTATAACATTTCCTTATCTGAAGCCCCAGCTGAAAGATGTCTTTTGAGGGCATGTGAAAGAGACTGTTTATTTTTATGCTTCACTTCTTTGAATGTTTTAATTTCCACCTATAATAGCATTTTATTGCCTGGCTTTTCTCTCCCTCTGAGAGAAATCTGCACCGGCACTAGAATCTTACTGAAGATGGCAGCCTGCTTTCAGCTGGACTTCTCTTTCAAACATTTTCAGAGTAAAATACATTGCAAGACTCACATCTAAGTATTTTTTGCAAGAATTCAAGTTTGTAAACTTGCATCCAATGTTCTGGTTTCAAAAGAAAGTCATTTTTTGGATGACAAAACAAATATCAATATTAAGACAGAAGCAGAGGAACAATACATATTTAAATAAACCAAAAAGGTTTCAGACAGTGAACATTTGAATCAATTTTATACCTACCACTCAAGCTAAGACTAAGGGTTTGATCTGTGGGAAAAGCCCCAAAGCAGTCTTTGATCATAAAAAATTCACTGTGCTATATCCTTCAAGTAAGTATAATTCCCCTGGTTCAGATCTCCTCAGACCTTGTGTATAGAAGCTCATTTTCTTTGATCTGCTGTATAAACACTGTTGCACATTTGGGGTTAAATACATCTAGGAGCTATTCCTGCATCCTGCTGGCATGGACATTTCTAAGCCGTTCCCTACAGAGGATTTGTTCATTAACACATTTCTCTCTCTTAATGTTCTGCTGCAATGCCTTCAATAGGAGGGAAAAAAAACCAACATATTTTTCCAATAGGATGTTCCCAGAAGCTGAATGAGATTTAGACAGTGGATTTTTTCAAGCATACTCTCCAGAAGGAAATATTTTAGAAAGATTGAGTGCAATGTGAAGCAAGGTATGCCAGGCTGGAAGACTCCATTCACAAGGACTGATGAAAATCAGTCCTTAAGTACAGCTTTCAGAACTTTATATCTATGAACTTCATGCCTGCATACTCAGGAAGCTAGCCAAATTTCAAAAATCTGGAAATCCCATAAAATTACTGAATCTCACAGTTTCTGTTCAAAAGTATAAAGTAACTGCAATTTGTTTGAGAGTCCTGTCAAAAATCTATGAACAAGTCTAGTCTGAACCTAGCAAGAGACACTTCCTGTGCCTGAAGGACCTAACAGCAATCCTGGAAGTTTTGAAAATGTCTCAATATGCAGCTGCTCCATGGAGAGAAGCTGATGAGAGCAGCATAGCCCTGCTGAACGCCAAGTCCTGTGGAAAACCCAGGAGCTCAAACACAACACTGATGGTTTCCAAATTCCCTTGAAAATTAAAATTAATTTCCCCTGCAGTGACAGGCAGCTCCAGAGCCATAAATGATTGCTGATGGTGTAAGAAAGTCACAGTGATTTCACAAATTTTAGAAGCACGACTTGGGAAGGCATTTGGGAAGCAAGTTTTAGCATAAAGCACACTGCCTCTCCAGACTTCTGACCAGAGCACTTGCCTGCCTGCTCCTCAAACGAAATTTAGTTATGCACTTTTCTAACAATTCATTCTCTTGCATCTGGAAGGACACTGTAATACTATATACACTCTGTTTTCACCACACCTGTGTGTCAGTGTATGCAAGAGCACAGTTATTCCTGATACAGTCTCACAAGGACAGAAGACATGAGAGCTAGACCAGTGCAGCACTTCTGTGTCTTTTCAGACTGGACATGTAATACAAGAGTATGAATTTGACCCAGTGATAATTGCTGAGGATGATGGGATATGTGTGGATAGTTTGACAAAGTGGACGGAGATCCTGGCTCCATTCCTCACTCTGCTTTGGGCTTCCTACATTAACTTCTACTAGGAAAAGCCCACAGCAAGAAAAATCAGCTAGTGCCTTGCCTTTGACATCAGGAAAAGTATGATGTTATCTTTGGTACTATAGAAAATTCTTTTCTGTAGAATAGAGATTATATAAAGTGGTCCTTTGTTTCCCAGAGGTCTCCATAGATAAACATCAAGAACTCAGATGCTGTGATTGTACAGTTAGACAAGGAAAATGTTACTATAGTCACCTCTTAAAACTTGACAGAATGAACACTACACATTCACCTATGTGTTCTTTTAATGAGTTTTTATTTTCTTTTTGTGGCTTTGCCCATTGTAGTTCAATAATTTTGTTTCTAGTACTTTTTCCCTAAGTTATCCTCATGTGAGATGAAAGATAGAGCTAAAGACAACGCCAGGCTGGATACAGTAATCTGTTTTCTAGCTAAATCCTTCTACAAAGACAGCAACCAGCAACTGGGATGTGTAGCAGCTGAAACTATAATGGTGCATACAATGTTTAATTATGCATATGTGATACACACTATTTAGCTTTCTCATTGTTCCGTGCAGCACAAGAAATTCTCAGGAGGCTGAGAAGGGTCATATCCATGGCTGAATGAGAAAATAACATTAAAATTATCATTATAGGCCTTCCTCTCTCTGACTTAACTGGGTGAACCCTAGAAGATTTAGAGTTCAGGTTCAGTTCAGATAAACATCCAAAAGTTCACAGGTTTACCCAAACTATCTGAATCTCTAGAGCCCCAAAATAAGCTGGAAATCTCCAGAACTGCCTTTCTTGAGGCATTTCCTGCACTTCCAGTTTTAAACAAAAATCAGAAATGGGAAAAAAAAAGCCCACAACATGAACCAAATATTGCAGAATCTCAGCAAAACTCATTTAAGTTACACTATGAGTCATCGTAGACTCACATAGATCTATCAAGTGTTTTGATGATTTTTTTAAAATATCAGCTTTTATGGCTATTTTTCACCTGACTTCTCCCAGTCTATTCTACTCATTTTTACCATCAGATTTTTGTGAGTGGAACCCAGGGCAAGTGGTAAAGGGAGGCTCTGCTCTTCTACACATTTACGGTACATCTACACAGCACATTTAGGTTTTTCAAAGAGTATCTCTCCATCTAAAATATTTATTAAAGCAGAGACTAAGAGCTAAAGAGAAGAGACAAGGGACAAGGAATATAGTGAAGTAGCTTACAAAGTACTGACATTGGTAACAGATATCCCTCCCACTGGCACATGAGCTGCTGGTTTCCCTCTTTGACACTGATATGGAAAAAACATCAGCAGCCACACTATCAGCAAGGACATGACCCTCTGATCAGGTGTTGTTCACTTTCCCAGAGCAGACTTCCATCTCCCAAATTAACTGTGGCCAGTCATTTTCTCTGGTGTAAAAATGTGGTTTGAATCACTTAAGACAGATGATCTGAATCAAAAAAGGGCACGCTGCTTTGCAGCACTTTCCATCATTCTCTCCACTTGTACAGCCAGAGAGGAACATGGGCACCCTTGCCATTGGCCTGGTTCCCCTGGCAGGCTGTGCAGAGCCTTCCTCCCCACTGAACACCCTCCCCATTCACTCAGTAATGTGTAGTATCACTTGTACCATGCCAACTAGAAGCAATTTCTTATCCTACCTACTGAGGAGAAAACATATCTCATAGTTCAGCACTACCATCTGAACCAATCAAAGGCCTACAGAGTTCAGTCTAAAAATACCTATAAGAAAAGGGGTATATACAGAGTAATTCTTTCCCTGCTGTATCCATCCAGATCCCAGGAAGGCACCAGCTTGGAGACTTTCTGAACTGAGAGCTGGCACCTGCATCATCATGTTTGATAGGTACTCACCTCCTATAATTTGTCTGATCCCTTTCTGAACCTGCTGACTCCTTTTCCAGACGTTCAAATGAGGTCCACAACTTCATTGCATTTCCTTTTGCTTGTTCATAGTCCTTGTTTAGTGAGAAACAATATATAGAAATAGTTCCTTATTTACTTTCTCTATCCATCATTTACTCATGGCTTTTAAAAATAACTATCATCTTTCCCCCCACAGTCACTCTGTTCTAGCCTAGGAAATCCATCAAGTCCTTTGGCATGCAGAAGTCATTCCATAACAGCCTTATGATAGATATCTTTGCTTTTTTTCTCAAAATCCTTAGGATTTTTAAATTAAATGTTTTCAGAGTTTCACATAGAAGATCAGGCGTGAATGGTCTGGGGCAGGATGCTCTTGTTCTGTACTTTGATTTCCATTCTCCTTCTACCAAATCCTAGCATTCTGGATGACTCTGCCATCATTTGGAGGTGACATTCTCAGAGACAACCATAATGACACCTGAGGTGTTTCCCTCCAGGTGGGAGTAGCTATTTCCTGCTAGTTATGGCATATGTATAGTTTATGCTAGTTTCACGACTCTTCATTTATTAAGATTAGAAAATAACCTGAAAAAAGAGATTCAGTCATTCAGCATCCTAATACTATCTACAGTTCTCCAGGATTGATTTGAGTTTAGGTTTTCCTGAATAGTTTTGTGTCATTTGCAAATCTTGTCCTTTTACTGCTTATCCCCATTTTTAGATCAGGAATAATTTGAATAACATGGAACAGATTTCTGTCAGTAACCTTCCACTCCTGTGGTAGCCATTCCTTCTATTGCATCATTGTGATGTTCTAGATAATTGGAGAAGTGTTTTCTACATCATTTTCACCCACTTTTTGGGGGCTTTTCACATCCATCCCCATGAAAGCATGAAATACCTCTTAACTGATATGAGTTATGAGTTAGAAGAGCAACACCTTTCTCCTTCTTAGCTCTTGCTGGGTGTCCATCAGTGCTATGATAAATTAGCTCTTAAAAAAAAGGACCTGTTATAGCAAGCTCAGTTTCATATATATTTTTTGTTTTTCTTGGTTGTTTGTTTTTGTTAGGGTTTGCTTTGGGAGGAGTTTTTTTCAGACCAGTTCAGTGTTGATCCCAGGCTGGCCTCCTATCAACATCAGCTCAAATGCCTGAAATTATTTAATGTCCCAGAAATGTTCTCAGGTTTTTGGTCCTGTCTCTCGTCCCACACAACAAACCTTGAGGCTGCTAAAATTTGACACCCTCCTGAAAAAACCTCCCAGTCAATCAGGCAGCTGAAGCTCCCATTTGCTGTACCAGCCCGGAGAAATGTGTCTCAGGGGGTCTGTGCAGCCGCTGATGAAAGGCAGCAGGTTTAAGCATGAAATCCACTGTGGCTCCAGCAGCAGGTGAGAGTGGCTGTCCCGGTGTGCTGATGTTGGGGAAGAGGAGGGGCACATCACACATGAATAGCCAGGCACACATGGGACATCTTCTCACCAGATGGTGCATCAGACCTGCTAGAGCTCAACTCTTAATTAAACTAAGAACTAAGGGCCCCACTCAGTCACATCATCAGTTTCCTCCCAACCAGATGTTAGCAAGACACCACAAAAATTGCATTCAGCCCAAACCCAGGCTGAGGGTGGCCACTGCCCAAGCCTCACGTACCATCTCTGTCAGGATAAGAAGCTCTCTCTAGTAGTGAACTGACAGCCCCTTTGTTCTGGGTCATCATGCCCTGAAAGGCCCCTCTATTCTCCATGGCAAACCCAAAACCAACACGGCTGCAGCACAGCATTGTTGCTAACCAGGTACAGAAAACAGCCTGAAGCAGAGCAGGAAATTGTCTGTAGGGTTTACTCAAAGCTTCCCAAAGCACCCAGCTACATTAATTTTGCCTAGCAGATCATCACACTGACCAAGATAACCTGTGTGCTGAAATCCCAGATGTGCACCTGGCTAAGAGCAAACTGGCAGCAGGTGTCTCAGTGGATAACCTTACTAGACATTTGGAAAACATAGATAACTCTGTGAAGCCTTCAAAAGCCTCTGGATAGCATTTTCTGTAGGTGAATGGAGAGAAATGGAGACCTAAGCCAGGCTGCATGGCAGCTCTACGTCTTTGCATCTGGATTGCCTTCAGTGCAATACAATGATTTTAGGGAAGTGAAGTCCATAAGGCCCCAAAGAAGCAATAATGATTTAATTTATTTGGGTAAAACCTGAAGCCAGCAGTCTATCTGTAATTTTATTTGTCAAGCAATGGTAACAAAGTAGTACAGATTTTTATACCCTGGGCATTGACTCAGTGTCAAATATTTAATGAAAAAAACCCAAGAAAAATAAAAAGTAGCTGATCCAAGGACTGGCAGTGACTGTACTCAAGGATCCAATCCCTCTCTAACCTCCAGTCCCCTCCTCTCACTTCACCCCAACTTTTCCCTCCCTCTCTGCCTTTCTCACTTGGAAGATGTTATTGTTTAACATGGCACATTCCCAAGCTTCTAGACCAGGACAGTAAAATTATTCACTGACTTTACTGTACTCTTCTACCAGTCACTCATTTTTTAAGCTTTCGGCTCTCCTTCCCTCCACCCCCACCTCCTCCATTCCCCAATGAAATTTGCTTTTTCCCTTCTCTCCCTCCCTTTTTGCTAGGCAGAATCTGGAAAAAAGAAATCAAGGCCAAACTCAACAAAACTACTGCTGCGTAAGAGCAGTCCTTTTTCACACACAGATGGTCAATCTGAAGAATGAGCGCTTTATAAGACAGACATCGTGCTGGTCTTTGCAATCCTGTTCCCCTGGACCTCAGCAGGAGTTTTTCATCACCAAAGTGGATAATAACTCTGTCAGACACCTCATACACACAGGTATTAATAAAAAAATTTTTAAAAAAAGAAAGAAAATACTGCAGTGACCGATTTTACAAGAAACTGGGAATCTTAATGCAGTGGTTAAAAATGCGCACCGTGATTACGCACAACCAATAGCTCTGTCAGCAGGGGTTTATGGCAGGTTGCTAATCAGCAGGGAATGCACTTATGCATACAGCCATGGTTTGGCACTTTATGGACAACATTTCTGTGGCCAAAGTCCGTGTGCCGTTGCACGGCCATAAACGTGCACACATTGTGTGCTTGGAAACACCCAAGTGTCCATAGGCTTCTCCGTGTTTGCATATGGAAACCCCATTTTCATAGGTAACAGCAGCTTACAGCATCACTGCTGAGTGCACCACAAGGCACCAGCAGGTACTCATGCCTTTATTTCTCAAATTTGGCCTAATCCACAAATGGGCTTAAACATATTATTTTAAAGGAAACTTTAATTTTCACCAGACTAAGTTATAACGACAAACAAGGTAGATCCCTGTCATTGTTAATCAGATACCAGAGACCCTCAGCTTTTCTTCTGATAGATCCAGAGTGTCAAGACCACATGTGAAAGGCACAGACAGCTCCGGCACTGGCTAACCCAGAAACACAGCTCCCTTTGTTTAAAACAGAAAAATATTTTCAGAATCTCTACATTTCCCTGCAACAAAAGAAGCAACACTAAAGAAAACCCCTGCAGGAAGCTTGAAGTAGGAGCTCTGTTCTAACAGTTATGTTTCTGCCACAAATGGAAATTCATAACACTTTTGTAACCCAGCATTTTCAAATTCAAATAGAATGAAATTATGCATGAACTCTTGCACTCTTGCTTCATTAGTCATTCCCTTCATTAGTCAAATGAGAAGGGGCAGTAGTTAATGTTTCTGCTCATGACAAGACTTCTCACAATAACATATTTGAGAGCTATTCTGACATCAAAGTTTAAAAAATGTGCTCTGTATTTAATCTGATTCAATAAAGGCAAAGAAGAGAAATGCTGTCATCTCGGAAGCTTTACAATGGTTGCGTTCCCAAATAGAACTTAAGGTGTGACATCCTTTTGTCACCAGCATATCACTGCTCATGAAGCACTAAACAGTTATGGTGTATGTGGAAGTGCAAATCCCTGCTAAGGACATGTGCTTTCCACAGGCTAAGCACTATCCAATCTTCAAGCCTCCACCTCTATTTTTCCTTGAACACGGTGGTAGGAAATACCCTCTTTTCCTACTCTGACTACCCTACTTCTCCTGCTCCTGCCTTCACCCATCTCTGTTTCAGAATCATTTCTTTGCACAACTGAAGTTTCTGAGAAATAAACACCACGAACAACATCACGCTGATGATTTGTACCCTCCCCTGGGCACAAAATTAATTCAGGATTTTGTGCAGGAGCTGCCAAAGGTCAGCACATTACTTATCATTAAAGAGATGCACGGACAAAGCTACAAGAGAAGATTGCCAAGAAATGGGCTTTGCTGTGCCCACCTCCGTTTGCTGCTGTCAAGCCTTCAGCTTCATTTTCCGAACGTAATGAAACAAATTAAGTCAGCCTTTTCAGCATCAATCTCATCCATCATAAATTAATTTTTAGGGGCATTTTCCCATGGATTTAATCCAAGTGACCTGGGTTCCATGCTTCTCTTTTACACCAATCATAAAAATTAACAATAAGTGTTCAAAATGAGATCTCATACATATGGAGCATTGAATAAGATTTAGAAAAGGTTAAAAGTGTTTCAAGACTTTTCAAGAAAAAAGCTTAAACAGCAAGTTTCTGAATGTACCAAAGCTATTTGAAACAAATTTATATTAACAGAGCACAAATAGATTAGTTATTAACTCTGAATGCACAAAAATCATGTATAGTCCTGTTTTCAATCAGTCTTTTCAAACATGTAGACACTATTTTTAATTATTATTACTGACAAGTGCTCAGACTTCACCACAACAACAAAACTTTTATTAAAGAGGGTGAGAGGAAAGGAGAAAGTTACCATAAAGAGAGGTTTTTCAGCCACACATATCTCAGTGACTCCCAAAACTTTCTCAGTCATGGATGGTATTGACCTCTGTGAAATAGAAGGTAGGATTGGCCTGGGGAGGAGGTTAGCAGGCCAGTAAATAAGCAAGCAAATAAACTTTTTAACTGAGGAGCTTAAACAGGGTAAGACAAAAAAATAAAAACCAAACAAAGAAAAACCAAAACCAAATTTTCCTCTACAGGAAAATACATGGCAAAAAGGAAAAGTGTGTATTTCAATGCAGATTCTCACTTTCTTTCTCTGCATGCCTCAGTTTGACAATTTGAGTTTCTCCTCCTAAGAGCATCAGCTGCAATAATTACCATAGCAGAAATTTGTTGATGGCTAAAGGGGAGGAAAGTCTACAAATAGATAAGGCAATGCATCCTCAATCTCCCACCTTTATCAAGCCAACTTTGGAGAATTTTATAATGCTGATTTTAAGATGAGGTCCAGAGTGTTTAACAGGGACTTCTGTGTTTTCTTTGATAATTTCACTTTTCCTGGTTGGGTTTCAAAATGTTTCCATCTTAGCTTGACAGTAAGGGAGAGTATAAACCAACCTGCAGTGCTCTGGCAACCTTGTGCAAGTCAGAAACATGAATGATCTGACAGGGGCTGAAACCCCAGGCTTATAAAACCAACCAACAGACTTCAGTGCTCTCAGTGGAGGCAGGATTGATCCCTGGCAATCCAGGATTATTAGGGCTGTATTTTTTTAAGCAGAACAGGGAATGTATTTCAGCTGGATTTTAACTCAAGAGAACTCTTCTGATTGTAATGGCATTACTACCTTTCTAGCTCCCCCTTTGCCCCCTCCCTGCTTCGTTCCCCCTGCCAGCAGCTCCCCACCTCATCCTCCGGCACACAAAGCTCTTTCTCCATCTCAGCCTCAGTCACATAAATTGCTCTGAAAGACTCTCATGAAGCCCCTGCTGAAATTAATGAGACTTGGCACCAGATCATCTCATACAGAGTGATTTGCAAGAGTAACACCTTACTTACTTTTGGAGACAACACAAAAATCACTTCTCTACTGACAGTTTTCATCCTCAGCTCTAACTTTTACCCAAGTCAGGAATATTTTTTGCTTTATATCTGACTTGACAGTTACTAATACTACTGTGAGAACACACCACCTGACTTTATATGATTTAGAAAGAGGAGAGAGAGCAAAGATAATAGTTTCATTATAAGTTTTAAGTCTCTGTAAATCTCTCCACATCGAACCATTCCTGATCTCCCGAGAGGGACTCTCCAAACACTGAAGCCATGCCTATTTGGCAAGAACTACAGACAGGGATTTCTTTTTTAGTCTCCTTCATCTCTACAGAGGGCAAAAATCTTGGACAGAAAACTTTGGCCCAGAAGCCTTTTTCTTTACTTGTAAGCAGTTAGAGGCACAGTGATGGTTTTAATAGAGTTCTGTAATGACTCTATTGCTACTTTTTGTGACTATTTCTTGGAGCAATAAAGTGGCAGAGGCAATGACATTGAATTGCTAACTTTTCTGCAGTGAAGAAGAGAGCATAATTAGCCCATGAAGTCATTTTCATTCAAAGAGCAAATACATTTCCAACTCTTGCAAAACACAGTAAAAATTCTTTCTCACCTGTGTGCTCCCCTAGTCAACATCAGAAGGTGAACTCATGTTGCCCAGATACTTGAGGAGTAACTTGAAATGTCCCTTTGACTTCTATTTTGTGATATTCCTGCAACTGTTCCTCAGAGTGCTTTTGACATAGCCTATCAATGCCCCCTGGACCACCCAAGGATCTTATGTTCTCTAGGGAATCACAGCAGCTCCACAGCCCAGCTACTCCCACCTGGGCAAGTACAAGGCAGCTCCCTCCCGAGTCACATCCAGAGGATAAATGGGGTCCCAGCTGGGATAAGTTGCCCCCTCTCTTCACTGGCCTTGGAAAGAGTTAAGGCTCCTGAGTTAGGTACTTGGATTTGGTGACAAAATCAGGAGAGGATGTTCTGCTCAGGCAGTAGTTTTTCTACTGACATGGACCTTGCAATGTAAAGTGACTACCTTTTCACCACAAATCTTTATAAAGGTGCAGACTGAGACTGAGAGACCTGTACAAGTGCTGCAAACTAAAACTCAAGTTCCGCGGAAGGAAAGTGATAGATTTTATCAAAGATTTCATTGGCACTGGAATTTCTCCTGCTTCTGCCCAAACAGCTTGGTATATTAGCACGAGACCCCCCCCTATCTATTCAGTGGAACACTTATTATTTATTAACACTTATTATTTAGATACACTTTTAGTGTATCTAAAATCACGATCTAAGCCAATCACAGCTGAATACATGATTCTCATTAACCAAAACCAAATGAGTTTCCTCTACAGTTCAGCTCTTGCTACAGCCATAGCTGTTATGTGGTTCTGTGTTATGCTGTTCTGTAGCAAGGCATGTCAAAAACACAAACCAAAGGGGAAAATTATTTCATTTCCAAAATAAATAAATGCCTTTGATCAGTACTAATACATGAAAGGCAGGTATTAAAAGTTAAGGGACATGCAGGAAATTGGTTCCTCACAAAGCTTCAATTAGCTTTCAAATTATCTCTCACACAGTGTGTACAAATATTCCTAACCAAGCTTCACTGAAAAATGGATTCTCAATATGTTTATTTACCTAGTAGTTAACACAAGGATAACAACACACATGCAAATTTAAAATAAAAACATGTGGGGATCTTTTGCCCCAAATAAGAATTTGAAACAGATGTGCTCTTTTAACTGTATTTCTTCACCCAATACTTTTCTCTTCACTGTTTGTATCTTTAATGTATTTTTTTTCCAAAGGTACATAATAATTTATTCCCCCTTTTATCTGACAAGCATGGCTTTCAAATAACATATTCAATCTTTATTTCTTACTGGCATAACTCATCCATATCAGTTGGTGTTTTGCACAAAGGGAGCTGACTGCAGTTCAACTGTAAGCTGGGATACTATTTTCATTAGAACTGCACTTAAAAATCAACATAACAATGTTGTAGGATGAAAACATTACAATATTCAACATTGTTTCCGCAAGTTTTGTGTTCTTAAAAGTTCCATTAAACTCATGTTTTTATTGGACCCTTCCATTCTACTTCTTTCCACGTGTTTTCAATAGCAGTGCCTAATGTTTAGAGAGATAAATTAGCTGCAGCAGCTTTTCACTCCCAGAACCAGAAAATATTGGAAAACATATCTGATGCCTCTTTTTCTCCTCAAAACTTTAATTGTAGCTTTTGCAGAAAAGCATTAAAAGTTCAGTAAAGCAAAATTCCCTGGAGCAGCAAAACTCAAGAGTCAGGTCTCTACCCAGTGGACCAAATCTGAATGAGTTCTGCAAGACTCAGATTTCAGGCTATGCTCATCTACACTGAAAGTTAGGAAATGCTCCTAAATTTCTGCTGGACCTAAAAGGCAGGGTGTGGGTAGCCAGGGAATGCAGGGACTCCTAAGGAGGTCCAGGGTTGGTCACCACAAGGTCCAGCTTACTCCAGCATCACTGTTGAGCACCTCAAAACTGAAGCTCATTGATAGACCTCTGTAACTGAACCAGTAATTGAAATTTTGTGTTAATTTGCAATAAATTAATATAAACGAAAAATTCCCCATGTCAAACTGTTTTAGGATAATCCTTATCTGCCCTTTTCCAGTGTCTTCATTCAGCCTTTCCAGTGCACATGTTACATGACAGGACCATCAACTGCATGGCTGCCGGCATCTTTCACCACTGGGTCCTGCCACATCCACCATGAGTAATTTAACCATGAGCGAAGAGAAAGTCTCTTCATGTGACACAGGGATTTCTTTTCTTTTTTACCACCCTTACTTAAAATCTTTCAGATATCAGAATTGGGACTTGACCTCTTGGTATTTTCAACAGTGTGGTAGCTTCAAATATGATATCCAAAAGCATTTTACCACATCGTGTCAAAGAAGACATTACCTTGGCAACAAGCTGAGCAAAACATATTTTCAGCACCCAGAAAATCATATGCTTCATATAATTGAGCCTTTATAAGCTAAAACTTTTTTTAAAAAATCAATTCATATTTCTTAAAAAGGTGATAATTTCATCAAATAAGGTAAGATTCTTCAAGGGGCATGTCAAAAGATATATTTCTGGTCCAAATGCTCAAGCCTCTGGCTTTGTCAGGTATCTGATTCCAAGTGTGTGGCCATAAATACTTTATCTTTTTAATATTTAAGAATTAAAATATAAATGAAACACGGTATGTTTTTTCTTTTCATTACTCTGAAAAATACTAGAATAGGGTGCTATATTTTTTTGTCCAAGCAAACACATTCTGCTTGATGCAGACACCTGACAAAATTTAAAGCTACCATTTAAAGTCTCACTAAAGTGACTAAAAAGAGGGTCTTATTTAACAGCGTCTTATAAAAATAGGTTTATGTAAATGGAGAGAAGAGACAGGCAAATTCAATAACTGGAGAACTTACAAGGACGATGACTAATTGGGATACCAAAGAGTAAATCAGGATATTTTGAGAGCTTTGGCATACTTGAATAAATGCATTTACACAACCAGCAGACAGAAGGAGAAAAAAATATTACCATCCTGCAGACCTGGCACATCTCACTGAAAGCTCAGAAGAGAAAACCAAGCTGCAATGGCCCTACACCAATCAAAAAAAAACCTATAAAGACTGAGACAGGGAGATGGCACCATAAAAATCATAATCAGACTCCGGAACTAGACTGAGTGAATTACATGTTGGCCTTTGAGAAGCAAATCAAAACAATCAGCAGAGAAATCCAAGCAGCATTTGAACATTGACCACTGGAAACCAAGAGCAGCAGCAAGTCTACAAGATTTTCTTCCTTTTTTTTTAAAGTGAATTCAAGCAAAGCTAGTAAAACTTGGCAATTGTTAACATACCACCATAACTACAGGTTTAATAATGTCCCATAAACTTTAAGAATTTCGAATTCATTGCTACAGAGCAGTTTATACATTCGTTTTGCAACACACCCATTTTCACACTCAAACACATCAGAAAAGCAGATTAAAGTTTATTTTTCTTTTGATAAAGAAGTTAAGCAGATTTTGGCAGCTTGCCATCAATTTGACCCCATCTCCCAAATTCCCCCCTGCCCAAATACTATAAATTAATCTTACACTGGTTAGGGGAAAAAAAAAAAACTGAAAAACTTCCAACATTCAAGTCCTTTGGCTGAACCTCTCAGGGGCATATCCCATGGTGACAATCGTTAGTTTGACTATCTCAGCTGGCCTCTTCCCCAAAACTGTGCCTATAGAACAAATTTCCATTTCATCTTGGTCTAAATGTTACCATGATCCACAATTTCTTACTCATATTCTCCAGAAATACCTACCAGGACACTCTTCTTCTGGACTAGCTCCTGGTCTCACACAAGGGCGTTTGCAGAGTTTCCTCTCTCAGCTGAAGGCAGTCCAGGGTTCCACTATGAAGCCTAAGAGCAGAGTATGGGCCTACAAAGTTAGCCCCACAAATCAGGAATTAAATCCAAACATTATTCAAGGAGGGAAAAGTTTTAGTTGATTTTGACTGCAAGGCAGATCAGATGAAGGGTTTTATAACTTGTCTGCCTAGCAGTGAATATACAAAAGAATGAACTAATAATACAAAGGGAATTCCACCTTACAGACAGTTCAGTGAAGTGTACACAGGTTTTCCTAGGCCACTTTTTAACACAGTGTTAAGAACACTGATATCCCAGTCTTCCTTCAGAAAATTTAACTATTTTTCTGATAGTTTCTCTGCAGTAGTTTCCTACAAGGCTAAATCCCCAGCTTCTTCACTTAGATAAGCGACCAACCGAAATGATTTTTCAGGATAGACCAAAAATGGAGGAAAGTTTCAGAGTTCCTAACAAGTCAGAATTTCATGAAACAGAAAGCTGGTTGTTACATCACTCAATGAAAAAATATTTATATTGGCTCTGGCTTTAAGGTTACATTTCTCAGTTCATGCAAGTGGCAGGAAACACACAGAATCTAATCAAGAGATAGTCCACAAGGCTTGTTAAATGAAATGTTAAATAAAGAGCTCTTATGAAAACAAAAAGATGCAGCTCAGGAAATGAGCTTGGTCATCTCACAGCTCTCTGTTGTTCCACAGCCAAGCACTGGCTAAACACTAGATTATCACTGTAAACAGTACACTGAGCAAAAAAACTGCTATCAGGATTTACCCTAAAAGTAAGTCTGAAGAGCACCTAAGTGACTTATGAGGCTCAGCTTTATTTTTGAATCTGACTTAAGAGACTAATTCAGATCTTAATGAAAACCAGGGAATGTAGATTTTCAAGTCATGCACTTTTAAAGAAGTTACTAAAAATGTAAAATACAATTTTATGCACAAGCCAGGAAAACCAATAAGAAAATATATTTACAAAGTGTGAACTCAAGAAAAATCCTTTCACGTAGAAGAGTCCTTTTTTAAGAAGGACTGGCTTTTTATTTTTCAGTGCAGAAGGTCGGTGTTACTGGAAAATAAATAACATGAAAGAGGCGGAAGAGGGCAGGGGAAATTGCTCTGCATAAGAAAAACAAAGAACAGCAGTCACAAACTTCTCATGAACTCCTGAACTACCAAGTTAACCAAGGTAATCTATTGCTCTCCTCCATACTTCTAGTCCAGCCCCTCTTTCATCTCTTTGGCTTCGATGCCATAACTTGTGTGCATTTGAAAGGATGAACTATGAATTAGCACAGTGAATGTGATCTCTGAGTTTCCAGTGGGGCTCTCACACTCAGATGAAGCATTTTTTCCAGATTTTACAAGTGTGACAGCAGTGTCTAGTATTAATGTCGTTGCCTCTGTTTTTATCTGACAGCGTGACTGCATTTACATTTCAGGGAAAGCCCGTACAAAGGGATGGCTTTGGAGCGTGGCTCCTGTATGTGCTCCTAGCTCATAGCACAGTGAAATAATAGCTATTTTTATTTCATCTGGCAGGGAGTTTTGCAGTTGATGTAGGATTGCATCTCCTGTGACCACAGGGTTTCTCAGATTTCCCAACAGTTTAATTGCTCTATGCTAGTGAGGTTGCATTTTCTGAGGGAGAAGGAGCTATCTCGTACAGCCAGAACTCTGCAAAGCAGCCAGCATTCCTGAAACACAGTCTTTGTTCAGTGACTACTAGAAAAAGAAAATTAGTAAAATTTCAGTGGGTAAAGAACCACCATCCAATAAAGGGCTTATGCTTAAAAATTACTATCAGATTAACTAATGAAGGAAAAGAAGTTTAAAGCAAAAACTTGAGTATGGAAGGATTTAAGTATCTTCATTTCTGATATTAAAATTCTATAACTCCTTTATTTCTAGGAGGGGAAAAGGGGGGAAGGGGAAAAAGAAAGACACAATCAAGTGAGTTGGATGTCACGACAATCAATGAAATATGGACGATCAATGAAAATACTTGGTTTGTTTTTACTTTCCTCTCTTCCTGAAGGAATTAATGAAACTCTTGAACTTTGGCCTCTTTTTTAGGCTAGAGGAGCAAAGAGACTGCCTGACTTAATATCCCCCACAACCCACAGCAATGCTGATGGAATATTTTAGTGTGAGAACACTGCATGCTGATTTAGCTTTGCATTCCCTAGAGGGAATATGGTAGACAGTGTATAGATTAAATTTAGTTCAATTTGGACATTAAGACACAATACTTGGTGCCTTGATAGAAAAGATCAAGAGCGGTCATTTTATACATGGTTTTCTTTGTAGGTTTATAATGTTTTTGCCTTTCTCATTCCTTTTCTTTTTATGGCATTATTGTTGCATAGCAGACAACCATTCTATCTTTTTTAGTGGTGCTGGTTAGACAATATAGGAAGCTTGTGTCAGGAAAATAATCAGGATTCTCTGAAGAACTCAAAGTCCTTTCAGCATGCCTCATAACTGATTTCAAGTGTCTGATAAAAAGTCCCTGTGACACAGTTTTTCTTTGGCTTCAAAATCAAACAGAGAAAAATTCCTGCCATGGGAAAACCAAAACCTCAAGTCTGAAATAAGAGTTTTCTGGGATTTTTCTAGTTTTACATGAAATGTCACCATTCAGTAGGAGTCTTCAGCACTGTGCTAGCTAATAACACAGCTATAGTTGCCTGTAGCCACTGCCTTGCAGACAATAAAAACACTCACTTTTAAAGAATGGTCCAAAAACAGTTTCAGGCCATTTCCCTGCTGGCTTTTCCTGTCTGGAACGCCTTTCAGAGTTTTTGCTCTGTTGACACTGCAGGTTAAATGAAATAAAAAAATCCAAACAGAAGCCACAAAACTCAGCAACTCAGTCTTTTTGATCTACCTAAGTGTTAAGCCTGCTCATCACCATGGGATCCAAGTGCCCCTTTTCACATTTCAGTGTTTCCAAAAGGATCAAGACATGGTAAGACCATAATACTTGAGTGGCTGTTGCAGGGAAGATTGCTTTAGAGAAGAAACAAAAAAATTTCCCTAGAAATAACCCTGAACACAACAAATTAGAGGTGGAATAGGAGATAAAGTAACAGGGCTGTTTTTCCTTGGCAAAAAGATTAGTAGAGCTGGCAACATATGGAAGCGAAGTTGTAAAGAGTTGGAAGAAAATGCTTTCCTCTAACCTTCAAGTGCAAAGAGGTCACAGTTCTTTCAAAGGACTTCCCTTGAGATAATGTGAATATGGATCATCCCATACTTCATGGATTGAATAACCATCTGAAAGGAGAATAATTTGAGATAAACTGAAATTAGTTTCTTGCATTGCCATCTGCTTGGAAAATCTAGTGCAAAGGTCATTTGGCTTGCTATGTTAATGATAATACTGCCAGCAACCAGTATCAAAACACTGAGAAATGTGTAAAGATCTGGCACATTATATCCTGCTTAATAAATTCAAAGGTTTGAACATGACAGCATATTGTAATGTAGTAATATAATATAGTAAATTTGCAGAACCAGATTCAACACATAAGGAGACCCAACACTGATTTCAATACACATGCTTACTGCAATCTGAATGAATTATTTGAATACATATTTAGCTGAATACATATTAACAGCAGTACATATGGAAATAAGAAAAATTGTGCTCCTTTTTTCGCTGTATTATATGCAATTGGGGGGCAAATTATTTCTTCATACATATTTGTATCTACATTTTTGCAATAAGAAAAGTATACATTTAAATGCAGGGCAAGATTAACTGTTACGACCTGGCTGGCATGCCTTAGTTAACAAGAGTTAACAAAAGCACAGTCATTCCAAAAGAGGTACATACAGTAAGTTTTTTAAGAGGGAAAAGCAGTCAAATCAAAGAAAAGATCTGCTTGAGTTACCCAACAGAGACAAACCAGTCAGGGGACAATGAAGAAAGGGATGGGATAACCACCAAGCATCACCCTGGGAGAGGCAAATCACTACTGGTTTCTTGCTTCCCCCTCAGCAAATGGTGAGACTGATCACCCACCGGAGTGCCTAAAAAATGGCTCCCTGGCTGTTTTACACTGTTACCTGGGGAGTCAAAATGAACATCCAGGATAAAATTCCTCATTCTGGAAGTTCCATTGGCAAAGTTTTACCATACATCTTTCCAGAAAGAGGAAAGTTTTCAATTATCAGATATTAGTCATGGTATTTCCACTGGGATGGGCTAACCACCACAATCATCTTTTCACTTCTACAGAACACCTGATGAGAAGACTGTGGACAGAGCAGGAATTCATCTGGAAGGGCCACAGGCTGGGCATAACATTGGACAATTCCCATGCTTCCACAAGATAGAAACGGAGAGGCATAAAAGAAATTGACACAGACTAACAGTTCCTGTTCTTGTTCCAAAAATGGAGCTGTGTGGAGAGTGAAAGTTTTTCTCTAAGATCCTCTGTCAGTAGCAAACGTGGGAGAAGTGACCCGATGCTATTTCGTTATCCAAGATACAAGCATGCCTCTTTGGCCACATAGAGAGAGCTGGTGGAGGTGGAGGGGGAATCTGGGCAGTGTGGAGAGATGGCTCGCTAATCCTGTCAGGAGAAAAAGTGTTTCGTGTCACTCAACAGCATCTCCACAGGGCAGTTACGGGAGAAGCGCTGACAGCCCCTGAAGGGAATCGCGCTCAGTCATCCTCCAGCAGGAAGAGGTCGGCTTTGACACGAAGCTTGTAGGCTGGGGGAGATGAAAGTGCGGGGGAGGGACATCTGGGCTCCATGTAGGATTTCACCTTCCCCTGCCCCACGAGCAGTCCTGCTTGCTTCCAGCTAGCCCATCCATTCTGACCCCTTCACGCATCAGTTCTGTTGCTCTCTCATTCCCCAGCTCTCAGAATTTAAACTTGCCAACCCTGCTGCCAAAAGTAAAGACAGAAATAACGTTAGAGTTGGGAGCAATTTCAACATAAGGAAGAGCTGCAGGGACAGAGCAGGGATTCTTGCCACACGTGACACAGAGTACCTACCATACCACACCACAGAACACACTGACAAGTACATTTCACAACCAATTTACAGACTTATTCTGCTTTTCTTTAGAAAATGTTTAGTCAGGAACTTTCAGTCAGTGGTGCACTTGAATGATTCTCAGCAGGAGAAGCAGTAAATAAGTGTAGACAAAGAGGTGAAACATCTACAGAAGGGATGAAGTCACCCAAGACATCAACAGGGCGCTGTAAATAAGAAAGCACTTTAATCACATCATAAACGCCTACATTGGCACAGAGTTACCACCTTCAATGTACAAATCAGAAACCATGCAAAATAAACGTAATCTATATTCCACCTGAGGGCCACAAATCCTCCCTGAGTTCATGGGAGGGATTCATCATGTGGGATGTGGGATTCATCATCCCCACAGCATGACAGAGCACTCCGAGGGACAGGGTGTTCAGCTGTGGCCAAGGACCTAAATCTTCCTCCTAAAAGACACTTCATGTTTTAAAAACACAAAGGTATCTGGGTTACAGTTGGGCATTTGGGTTTTTACACAAGATATTCCTAACCATCTAGGAGGCTTATACAGCATTTTTAGTTCAGCACACTGCCTACTTTGTGTCACTCCCTCCATGGCAGCAGCCACACATCCCTCTCAGAGACCCTTGCCCTTCTCTCCTAGGCCCTCAGAACCTCTTGAAAGAGACAATAATTCTTGCCTCAAAAAGCAAGTGAAAAATGCTTTTTTCTGATACATGACATGATATAGGGCAGCCCCTCCTCCATCAGTGGGAAATAAAATTCAGAGGTCTGGCTGCTCCTTTGCTTCAGTTGCACTTCAACATCACATTTTCCCTGCTTTGGTGGATTAAAGCTGAAAGGCTTTACAGGAGCTATGTCTGTTACTAGGATGTAAACAATAAATAATTATAGGAAATAGAAAGACTGATTTATTGAAGACTATTCACTTCTAGAAAGTAAATAACTGAACTTTCAATTTAAGTGGACATTTTTACTGCCAAATAAATCTGCTTTCACAGATATGAGAAGAGATTTCATGTAATACACAGAAAGGAAAAGTTAGAAAAATTCAGATAGTGCCAGTGAGCACTTGGGGCCAGACTCTTGATAGATGCTGTTGGTTTAGACCAGCCTAGGATTGTTTATATACTCATCTGCCATTGAATGACAGTATAGTGAGATATAACAGATGTAAACAAATTGCTGCTGAGTAAGGGAAAAAGAGCCACATGCCTATCCAGCAGCCTACACATCACCCAAACTGCAAAGACCTCGATATTTGCTTTACCCAAATATGGACAACCAGGAATTTTGAGATAAGCTTCTAAAGTTAGGTACTGCGTTTGTTTTTATGTTTTCAAATGTCATGCTTTGAAAAACATTTGAGTACACCGCAGTTCCCCCGAACCACAAAGAGAAGTGGCAAGTTTTAGCGCTACATCACTGATGTACCTTTGTGGATTCTGATGGAGATAAGTCTGTGGACTGATATGCATATCCGGAGTTCAGGAATGTTCAGTATTGGCCACTACCTGCCTTGCTGTGAAAGTTCTCCCAAAGCACCAGAGGTCAAATGGTTACTAGACAGAGAACCCCACTGTAAGTGAGAATGGACCAATAGATCTGATGAGCCTGCACAAGAACAATAACTTCACCTGGCTTATTACCTGAATCAGGTGCTACATTTGAACACATCCAGTTTCTAGTGAGGATGAATGTGACCTGAGTTTCTTATCACTTCTGAAAAATGTTCAGGCCAAAACGTGAGGTCTTAATATCCTTTGTGGATTTCTGCTCTGCAGTTTCTATTCAGCACAATGCTAGAAATAATGCTAGACCATTTTCTTGGTCTACATGGATTATTTCAACAGCCTAGAGAATTGAAAACCTACCCTCCTTAATTTTCACCAGCTACTCCCTCTAACTGTCCTTTTACAATGAACCAAATATTACTTCTTTTTGATCTCATTTCCCACAGTCAAAGTACTGTTGACACTCCCTGAAGTAACATAACAGATATGGGTATATCTAAAACATGTGAATTCAGGAGAGATTTGGAAAGTTTTATGTATGTGAAATAATTGAATTCACACACCACTGACTTTTATCTCAAAGGATGGCCACACAAAATGCTGAGCATGATTCCTAAGTGGTGAGATATTAGATTTCCATCTGATCTGATGGACAGTCTTAACATTTTATGGAATGTGATCTGTCCCTCAGGCTTTGACTGAACTCTGGCAGGTCATAATTTTAAAGCTCCAAAACATGAATTTGTGGGAGAGACTTGCAAATCTAAAAAGTTTTTGTGTTAATGAAATCATAGAATAAGACAAGTATAGGGGAAAGGCAGAGAGAAGAAAGAAACATATCCTGCATATGTTTTTATATTTGTTTTACTGTTAAAATTCACTTTATTTTCTATTAGTCTACCTCTAAGGCTTCTATTTGTTTCCTTAAAAATTAGTAATCCTCACTTCAATAGTAAAGAGCTGGGTAAAATTATTCTTCATCCAGGTGCAAATACAATCCAAAACACATAGTAGACTTCTTTTAGTTGTGGCTGGTGAATTTCAAGAGCTCCCCCTGTTTTGTGACCACCTACAAGAAATCCACATTTCTATGGCCAAGTCAAGCAGATTGCAAACTCTAGATTTGGAGCAGGCTTTGAAGTCAGAGACTCAGAGTGATGAAATTAAAATGCAAGAGGACATTAGTTCACTGAGTTCATGTACCAGAAAAAATCTGTTTTAAGATTTGAAACTGAAGTTAAAAGCACAATAAAGATACAAATTCCTGCTAATCTGAAACTTTCTCTTTCTCACCTTGTCATAAAAGCCCTTTGTGCCTGTAGCCACAGTCCCTTATCTATCCTGCAGACTCTGCCAAAAGGAAGCTGACACCTCATCAGAAGATATCTGGGGAGAATGGTACTGCTTGAATCCTGCCTTTATCATCAGAGTGATATTTTAGTCTATAAGGGATGGCAAAGGATTTCCACAGGCAGATGAATCATCAGAAAATGTAAGCAAGCAGCTCATAAAGAACATATCCTCCTCATAACAGACAGTTGGTTTTCAGTTTCATGTTCTAACTTTTAAAAATATAAAAATTCAACTGGGACTGCATCTTTGCCTAATGCCTCAGAATTCCATTTCCCTTACTGCTACCCTGGAATTAGAACCAATTTCATAATCCTAATCATTATAAATGCAAATGGGTGGTTTTTTGTTCACTGCCAATACTGCTCTAGTAGTTGCATAACTTTACAGTATTAAATCCTACAGCTATCCCCCTTAGCAGAAGCTGAGCACTACAGTTTTTCTAGGAGATCAGAGTGGGCAAAGACAGTCAGTGCTGTGTGTGAGAGAGTTGGGCCTGCTCAGCTAACTGTGGTGTCTGTAGTGAGTGCCTCTAGGACCTTACAGGGCAAGACTTAGCAGGCACCAAGTTAAGCTGCAGTAAAAAATATATCCTTTAGCAGTTAAAAATATACACAGAGCCACTTCACTCCTCCTTTCTTATTCATTAGCAATATTTCCTTTCTTTCATTTTCCCATGTATTTACGTAGCATTTCTGCAAAAGAAATCTTGGATGTCTAAGATTTTTTGCTCATTGTTTTTGATCACCTATGAATCAAAGTGCAACTTTTCACAGATGCCCCTTTACTGCAATATTTGATTCCAGATAAACAGTTCAGTAGAAACAGAGATAATGATGAATACAGAATAATGGAAAATGAATGACAGGTAATACTGGTCTTTATTCAAGAGCATCTTTTATTGTGTGTGGCACAGTCATCAAAAATATTGTTCTCCTAAATACTCAGGAAAAACAAAACTTGCAGTTAACAAACCCTTTGAGTGTGTGCTTACCTTTAAGCCTGTAGAAAGTCTTCCAAATGTTTGCTGGAGTAGTCATGTGCCTGGAGTTAAGCATGCTTAGAAATACTTCAGTGGACTCAGAGCCAAAATCTGTTTGCATTATGGTTTGGGAATAGCAAAAGAGAGAGAACAAAAGGAACAGTTATTCAGAATTTGGGAAAATAGCTGTAAATACATTTTTTTGGTGTTATTAAGTCAATATTGGCTCTGCTCAGCATGCACTGACTGAACACACAATCCTAACAATCACAGCTGAAAAACACACACCATGGACATTTATTGATTTAGACAAGATCACTCCTCACAGGAGAGTGAGCCTCTAGTTTTACAGACCTTTTAATTCCCTGTACACCATTCCTTTCCCTTTTACAAATCTCCTGCTGTGAAACTCTAATGCACTCTTGAGACACTAGAAATCATGGAACTAGCTCTGCAAATTGTCCATCAGCCAAAAGAGGAAGAAACTCCCAAGACCAAGGAGTTTAGTTGTTGCTATCCATGCTGGTTTTGTCCAAAAATAAAGCAACAGTCACTACATATCAAAAACCAAAATATTATTGCAAAAGATATAATAGCTACATATAATTGGGTTTCTTTTTTAGCATTAATAGCCATTCTCTAGCCACCTCCCAACATGCCAAAAAGGTACCAAGTGTCTGGGGTGTCTACTGGCAAAACCCATAATTTCTTACTTTAGGCAAATCCAACATTCCATGCAAATGGAAGTAATTTCTGCAATACAAAAAGTCCTTTCAGAAAATGCTGAAGTGGTTAGTATTATGGAAAAGTGGAACTAATTACTCTAGTGATATAACAAAAAAAAATGAAGTAAAAAATAAAACCATCCAATTCTTGCAAAAAATAATGGCATGTTTCTTGCATATGCAGCCTTCGTGCAAATCAGTTAAAGGTATAAGCAAGATAACCATGAATCTCCCTAACCCATAAATGCAGGTCTCTTTGCAAATCCTTAAGGATCAGGAGCGTATCAAAAGCCCATACAAAATGTTCATGCCTAGGCTCAATTACTCTTCAGGAACTCTCCAAAAGAGCCAGAGTGCTCCCTAAAAATGAGGTTCACCAGCACAAACCTTATCTGTTCTTCCAATCCCATGTGAGCTCAAGGCAGAGACCTTTAGCTGGCCTTTTACTCCATGGTAAATTTCACCTTTGGAAAACAGAGGCCATGGGCTTGTCTGAACAACACGTGCCCTTTTTTTTTTTCATTAACCTATCCCCCAGCAGTTCCATCTGGATGGTCTTATCTGTAGGAATCTGGCCTTTCATTTATTTTTTCAACCACCATTTGTGACAGAGTTTCTTAAAAAACAGACTCATGACTTATTATTAGCACATGGGCAGGTCAGCACACAGGTTTATTTGCTGTTAACCAACATCCTAACATGCTGTGTTAAAAACTTCCAAAGGGACTATGAATAGGCTGTAAAAGTAGGAGGTTGAATTCCTGAAGATAAGAGCTTGTGATGGGACCACTGTCAAAGCAACTCATATTTTCCTCCAATAACCCTTGAAAATCACTATGCAAAGACATTTAGTTCAAACATATGTGAGTCCCTGACAATTCCCTTTTTAAAGGCACTTTGATGACTGGCCTGTAACACTTCAGCCATGCCACTTAGGGAATAACGGGAAGAAAACAAAGCGTTAAACTTTGAAAATGTACAGCCCATCCAAAATAGGTAAAAGAAGGGGAGAAGTCAGGATCAGGAGAGAAAGGAAGGGAAAAAGGCAAGAGAAAAAAATATTCCCACTAAAGCATATGCAGCACAACGCCTGCAGGCTACTATGGAGAATAAATACTCCCATCTCTCTTGTCAGGGGCAAGCCCTAAGAGCAGGGGTGTGACCAGATGTATGCTGGGGACAATACCTGGAAGGCAAGATCCCATTTTCTACCTGGGATGTCTATCAGATCTCAGGCCATTCAGAGCTTCACCACCGGAAACACTCTCCAAAGTAGCCGCATCCCTTATTTTTTGGTGTATCACACATGCACACAGCTGGACACCACATCCCAGGAAATTATTCCTAGTGGAAGAAAAAAAATACAGCATCACCTCCAGAAAAAATTATCCACTCACTGGCTTTTATCTTGTGCAGAGCACTGAAAAGTCTGGAGAGAGATAAATGTCTGTTATACAGGGATTTACACATTTCATCCAGACAATTGACTTAAATTTCAAGCATGAGGCCAGAATTGATAATTTATCAAGTTAATCTTTGTGATATATTTAGTGTCTAACCATAATACCTTCAATTGCTTTCACAGTCAGCAGAGGCTGGGCAGGAGGAGAGCACCTGTTAAGAATCAAGAATTGAAAAAGAGCTATGCAGGAGATTGGAGTTATAAATACTGGACTCAATCCTGCAAACTCTTGGCATCCACGGAGAACCAGTGTGAATGAAGCTACAACTGGCTGCCTTAGTGGTCTGATAATTATCTATTTTAAGAAGAGACTACCTTCCTAATTAATTGTGGGGCAGGGAAAAGGATTAAACGTTTGGCTGTGCTCCACTGTTTGTAACCTAATGAAATGAAGCAGCAAAAGAAGGTAACTTGAGTCAAGGCAGTGACTTAAATCATTAGGACATCCAGAAGCTTCCTTTCACCACTAGTGTCTCAATGCTTAATCATCACTAAGAAACTTTAGGTCTGATTCTCACTTACTTATTGCTCCTGCCTAAAGCAAGTATTAAAATATATTCCTATAATCACTGTTTATTGATTAATCATCGACTAATCCCTCCACTCTCATTTACAAGGTAGTTTCTAAACATGAGCTCTTTCAGCCTATTAAGGGTCAGAAACTTATTTTCTTTCTTAAAGGAATGAAAGCATAGTTTTAGAAGTAACATCTGAAGACCACAGCAGCAGCTAAAACTGTGAAACCTCTGATCAAAACTGAAGATCTGGTAAGTAAACATCTTTGAAACTAAATCAGTCATTTCCTATAGTTCTGTGTCTTAAAATTCAAAACTAAGCATTTAAAATTATTTTTATCTTTGTTAAACTGAAGTACAAGTACCAGAGAAAATACTCCAAACTCTATATGGGGCTTAGGATTTAAATCATGCTCACTTTTGATAAAATCTATGTTCCTAAATCTCTTGGATATATTTTCAACAAAGCTTTGTCTTTTTTTGTAAATGACCACTGCAATTTTAACATTTGCTTTGTTTTTCAGGCCATCCTTCCTGTATGTGTCATCTAATTTTATTTCCATTGAATTGTTCCTCTAGATCAGTTTAACTGTTAAAAAAAAAAAAAAAAAGGGTAAACTGTTCATTCTTGAATTCAAAGGGTCCTGTGTCTGCTATTATAAGTCTAGAAGAGTGTGTGTAGGCCAGTTTCTTGGCTGTCTGTAATCATCACACATCAGTAAGTGCTGAGTTACAACAATACTGCATGCTGGGGGGAAAAAAATGACCCCTTAGATCTCTAATTAAATCACCCTCTTCCCTCCCTCTAGCTCTACCCTTTCATTTGATGACCATTTCCAGAACCAGTGGGAGGGGGAAAGCAGCTACTGGGGATTGAGCAGAGGAATGGAGGAGGCTCTGTGGGTTGTTTTCCAACCCATACATCATAAAAGGTGTGTTTTCATTCTAATTTTGTACAACACCTTGACACCACAGAACCCCAGATAAAGACAGGGTTTTCAGCACTCCAGTAATTCAGTTAATGGACTTGGAGGCCACTGAAGTTATTCTTTGGCATCACCAAGTGAAGAGTTGGGGGGCTGTAGCTCTACAGTCACAGATCCAGAGTAATACAATTACTTCCAGTCCAGACTTAAATATTGGCATTGATATAGGGACCAATTGTCAGGGAGTGTTTTAACTACCCAGATGAATGAGAAGCTCACATACAAAATCCCTGCTGCATGGATTGTCTAAACTGTACTTTTACATAACATTTTGACTTCAGTTCAGTAAGCCCAAGCACAGATCACTAACATGTGAAAGTCAGACACTGCAGAGAGATTAAACCTGAGAATTTGCATTTGTACATTTTTTAACTCTCTGGGGTTGGTTCTGGATTACCTCTGATATGCACCAAAAAACAAAAAACAAAAAACAAAACAAAAAAAAAAAAATTAAAGAAAGAATAATGATGTCAGGGTGAAAATTCACACATGTGGGTAGCAGAGAAACAATGCTGTTTTGTCCATTTATACTCAGGAATGGATTTAATTTTAAAATGGGAAAAAAAAGATACAGGATCTACATTAATTACAAGCAATTTGAAAACAGCAAGAAGTACAAGCGAGGCTATCCAAGGTAGATGAAAGCTACTTTGGTCTGACTTTTGCTTTCTTTTCTGAACTGCTGCTTCCCTAAGTGGCAAGCAGTGGAGGTCAGAGGCCAAACGAAAAGGATAAGCGTCAATGGGAGGCCCTGTGGTGTGACACAAGTGCATAGTGGTATATTGTCCACAGCCCATGAAGAACTTGTCAACAGCTCAGTGAGAATCCCTCAAAGGAGCGTCTACAGTTTCATTGCATCCTGCTCCCTGGAGGCAGTGGCAGATACCCAGGGAAGCAGCAGCTATATAAGCAAGATGGCTCTCTAGGAGCTCTGCTGTCTTCTAGTATTTGTTTTTATATATTGGCAGAAAAGATTATCAGCAGAAAAGGCTTCCAAATAACTGGGAAGCTCTACACAAGCAAGGCCAGCTAGATCAAAAATTAATTATGCCTTAGAAAGCTAGGTGTCAAAAATACAAATAATACTCACTAAATTGGTTCATGTTTGCACCCCTGCAAAATCTTCTTGTGACCCCAGTGCCCAGATTTTCAATCTCTTGTGAATCATGAGCTTACCTAAGCAGGACATCAGGCTTTGATGAACCAAGATTTCCTACAAGGGAAATAACTAAAACACAGCATCCTTTTCATGAAAAATTAAATATCAAGTTATCCTCTGAAATGCAAACTCTTGCAACAGGCTAGCTCTAACTCTTTGTCCCCATTGCAGTTATCAAGGACAGCATGAAAAGCATCGATCATTAAATGATAATGGTTGGATTTTTCAATCCTGGTGTACAGCTAATGGAGTTGAGCAGAAAAGAATTTGTCTCATAGTTAAGGAGAAATTGTTCCTTTCTAGAAGAATCAGTTTAAAAGTATGCAATGGCATGCACATTGCCTTTGTTCTGGTTTTATAAAGCTCCTGGAACAACTGAGTAAGAGCTCAAGAAAGGGCTTTCAGGCTTAACATCATACAAGCAATAAATCATCATCCTGATTCTATTTTGAAAAGAAACCAGGAAATATGCTTGAACTGAATTCTGTCTGTAATGATACAGACAATAAAGACATTCACCAGGAAAAGAAATCAGAAGAAATTAAACAGCATCTGTTTGACGGATGAGGCCCAAAAATGTTGAGGATGGATATGTAGTCAGGTTTATTCATAAAGAAACAACAGGACTAATCAGAGAGTGAAAGTATAGGGAGAGTAAAAAGTGAAAGAAAGCAATATTTTGTCCTCTTGGCAGTGGATTTTAAAGAAACTGCAGCTTGGGTTTCTGCAGAATGGGTAAGAAATGGGTTTGGGGCTGCAAAGCACATTTTAATGAATCTCTTCTGTCTCTTAATGATTCAAGCATTCTGTATTTTTTACCTTAGTCTCCAACTCTCCCTTAATCATCATTTTAAACACAATAAAATATGCAAGAAATTAAGACAGATCCCAGTATCCCAGTCACGTAACTTTAACGCAGTGAAGGAATTTTTGCCATCTGAGAGGCTGAGTCAGATTTCTGTATTCCTTTTAACCATTTGTAGTGGCCTACAGGCATTTTGGTCAACTTTTCTGACTTTTGGCTGCGTAACTGCAGATCAGCTGTGTTGAAATAAATGGGGTTATGGAGGCATAACCTGAAACATGAGATGAACCAGACCCTGGCACTGTAAACATGATGCCATTTGTGAGATGAAGTGTCACATGTTTACATCCATGGCTTCCAAAGCCAGAAGAGCTCAGACTGTCTCGCTGAGCAAAGTAAGATTGAGAGCAATGAGTTTTTGGAAAATTGACTGGCAAGGAACCAAACCATAACTCATAAATATTAGAAGATGAGTTGAGCTTCTCTGAATGAAATACTGCCCAAGTCATAATAAACTAAATACCTTATGATTGTTAATAAGTACAGTAATGTACAGTTGTTTAAACTTCTGAGGGGTCTTGAAAATGCTGGCAAATATCAGCCAGCCAAGCCTGACAGCATCCCACACCTTCAAGAGACATTTAGAGACAGTAGAAGCAACATTTTCAACTGCAAGTTGAAACCAAGAATAACCAATTTGGATTAAGTCTTGCTACTCACAATACTGGCACCTGAATCTCCTGTTGATCCTAGCAGGAACTGTGGCTGCTTCAAATCTATAAAAATTTGGGTTTCAGGCCCAGGCAAAGCTGCCATTGGTGCACAGCCCCTCTTGCTCCAAGCAGGATATTTACATGCCTATGTCAGAGCTCAGTAGACAATGTCCAACAGCAGTCCCAGCTCCTCAACTGGAGGGGTCAGAACTTCTGTCTTGGGAGCCTGCTACAACTTAATTTACAACTTAGCATTGCAAGCACTGAAAACAACCCTGGCACTTCATTCCACATAGCTATAATGCAATCCCACTCCTAATACTAAGCTTCCCTAAAAGCAGCCTGCCCAGAGAGCAGCTGAGAGCTGCTAGTCCATGGAAGAGGAGCAACACGGCGAGCGGGCTCACCGGGAAGCACTGGCCTGCACCCAGCCATGCTGCTGCTACTACTGCCACAGGGGAGCAACTGCATTTGGGCACAAGGGAAGTGTGCTGTGCTCTCTGCACAAAGCTACACTTTGATCAGCTGCCTTTAGGAACCTGGAGGAAGCTCCTTTTAAATACAGTATTTGAACCTTCGGCCATAGGAAGCTTTTTAGTCTTTTTAGTCTGAAAGTTTCCCAGTAGGATATAAATGCTTAGTAAATCACAGCTATACTCCCCCTCAGAGGCCACATTTACTGGTTTTGTCTCATGAGCTCATTCCCCAGTTATATCAACAGAACATGGATGTGGAAGCTGAAGACCTTAAGGAATCACTCCAGTTCTCATCTTTTAAGGCTAAAAGCCATAAAACAGAAGGGCATCCAAATTAACTAGACACAGCTTTCAAATCCACTTTCAAAACTGACTGGTCCTGTTCCCTCCACCCCCTTTGAAGTCAAAATTGGCTTCAGCTTGTGCAAGGAGAATCAGGCTATTTGTCCATCCCCACAAGGATAGGATCAGCCCTAAGTATGAGTAGTCTCCCCTGGCTGCCACAACTCACCAGCACTCAATCATTTCTTACAGGTTGTGGTTCTGAACAGAGCTGTACTCACTCCCTGGGATATTCAGTGTTAATGGAAAGAAGGAGAAGGAAATTGGAAACTTTCTTCTGCAAATCCCACGAAGTATTCCATAGGATTTCTAGAAATTATAGAAAAGGTCACTCACAAACCTCATCAACTGTTAAGGGATCACAACATAGAAACAACAAACTCTTCAGAGTTGTTTGTGGAAAATAGATGAGAACAGTCTTTTGAACAAAAGCATAGTAATCTGGCCTCTGAACATGGGAGGCTGGCTGACTTGAGAGAAAACCATGCAACTTAAAGGTGCTGCTAAACTTCTGCCCCTCTGTCCAGCCAAGACAATCCTGCAAAAAGCCAATCCTGCATTACGACAGGCAACTTGACTTCGTTGGGTGATGGGCACTGTAAGGAGGTGCAGACATAGAGAAACTAAGCAGTAAGAAAACAAAATTTAGGTGAGTTCTATTCACAAACCCACCAATCCCTGGAAAATCATATTGTAGAATATGCACTGACCTCTGAAAATGAAAAGTATGTTGAAAGGACTAAATGTCACTGTAGAATCCAAAGATAAATAGAATCCTTCCCTTCAACAGCACCAGTATTATGTGACTTTTAATAAATTATGTGAAAACAGATTTACAGGCTCATGCCCTAAACTTATGCCTCCTTTGATAAGAAAACATGCAAACATAATGATCTAGAGAAGCAAATTAAATTCCCAGGACTGGATCATATTCAGAATAAAAACAAAGAGGTTCTTCAAAAGCTAATCTCTCAGAAGTCTCAGCACAACATGATACTCTCTCAAGGTGCAGATTTCTCTACCTTGCTGCTTAAGTATGCTTTACTATGCAGAGCATAACAATAAAGATCTTTTTTTAAACTTCAGTTAAAAGGTAACAAATTATCTTAAATGACAAAACAAGAGACGCAAGACCCTAAACCCTGAAATTAGAAGTTGTAGGAATCAGATTCTCACACAGAGATGTCACTCTGCTTATTGGCTATTAGATTCATTTATTTTACTAAAATCTAATAGTGTTTTCTTTACCAGATATGTCAGGCATTTCTGAATAAATATATTCAGATATCCAAAGCAACACCTGCAATGAAAGGAAGTGAACTTTATCATTACACTGACCTGTAAACAAAGCCAACTGCCAAGGGTGTTCCAGGGAGCATCACACCAATGAAACTGGAGCTGGCAGTTGCCTTCCTACTATTTCTCAAAATCCAAAATATGAACCTACAGGATTTAGAGACCCCCCCTCCCCAAAGCCTTCCCTTTCCCATGGAATTTGCCTGCAGAAAGGAGCAGCACCACAAAACGGGAGGCACACCCCATTGCAAGAGGCCGCCTGTGGAGTCCGAGGTCAGGTCCAGTTAAAGTTGCCATTGTGGAAATGCTGTACAGGAACCCCAGTGGCAACAAATTTGCTGACTGGTGTTTGGTCAGATTGGGACTTCAGGGCTGGTACTGAAGACAGAGCTGTAGATGTCTTATATTCAAATAAAGCAAAGGAGCTCCAATTTCTCATCCTTCTGTTGGGGGTTAACTTCCATGGCACAGCAAGAGCTGCTAGGGAGCAGAGGAGGCCTCTAGGATTACTTGGTACTGAGCTCCCTTCCTGAGTCTTGTCAGAAATCCAGACCCAAACAGTTCAGGGCAGCAAAGAATCCTCGTTTCTCTTGTAACTTTGGTTCATAATTTGTACTCCTTGTCCTAGGTTACAATGTAAGATGTGCCCAAAGTATGTGTTCTATCCCCATCTTCATGAGCTGTTGAAACCAGGTGGGGCAATGTTTCCCTNCTGTATTTTACTTTTTTTCCTATTAAATTGTTTTCCTGACTTGGAGTCTCTCACTGGTTTTGCTTTCAAACCAGCACACTCCTGTACTGGCAGGGTCAAGGACAGAGCCAAGAGCCTGACTCCAAATCTCCAGCTTCGCCAAGATGCCTTTTCTTTCTGCATTTATCTTCCTGATAATCAATCTGCCAATGCAACAACACCTCAACCACTGTTCCCTAACCACAGCTGGGGAAAAGATGCAGCACAGCATCTTCCAAATCTCTTCCATGCGGTCTAGCTCAACAAACAATGAAGACACAGACAGTGCCACCTGTGCATGGACCAGTCCCGTGCTGATGGGAGGTCCTGCACACAGATGATGTCAGAGCAGGCAGGCAGCTCCCTCAGCCAGAGCCTGGACACACAAGGCAGACACAGCAGTGAGGTGCAGACTTGTTCAATTGATAGCTCCTTCCCTCCTGTGGAGACCACCTCTTCAAAATCCCTGCAGAACCACAACTCCAGACAATTCTTTGAAGAGGGATGGGAGGAGTAACACTGCATATTTACTATACCACTTCTGTGATCTTTGGTATGGAAATTTTGCCCACCCCTTTACCTTTTTCGTCTCAGCTACCACCTGTCACAGTTAAGGACCGACACTACAAAGTGCTGAGATTATTAAATACCTTTCAGCTTGGTTCATCAAGCATTCATTGAGTAAAAGGACTATCCTGGAAGCCTCTTGAATCAAGATGTAAACACACAGTTTATTGTCTTTCCCACAGTGTTTCTTTCAATCATCTAATATTGTCTCCAAAAGGCCACAACAGAAGATTATAAAAAGAAAATATTAAATGCCAGACTAGCTTCTTCCTTCAAGCTTCTCTGCGAAGCAATCCCAACTTTTGAATCAACAAGAAAGACTTACATAGGCATATTTTGCATTCTAGAGGCATCAGGTCAAGCGCATGACTAATCTTACTCCAGCTGGTCACTTCAGACCAGTTACAAAAGCACCGACAAAAGTTACTTTAACAAGTAAGAACTTCTACAGATTAGAAACACACATCTTTAACATGTTCATATTTTCTTCCATTGAACCTGAGGAAAACTTAAGGATATGTAAAATACCCACAGGCTGATATCCCAATAGCCCACACAGCTCCTGGTTTTTCCATGTTCAGATTGGTCCTCAGGCTGTAATCACTAATAATTGAGGGTTCATATTACCAAACCCTGGGTAATTGGTTAAAAGCATGAATCTAGAAATTGTTAAATTCTTTACTGTGTTCTGGTATTTGTATAGATATGAGGCTACAGGATGGGGCACTTAAGGTTATTTTTTTCAATGAAAGATCATTTTCTCACACCAAGTCCCTTATATGTCCCACACATCCCAAAAATTTCTCTCTCTGGGAGGACACTGAGGACTGTTCTTCAACTCACTTGCAAAAGTTAAAACTGGGGTTTGGTATTTTTGTATTTAGCTAGGGCATTCATTGGTAACAGTCCTGCATTGTTCTGAGGAATATCTCAAATAATCAAACATGACTGAAAAAAAGACTAATATTGCTTTTATTGCTTTAAAATTAAACATGCATAGGCATGATGCAAAAACTTTATTAAGTAATCCAGTGTAATCTGGATAATTATTTTAAATGCATACTCTAAACCCCCTAATGTGTCAGCCTACAAGTCCACTTCCTATGTTTTTCTATCTGCAAGATCTGCAAGTAATTTAGTCTTGTTTTCACAGAGCGCAAAGACATTCCATTTGTTTACACTAGAGACAAATTTTACTCAATTGACGCAATTCCATTGATTAAATAATGGCTTTCTTCCTCATTTTAGACAATTTTAGCCTTATATCATGACATAAAAGAGGTAAGTGATTGTCATCTGTGCTCATATTATGTGACGGGCAGATTATCAGGTATGAGGCTCAGTGCCCAGTGACAGGACCCTTTCAAGGACGGATTTCAGTCTGAATGCTCATACCCTGCTCTGAAAATTAGGCAGATGATTAAATAAGTCAACAAAGGGTCAACTATAGGCCAACTGCAGGTGATTTAACTGGAGGGACCTCTAGTAGGTCAAGTGAAATAAAACAGAAATAATTTGTCCAACTTCTGCATTAAAAATACTGTTGAAGACCAGCTTCTGTGTATCTGCCATCTTTGTAATAACCCTTCTTTAACAAGATTATTGGACATTCAGGTCCTCTTCACAGACAAAAGTCTGCATATTCCGTATCAGCACAGAGTTTTGCCTCAGAATCAAATGCAGAATTAACTGTTGCCTTTGAAAGATAAGGAAAATAAAATCCTTACCAGTCCTAGTGAATAAAGCAGTGTTGAAACCTTTCACAAAGAGAGAGACATTTGTCCAAATGTGCATGCACGGTGCTCATCCCAAAAGCATTCCTGAACCCGTCCACAGGCTCTCCAAAACCTCAGCATATAACACCATCCAATTTTCAAGCCTTAAGCTTGTGGGAGGAATTAGCCCGCATGCCACAAGCCCAGGATGGCTCTGTTCCTTGAGTCAAAACAGGATGCCCCGTGGAGTGAGAGGCATCACAATCCCTTGCACAGGAGTGGAGCCAAGAAAGGTACAAGCGCAGGGATGATGCCCGCTTGTACTTCATCTCTTTTTAGCTACCTACCAGAAAAGGCTGCTTAAATCTTATTTCAGTGAAGTGCCAGTGACATCTAGTGGGCAGCGCTTCTACCGCCGCCCGTCTAATGGGGCAAATCCGGTTAATTTCCCAATTTCTTTGAGGGAGGCTATAGAGCCAGGCTCAGACAGAAAATGGTAGATTTTAAAGGAAACTTTAAAGTTTTCCTAGTCCGTTTCCCTCCTCTAATGCAGAACCAACTACAGCATGAGATAGTGGTAAGTCAAGGAGCTTTACACTGAAAAAGGGTAGGTTTAGGTTAGATACTAGGAAGAAGCTCATCACTATGAGGGTAGCAAGACGCTGGAACAGGTTGCCCATACCTGGACATGTCCAAGGCCAGGTTGGATGGGGCTTTGAGCAACCTGATCTAGTGAAAAATGTCCCTGCCCATGGCAGCGGATTGGAACCAAATGATCTTTAAGGTCCCTTTCAACCCAGGGCATTCTGCAATTCTCTAATGTTTGCTTTGGTCTTAACAAAAACTCACACAAACAGATCTTAAAATCTTTCTGTGATGTAGCCACAGCCACAGTGATCGCACTTCCTCTTGAGCACTCCAGCAACAAGCTGGGCGGTGAATCCCTTGCTGCACTATGACACTCTTTCTTTCCTCTCTTGCCCTACTCTTGACAGACTTGAAGAACAGAGAGTGCTTATAACTTACCTATTTACCTGGACAAGCAATTGCAGTAGCAGGATATATAAATGGTCCAGGCAGGTCAGTTACGTGCCTAGGCAGTCAACCCCAACACACACATCCTCACTTTCTCACAAATGCATTGTGCTTTGTCCAAAACTGGGTGAAATTTCACAGATGCAACAAACAAAAAAAGAAAGAAACAAAACAAGGGCATACCTAAATGCCACAATCAAATTGCAATACTTCCTTCCAAAAGGAAAAGCACAACCCCTCATTTCTCATTTTCAGCAGTAGTTTCAAAACCAACCTACTCAAAGTGCTCTGCTCACACTAAACATTTTAGGTCCACAAGCTAGGGTTTATTTAGTACACGTGCAAGAGCAACAGGGATTTTAGAAAGGACAAAACCAGGCAGCTGTAGCTCTAAGTAGGACTTACCTGCATTTGCCTGCATATAATGTATCAGCAGCTAATCCTTTCCTAAATAACACAGCCCAAATGATATTTCATTTCTTAAAACATGGTACAGACTTGTGAGGTTTCAGCAGTAATTCCAAACACTAAAACCAGCTAAAAGCTATAAAAACAACAGTAATTTATTTTCTGAATAAGATTCTACATAAGCACTTTATAGACACTCCTGAAACTTGCTTGAACAACACAAGGATTTTTTCTTCCTAAGCCCATATCCAGACCTTGGTGGTTTCAGCTGCTGTGTGTGCTTCACACCACACAGCAACATCTGCTAGCAGTTAATTTGGAAAATGGGAGACTGTCACCACAAAATGTAGACCTTTTAAAAACACAAGAAAAATATTACCAAGCAAAAATAAAACTGCATAATAAATATAAGTGGGTGGTAGCTACACACTGGTAGAGAGGATTTTATAATAGATCAAACAAATCACCAGGCTGAAACTGCCCTCCAAAGTGCTGGTTTTGAGAGACTGATGTTGTCAGGCTGAGATCTGTAACCCTCTCACATCTTTCCTTGCCATTTCTTCCCCTGGGGAAATTAAAATAAAAAATAAAATAAAATAAAATAAAATAAAATAAAATAAAATAAAATAAAATAAAATAAAATAAAATAAAATAAAATAAAATAAAATAAAATAAAATAAAATAAAATAAAATAAAATAAAATAAAATAAAATAAAAATATCCTAATCATCTATTTACCTTCAAGTTATGGTAACATTAAAAATAGAAACCTCCAAACCTAAATTTCCAAGGTACTCTGTCAGTCAGAAAAGCTTGTTTTTTCTGCTTTATTAGCTCTAACTTACAGAGGAGCAAAGGACTACACTCCCCCTCCCAACATCAGATGAAATATGGCTTGAAAATAAAGTCAGAATTCTATTCCTAGACTTTGGTGAAAGTGTTGTTCTCAAATGGACAAAACTGTATTAAATAATGGCTGTTGGGGAAAGAGCTTTTTTTCCTGATGTCTTTAAATTCTTCAGTATGAACAAAATTTAAATAATTATGTAATCTTCAAAAAGAAAAAAAATAATGCTAATATTTAAATTGAAAATGGGAAAAAAATAAGTGGTCCAGGTGGTGTCAGCTGACAGAGGTCATCTTGTGAGCCTTTCCAAGTGGGGCTTTGTAGATTTTTCTGTCAGGATTACATTGAACAAAGTATCCTTCTCTCCTACACCACTAACCCTCAGTCAGGAGTCACAAGCCCTCCTCTGTTTCCACTTAACTGGGAAGCCCGCTGGCAAAAGGAAATCTCCAGCTACAGCTATTGATGGAATCTCCCATACTGGTTTTTCTCCCAGTTTGGTGCTCTTAGGGAGTCTGCCTCAAGTTTTCATAAAGACTGTAGCGTCTTTTGTCACAGAGCACATTGTCTCACACAGGTCAGGCTTGTGCTTGGCTCCAGCAGTTCAGACCTGTTGACTGATCATAGGGGAGTCTTACACTCAAATGCTTCGGGTGAAGGGCTTTGTGCAAAGCTTCCCAGGAATCACACTAAGAAGTATAATTTTAAAAAATAAGGTCGGAGCATTAAAGCTCTCAGCTGGAGCACTCAGAGTGTTTTGGATTTGGATTTGGCCAGCAGGTTTGATAAAGCTGCAGCTGAAAATACTGGGGGAAAAAAGGTACTTGTACTATCATCAGTGGGGCAGAATAGAATCTCTGTTGAACATCAACACTGCTGGGGGGAACTTAGACAAACAAGCAAAAAAAAAAACCCACAGAGATCAACTACAGATATTTACACCTCTGTTGCTTTTTTCCTCATTCTGGCTTTTTTTCTGGGAAGACTGGCAAAGAACGAGTACAGGGAGAGCCACTCTCATGGCTCCCACATATGAATGCCGTGCTCAGCAATTCAAGTTTTGCAAAGGGCAATGCTTTCAGGTGGCTCCAGGCAGTGCCAGCTGCCCACACAAATCACCAGTTCTGGGAGTCTCATCTGGAGGTGAGAGTCTAGCACAGATTTGTGTACAGTGCTAGTCTTTCACAAAATCAGCTGAAATTATTGGAGACTTTCAACATCCCTGCTGCAGTCTAAAATCCCATCTACCACTGGTCTGGGCCATTTTCACCCTGCACAGGGGCAAAATAAAAATTAAATCATTGATATGAAAGTCTCCAGGTAGTTCACGATCAGCCCCATAAAAAGTCCACAAAAAGAGAGAACTTTATAAGTAAAGGGTGCTTTGGAAGCATATAGGACCCAAAAGATCTGGCAAAAAACAAGGAATAATGAAGTGAGATTCTGAAAAATTGTTCATTCATGGAGTGTTGTCCATCCTGTCTCCTGTGCAAGGCTGAGCAGTGCCTAAGGTGCAAGCTATGTACACATAGAGAGAGCCTCTTCTGCAGAGAAAAAAGGCTTTTTGGACAGTGTCTAGGGGAGAGTGCTGCACAGTGATTTTTCTGGCCCCTCAGGTCTGTCAGGAGCTACAGGAAATGGTATTCCCTACAGCAAAAAGCAACTGAATGTGCTGCAAGTGATAGTACTCAGGTCACATGTCAGAGGAGTTGTGGTGCCAGAAGGGTGATATATGGCTGGCATGAAGGGGATGGGGCGTCACCATCACCTTCCATCTGAAGATATCAAAGACACAGCTGGACATGCAAAGATAACATCCAGTCACAATTGGGGAAACGGGAATTCCAGCGCTTCCAAATATTTCTATCCCCAAGGTAGTCCCAATGAGTTAACCCCTGTAAAACTTGTAAGTATGCAAGGATATATGGTTATCAAGACAGAAGGAGAAACAAGAAAAAAAGATTTCAACAAGCAATTTCAGGTGTGCCAAGTGACTGATTTCACTGTTTGATCTGAAGAGGTGTACTAGCCTAGGGCTCCTCTTCCTTCAGGATGGGTACATCCAGAGGGCAAGGCTGTATTTGCTATGGGGAGTGAAATCTGTTATTGCCACCCTGAGGCTCCCTGGACAGCCAAGCCTGGTTAACCATGTTAGGGTTGTGCTGTTTCTCCCCATTTCTCCCCCTCTTCTGCTGCCACGGGTGCAGCTACTCATTCATCTCCATCCTTTTGCTCTCAGTGGGGTGAGAGCACAGCACCCCTCAGACCCCACAGCACTGGAAATGATTCCATGCAGGAATCAATCTCTGCCGTCAAACCAATCTGGACTGGAGCTGGCCTGTCGGAGAGCCTTGTGTCTGTTTCACAGTGGTGATTGTAAAACTAGATCTGTTCACGTGGGAAATATGCTGTGTGTTGGCTGCCACTTTGTCCATAATCCATGGGAATCACAGGTTGGGAACAGCACATCATCTGACACTTTTACTGGAGGTTCTCACTACTCTTTTATTACTGCAATATAAAGATACAGTCTGGAATTTAACTTTAATGACCTAATTATAATTGTCTGAGGGGCTCAGCTCTTTTTCACTGAGCATGGATGTCTCACATCCGTACTGAGGACTAGGAATCTTCCCAGTATGGTACAAGTGAATCCCTGGTGGCTTATCTGCCTTACAGGCTTTTACAGCTCAGCTCTCCATATCCCTGTGTTGCAATCATTGTTTCTCCAGAAACTGCACTACACATTTCAGAGTTGTATGCTCCCCATCTCTGTTCTTCAGAGCAGCCAGTTCTCCCAAGAAGCATTTACAGTTCTTCACTGACACCGCCTGGTTTGAAACTGGCAGGCAACAATGAAGACACACACAAGTCAGAGCAGCTTTTGCTCACATGCTGGATTCACTGTTCAGATTCCAGAGCTGGATTTTACATCTGTCACAGGGTGTCTGTCATCACTTCTCTTCAGAAGCCCAGCAGGGTATCCCAAACAATACCAGCTTTGCAATGGGAAAGAACGTTCCTTTCTTCCCAAGGTTTTAGTGGTAAAATCTCAAACAACAGAGTGAAACAGTGTGTGTCAGAGCCCAAACTGGAAAAGTAAAAAAGAACCAAACCAAGCCAAAAAAAAGCTTTTCTGCCCACCCATCTTTCCTGTGAGCCCAAACTCTCCCTGACTTATGGCAAGCACTCTGAAAAGTATAAAATTTTTCCAAATTAGAAGACCATATGTCCCAACCACAGTTTATTTCCAGGGAAAATCACAGAAAGTCCTCCTGCATTCATAGTCTTCTCCAGCAGGAACCAGAAAGTCTTGCTTACCTTTTTTCCTGGGATCCTCTTGGAAGAATGAACAGGGAGTGGTTTCAAGGAGGACTTTGTGGTACTAAGATCCAACCATCACCAGCACCACTAATTTATAAGCAGATACCTTGAAATTGATTGCACTCTGCTACCTTCTCTCTGCAAAAAGAAAATACAAGTTTTTCTTGGTTTCAGACTGCACTCTCAGCTCAGGACATGTACCACCACACTTTTGGTTATCTGTCCATCTGATGTTCTTGTCCCAGCTGCTGGCCCCTCTGTTACAGCCATCCCAGCATCCCAAGAACCAGAGGGCCACAGACACCCATATCCTCAACACAGCTGTGGGCACAGGTGCAGCTGAACATCAGCTGATCCTGCACATCAACCACTTCCTTCAGTCCCCTTTCATCCATCAGATCCTACTGGTGGGACCTGTCCCAGCACTAAAATAAAAACAATAGTGCAGTTATCAAGAGGCCACCACTACAGAGGCCACCACATGGCCCAGAGCACACAGGAGCTACAAGCAGGCAGCTCCCCAGGCCATGGTGCACACTCCAGCCAAGGACCACACTGGGATCCCTTCTCTGGGACACCTTCACCACCTCTGCTGCAACTCTGGAGCAAGATACAGGTAAACTCCTAAAAGCTGCTCTCCTTCTCCCAGAAACCTGACCCAGAGGCAAGATCCTTCCCAAAGCTTTTTCAATCAGCTGCCCATGTAGGATCCATTTAAAGTCCCCTTTTACCATTCCTTAATCACACCAAATATGTGCTGCATTGTGCCTGGGAATTGAATTCTGAATTCTAATGATTTCTTTGCAGTGATTTGAGGCTACCCTGGCAAAGCCTTTTTTTTTTTTTTTCAGGGAGATGGAGGAACATCATATTCATCTGTGGGCACCTAATCCCTTCAGAATAAAGACTACTTTAAAGAGTTCTTTTCAAATTACTTTCAACTTCTTTGGTTAGATCTTACAGGAAAGAATCCAGAGAAGATCTTATCTGAACCCCGACATGCAATGACCTCTTTGCTCCATTTCATCACTGGTTCTACAGTCATGTTATTAGGGATAATACTGGGAATTATAGGATTATCTTGGGCTTTCAGATATATTTTACATTGACTAATTTATTCTGTCTGTCCTTTCATGAATGTCTGATGTAATATCTGAGACAGAGGGTTCATAAGACTAAAGGTATTAGGCTTTCACCTTATCACTGCTGTTTGTGGTCGTATGGAACCTCAGCCGGATCTGCAGCTGGGTGCAACTGTTGCCTGACCCCAGACATGTGATGGTACATTAAAAGTGCAATTAAAGTATCTGGTAAGCATACCCATGGATGGAAAGTTAATGAACTCGTGCTCTGTGTATGTCATTGTGCATGTAAGTCATATCTGGCTGCCATGTGTGCCCAGGAGCCCGTTCCTTCTCAGGGTATGCTGAAAAGCTCTGTCACCACGAGTCAGGCGCACCCTTGATACTTTTCATAAGGCTCCAGAGGAAATTAACATTGGTTCTTCCAGGTTATAGCTTTTATAGGATAAAAAACCCTACACCAATAGTATCATATGGAAAACAGAAAAGGATCACAGCACAGACAGGTAACATAATCCACATGCAACTGATAATTCAAGTACTGGTCTGATGTTCAGCATCTGACAGAATGATAGATGAGGCCAGAGTTGTTTCCCTCCTTAACACATTCAATATCAGTGGGAGAAACAAAACCAACATCAAAATGTGCAGCCTGATTGTGACAGAAGGTGAATTGTAAAAAGGGAATAATTGTTATTGAAGGTGACCTTTCAGTCTGTAGTAAGTCCCCAGTAATTTCAGCTTGCTTTGTGCTAGGACATATGTGACCAATCTGCAGGTATGAGGAGATTTTCTGTATCTCACCAAGCTCTGAATAATTTGGTCCCAAAGATGGAGTGGATATACAGTAGCAACACACACTCTGCCCTTGTTAGTGTTGCCAGTCTTAGGCACAGGACTGAAAGGCACTCAGTTCATAAGGCAACTGGATGCTTAATAAGTGCCTTGATGAGATACAGAGATAAAAAGCTCAGAGGTCATTCCCATGGTGATTCATCAATATAAAACTGGAATAATGCAGCAGTGAGTCAAACCAAGGACATACCTAGCAACCAATTTGAGGGCTCATTTCCTGACACACTGCATGGGAGATATGGGAGAGCTTCAAAGCAAATCCTCCACACAGCATTTTGGGGAAACTGTCCCTTCTCCCATTTAGTTACCTTTTTGCGAATAAGGCAAGATCATTCATACATACAGAGACAGGCTGTGTTTTATGGGAACAGAGGAGGTGTACTCATAGTGAAATACATCTTGTGCCCAAAACTCAGCACCAAATTTTTCAGTAATTATATACTAGTAGCTTGTGAATGCACCCTTTAAATCTTAAGTCAAATGTTAAAAATATTTGACTACAGCAACACAGAACATGATATTGTCCACACAAAAATTCCTCATGGGAATCCATAATTACTCCTGTATCCTTATTTGCTGTTTTCACTATCTCTGGATTTGCCTCATCAGAAGAATTCTTCTTTTAACCTGGTTTCATATCAAAGCAAGGTCTATCTTCATTAACACACAATTTATCACAGAGAGAATGAAGATTTACATCTTTTCTGTCCGAAACATGAAATAATCTACCAACACAGCTCAGCATGTCTGCAGCTGCAAAGTCACTGGAGCTCACTGTCCCCTGGCAGGAGAAAGATCTTGGTTACAGAGAGAGTCCCACACTTTGCTAAATTTATAAACTTCGGAAGTCTAATTTTTGCAGGGCTGAGCTGCTTCGCCCATACAAAACTAAAGCCTTGAATTGGGGCTCCACTACTGCAAGCGATAAATGAACTGTAGTTCTTAGATACCACGGCAACAAGCATGGTAGACACACCTGGCTTGGTATGTAGAAGGCAGGTAACAAAATTTAAATCCCCATTCTTTTGATCCTGGGCTGTCTGCTGTCACCCAGTGCATTCCAGCTTGAACCTTCTTCCACAGGCATGACACAAATAACCCAGCTTGGGCCAAAGGAGACCCAGACAAACAGCATTTGCCTTTCACCAGACTGCTGTGCAGGCAAGTCCTCAGTGCCAAAGCAGAAACCAGTTCTTTTTTCTTTCCCATCCCTATTCCTTTCTCTGCTGAGCAAAGCGAAGGGTAGAACTAAAAAAAAAAAAAATCAGATTTATGCCTGGCCTCATGCATGCTTTCCTAGCTTGTAAATGCATCACATGTGGCATCTAGCAATAAAGTGTTTGGCCTCAAAAAGGAAGGGGAAATGCAGCAGGATGAAACCTCGTGCGGGAATAGCCGGTGCTGTTCTGCCCTCCTTGGCAGGCTGAAAATGCCCAGCTTCAGCTGGGGCTGTGCTGTCTCAACTTTCGCTGCACTATGACCTCAGATGACCCAGCCTGCTGTGAATCTGGCCACTGTACATTTGATCCAGAGCACTGAACAACTGGTGTCATTTTCAGTCAGTGCTAAATCCAATCTGACCTAGATTGAAAAGCCCTTACATCCCACCTCTAATCCCTTCAGTTCCATCCAACCAGTGAGGCCTATACACAAACACAGCACATGAACTTTAGGAAAAGCAGGCAAAGTTTCACAGAAATCTAAACATTCAGACTTCAGGAAATCAACCTCAGTAAAACTCTTCGTATTCTCCAGAATAATATTTCTCTGTATTGCTCTCTTTCAGACCATTCTGTGACAGTAAACAGATTTTATCTTTCTTCAGTCCCTCTCTCTCTCTAAGACCAGACTGAAGCAGCAAAATATTCATTACCTCTTTCTGACCTTCTGAAAAGGTACTTTTTAGTACCTTTACGTCTTGCATGAATCTTGGAGGAAGCTAAAAAAAAATAGTTACAATTTTAAAACATTTTGCTTCAACATGCCAAACATTCCATTTCACATTTTTTCCCGTAAAATCACAATTCTCAGCCACAGCCACTTCATCAGTACAGAAATAGCTGATTTTCCCACAGTCTCTCCAACAAATCAGACAGCAAACCTGCACTAAGATGGTTCAATTTCATTGGACTCAGCACCTACTGAGCAATGTGGTTTTGGTTTCTTTTAAGCATTCATGAACTTCTCTCATAACAGTGCCAGATGGCCTTGCAATCCGAACCTTTGCCTTCAGCCTGTCACCTCCAAACTCACTGCGGATAGTCTGTGGACTTGAATTTGAATACGAATACCCAGAAACTGTCTCAGATTTATTTGTATTAAAAAAACAAAAAAAATTACCTCTGGAATGACAGATCTTCTAACTGCATTATCTCTTCTCTGGCTTTCACATGCCTTTTCAAACATCATGCGAAAAAATAAGAAAGAGGGAAGCAAAAGAAAAATTTCTTGACTACCACCACAAAAGAAATTGTTCCGTAATTACAAACAGGACACCCTTAAGCTGAGAAGTGAAGAGAAGGGCAATCTATATGACCTTTCCCCATCACTTCGCTTTGAAATATGGGGTAGGCAGAACCAATTGATGTGAGCAGATTTAGTAAGGTAAACACCAGTGGCAACTTTTTGTATTTAACAACATCAGGCCTTCTCCAGGACAAAGAGTAAGAATGAGAATACTCGTTATGTACTTTTGCAAAATGTTCTGTGTATTTAAAAAGAAAATATTTGCTTATCAGTTGTTGCTGTATAATTTCAAACATAAGGTAGCTACATGATATTTTAACCTTACCTCCAAGCTACAAGGAAATTAAGTAGATCGTTGGTTTTCTAGTGTCTTTAAAGTAACTAAACATGAAAGGTCAGACTTAGGGAGAACAGGAGATAAGCTGCCCAAACAAGGCCAGCAGAGCTGAGGAAACATGCTCATGTGCAATGGATATCCCAACGTTTGCTTAGAAACATGTCATAAATGTAACATTTAGTGATGGTTTAAAGCACCTCACATGAATAAGTAGTGGAATTTACACAGGAAAAGAAAGGACATCAAAGACCTGATTCAGAGAGTAGGAAGATGGCTCTGTTAACACCCTTAGACCAATTTTAAGTAACCTTATGATATACTACCATAGTTATTGGTCCTGTGATCATGCACCATTGTTAATCATATCTCCCACAGATGGCCTGCACTGAGACGTTCAACCTCAGAACAGTGTCTTGTACATATTTTTTTGCCACAGTGTATTAGCCCTTTATGATGACAAAATGGTAAAATGCGAAAAATGTGCTTGGACCTACCTGGGAATGACCCTGTCCCCAGTTATGCTCCAAAGTTCTACTGAGACTTTTCCATGTGCCATCTCAGTCAGACAGCATTCACAGGGACACAGGAACGGGATTCAAGGGACAGAAACATCATGTGCCTGCTTTGGCCATTGTCCTGAGCAAAACCCTGGGCTACACTTCAAACAAACTGGTGGGAGGATGTTGGAAAATCTCTGCCTTAAAGGAGGTCCAAGTGCCAATTTGAATGAACTCTGCTTCATCTGATATTCCCCCACTGCAGGCCTGCGATATGCTTTGCCCTAATTTTTATGAAATTTTACTTAACTGAAGTTTTGAGTGTTCCCCCTGACTTCCATAAGTTTGGGGTTTATTGCACACCAGTCAGTTCTCTCACATGCAGCATACCGTGCCTGAAAATTTCAGGTTAATTAACTCACATCTGGTTTTCCACAAACAGAAACACTATGTTCTGCTGCCAACTACTATTGCTAGCTAAAGTGCTTTGTGCTCTCTCTTGTTTGGGGATGAAACCAGTGCATCTTTGATTTTTAAATCTATATTCTGCACGTCTGATACCTTGTTAGAAAGCCAAGAGTTATTAATTTCAAAAACAGAAGGTAGAGTTTAATGAATAATGAATAGCAGCTGTTGGAAGCAAACCTTTGTAGCCCTGGGACCGTCTTTCCCTATGTTACAATTACACTTTGATTGACCTCAACAATAACTAACAAGCATGCCCAGCTGGATCATAAACCAAGTATATACTATGTCCAGATATGGTGTAAAATTTCACATCAATGAAACACTCACTGTCAGTCTAGCTTCGTCCCATCATATGTCAATCAGACTTACAAATAAAATTAGTTAGGCTGGGACATGGCATTTTCCTAGGGAAAAAGGATGGTTCTTTACTGGCAATGAATGAACAGTTTAGAAAAATCACAATTACATCGGGATGGCTCAACCTCTGAAGAAAAGCCTTTTGCCTTGACAGACGTGTGGGGCTTGTTCACTGTGCAAATATTTAGGGGCTTTAAGAAGGAGAGGCAGGTTTCCAGGTTGCCTAAAAGAGCTATATCCCATAGCTGGGAGGCTGAAAGCAGAAAAAGGTGAAGTTGGGCTGATCAAGCAGCTGAAATATTTTCTCTATGAAGGAATGAACTGCACTGGGACTCGGTGCTTTCAGGGGTCTGTGGGTGGGAGGCTCTGTGGGTTCACTGGGGATACAGTACCTCTCACCTGTGGATAACCACAAAGTGTTACACCTAAATTTGGGATCTGTCTGAAAAATGGGAATATAAATCCAGGGACAAATTGTTTACACACACAAAACCAGAAAAATCTGGCCTGTGCTGTTTGGTGGATGGATTACTCAGAGTTTTACATCCTGTCTTGTCAGATAGGAACTTTGGTCTGTGGCCAAACAATATTAGGGATGAGCCACTGGTGAATAAAACACTCCAGCCTCTGGATTTATATATATTCTCAGCTTTCTAACATTTTATCCTCCCTCTCCTGACAGTTCCTGGTGAAATGGAGAAGCAACAGATCTTTCTCTCACGAAGTCACTGGATTCTCCACTTAAAATAGCTATATATTATTAGTATATTTTATTATTTTTATTATTATTTACACTACTAAACAAAACAAATAGTCATAAATTTTTCCTACCCATGAACTACATTATTACAGGCACAAAAATCTTGTTACAGGCACTTTCTCAAAGGGCACAGCACAGCCATGCAAAATTACTCAGATACCCAAATATCCCAGGTTTGGTTTCCCATTTTAATTTCTTTAATATGCTCTCTGAGACCCTATCATGGCACCTCATACAGTCTGCACTGAGGAAGAGTCAGCTAAGCTTGCACATTGTGTATTCTGTACTGCAGAGCTAAATGTGCATGTCCTGCCTCTCTTCATCAGAAATCAAGGTCGAACACATCCCATCCCCTTGCAGTTTCCCCTCTCCTGCACCTCGTTTAACAAGCTGAGAGTGAAGCAGATCACATAACAAACACCAATATGGATTTTGCCTCTCCTTGTACTGTTGCTTGTCTTTGCTTTGCATTCTCCAGCTGACATTGCTGCTTCATAATGGCTCATCACTGCTCTCAGTCTTAAAGAGAAGCCCTATCATCAGGGTTTCCTCATCTCATCCATCTTGACATGGAATTTCTTTATAGATTCATATCTGACCTCAAATGTTTTGCTCAGGGGAATAAATCCTACCATACCAGATGTAGGTTGCATACGCCCACTGATTTTGATGGAACCAGAAATGCAATTAATTGAAAGGCAGTTGGCAATGCCTTGGTTCCAACCACATAGTTGCAGATATAAATTGTAGTTTCATTTCAAAAAGCAATACACTGTTTTTTCTAGCACAAAGAGAAAGGAAACAAAAAAAAAAATCAAAACAAAATACTCACCAGTAGGTAAAATCACACACCAACAGCAGGAGAAAGCAAATTCCCAGTACCTCACACCATCCCCCACCAGGTCACCAGGCATGACAGGCTGAGCTTGCAGCACACACTAAGTTTGGACAGACCCCAGCCCAGGAGGGTGGATGTGGGAAGTGAATTCCAAAGCCAAGGTCGGGTGTCTCTGGCTGATTCCAGATAGGAGCGCTGAGCTGCAGGAAGGGAAGCAGCCTCCTGGGAAACCATTTGGGGCTTTATAGATTCCAACTAACACCTTCAATTCTTCCCAGGAACCTATTAACAACAAGCAAGGCTGATCTCAAGTGTTCCTGGCATGGAGCTCCACACTGTGCACCAGCTCCAGTTTCCATGGATCTCAGCACACGGCTCCATATGGAGTGCACAGCGATAACATAATCCAGTGTCAAGGTGTCAAAGGCATGGAGAGCTGTGACAAGGTTTCTCCACTGGACATAAAAGACCCATTTTTCTTAATAGTAGCATAAAGGGGGGGAAAGACATGGATATTTTGTCAAAGACTTTTCTCAGAGTGTTTTTATGCCCTGGACACCACTAATCTTGGAGCCCTTATAAAAGGCTGATTATTGACCTGGTCTGTGCTTTGAGAATTTCCTGACCTCACCCTGGCAAAATTAATGAAGTTACCTATGTGTGAAAGCAGCATGGGGGGTCACAGCAGCCCCAAAACTCCTCAGGTGTGAAGATTAACTAGGATATACTTGGGAAATTTTAGTGGATAAAATGTCTGTTCTCCAAGAGCTTGTTTCTGCCGTGCCCCACTGAAGGTTTAGTCAGTAAATTTCTTCACATTCTCAATTCAGGACTGAGCTGTACCAACCAGCTTTTAGGATTTGGGGGTTTTTTAATCTATTTAAAGTCATGTATAGCTGAGCCGATTTTCTCCACAATCCTTATTTTGTTAATTGCTTTCTGACTGTAATTACACAAACAATTCAAAGTACTTTAGGACTGGAGTATCGCTACCACTGGGGACAGTGGAAACAACAATACATAAACTCCAGTCTTCTTGGAGGGCATTTAGCAACTTTACTGAAAGACAGACCCCTTCTTAAACCATGCTTCGCTATGAGGAACAGGATTGGTAGTTCAGAACACCACCTCTTTGTAAACATCTCTACCTAACAAGTAGAAAAATACCAGGTGTTATAGGGAAGCTATCTATAAAGAATTATTTTGGGTTCCTCCTTACAAGTTCCCAGGCCAAAGTGAGAGCATTGAGTTTGTCTTTCTCACAGGAATTCAAGCAGCTGCCTGAAGGCTGAGAACCTGTTCTCTGACCACTGTCAGGTCCCACAACACTGGAGAAAAATCTAAATCCTTCCCTTGGTTCTAATAGGCTTGCTGGACCAAAAGCAGAAATAAACAAATACTTCTGAGTAGATTCCTACACACCTAATGGCAATTTGAATCTCAGATAGTCCAGCTACAAATGTCCAGCACAAGGCTGGGGACAAAAGCACTGTCACACACAGAATTTCTCTGTCACCAATTTAATAGCAATAACATGCAGTAGGGGTGCAAATTATTCTGGAGAAAACTAGTCAATGAAATAAAATTACTAGATACGCAAAGCAGATAATTATTTTCATTTCTGTCCCAGTCTGGAGATTATAACAATTACCTCTCTGACTGAACCTCTATGTTCACCTCTATGAATTACCTCATAGAAGTAATTCATAGAGGTGAACATAGAGGTTCAAATTACCTCTATGTTCAGTCATAGAGGTGATTTCATAACAGAGCCTGAATTACCTCTATGACCTCTATGTTCAGTCATAGAGGTAATTCAGGCTCTGTTCTGAATTACCAAGAATGCATCAGGGTATTTGCACTTAAGTATCTTCCTCATAAGTGATGAGTCAACAACACAAGGCTCCTGGGCCAAGTAACAACGCTGGCTAAAAAGCAGACATCAAAAGACCACTTCAGTTAAAAAGCTTTCTAAGAGAAAGGGGTCACAGAAGCTATCTAGAGACACACACTGACAGAAAGAGTGAGTGAGAGATAAGGAGTGGGAAAGATTCCTTCTCCACAATATTATGAACAGCAACTATTAAGGAAAATTCAAGCATTCTGGTACCTTTAAAAAAAAGAACAAGCCAACTTGTTTCTGAAGCGAAAGAATTTTAAAGTAATCATATCTTCAAAAATATATCTTTAAAAGCCATTTACACTACTTGGCCAGAAGGGAACTTCAGGTCACTCTCTTCCTCTTGAAAAGAAGAAAATTAATTAAAGCTCTGAACTGTTCCCACAGAAATAGTTGTACTTAGAGCTAGATACAGAACAAGGAGATGGATCTGAATGTCAGAAAAATGTGTGGTTAGGGGGTTCTCCGATTATTTTTCCCTTGCCTGGAAAGCAATATGAGTTGAAGCCTATTTTCAAGCCCTTGTTTTCTCTGGATTTTCAATTCAAAGAGAAATTCTAGACAAGCAGAACTGTGAAACGAAAACGTGCAAGGCAAATCCTTAATGATATCAGTTATTACTATGCAAGGGCTAAGAAAAAGCCAATATGTTCATTCAGAACTGGTAATTTCAAACAGTATCAATCACATTCACAAATTCCCAGAGTCTCTACTCAGGCTTTGGAGGACAGAGAACGGGAACAGAGAAACTGCCACAAAATAGCATCATTCAAAGATATTTTAGCAAAGGTATCATGCTTCATGTGGTATAAACTTTATTCCAGGCAGAAAATCTGCAGACAGATCATCCCTAAAAAGGTGAATGCTCATATTCTACTAAAGTGAGCTCCAGCTCTATGAAAATTATAAAGTACTGAAAAACTTTAAAAAGCCCACCACTACCCACTCTCAAAATGTCTGCACAGAGTTAACCATTTCTTTAGGGCTTCACTCTGAGACAAATAATTTTAATACATCATCTGAAAACCCTACAAATATAGAAAAGCAAAGGTTTTCTCATGTTGCTGTTCATCACTCAGGCAGAATAGACACAACTATTAGGAAACAAGAGGTGCCTACAAGTATCACAACCAAAACTTACAAAACACACTGAATTTACATTAAATACATCTATGAATCCTAATGTCCTTAAGATTTATCCCACTTCTATTGTGACAGGAAAGAACTTGATCCAGAGTTTATTTTTACTTTGGGTTTTTTTAAATAAGGTGACCCCCCCATCTTTGTCAACAAATGTTGAGACAACCTCAATGTAAGTCTTCTATCCTATAAATTTCAATGTGTCTTGTATGCTGTACCAATTCTACCAGAACATACTCTACCTCCATTACAGGAAGAAAACATACAACTATTTGGATTTGATTTGGCAGGACTGAAAATAAACCATAAAAATACTCCAGACATTAACCAGTCACACAGCATTGGAATCCAGAAACACTGATCCAACCAGAAAAGTTTCCATTTCACAGAGAAGAATTCCCTGTATCAAACCAGGGATGCACCTTAGAGATACAGTCACAGTAAAAATGCACATGGATGTTCATTTTGTAATTACAGCTCCACTTCAGAAGCACACTGATTTTAACTGGGACTGACAGAAGCCCAGAACAGAGACGGATAAGAAATACTTGCTATGAAGTTCATCTTTCCTCCACTGCCAATAGCAAACATTTTTACATTAGGCCACCATTTCAGACAGTTTGAGCACCAAATCGAAACAGGTTCTTCTTTTGCAGAGGTGTTAGATAATCTATCTTTAAAGTATCAAAAGACAACATACAGAATTTGAGGTGTTTTCAGTATTCATGAACATATCAAAAATACTGGTATTTACTCTAGTCACTAGGAAAAAAAATCTTTAAAAATGCAGGAAATGCAACATCATACTACTGAAATGTCTTGAAAGTATTCTTTAAATTAAAAAAAAAAAAAAAACTCCAACCAACTATATCCATGTTAAAAGAAATCAGAGGTCAGATGTGAATCTAAAGAATAGCAAGTTAATAAAGTGTACTCCTCCTCTGAGCTTCCAGGAGAAGAAAAACAGAAGGGTGTGTTAAATCTTTGAATAAATCTCCAGTAAAGACAGCCAGAAATTATGCTGCCTTTAGCCACATGAAAGAGAATAGGGGGATTTCTCTTTTTAAATTACTCTTTATTGTCTGCTTCATAAATCGTGATCACATGTGGTATTTATTACAATGAAATTTTCTTGTTGCTGTAGCCCTCTTGCTTGCATTTGATGCTATCTGTTTATTTTAAAAAGAAAAATGTCCAGAAATCCTTCAGTTGTGTGACTGAAATTTTCTGGTGGTTCACAAGTCAGAGGGTCACGGTGACAACCAAGGAGCCTGTGTAAAATACAGCACACACATTTTTAAGTTGAGATTCAAAGCAGTAGAAAAAAGTCTAGATCCCATTATCCCATCTCTCCATTTCATCCTCACACAGACAGCTTTTTACAGGTAGAATGGGAATTGAAATCTAACGAGATTTTTCTGTGCCTGTGTAACTTCAGGGCTTGCACTCCTTATTCTAAAGCCCACCAGAACCATCCCATTAGGAGCAATTATTTAAGATCTTCTACAACTGACTTTACAAACTTGCCAAATAAGCAAAGCCAATTCACGGATTGACACAAATTCACCCCCCCACTGAGGCCGTGAATCACCACATACATTAAACTAAAGAGAGACACTGATATGACCACGGATAAACACATTCCTTGGATTTTTTTTTCCAGTTGGAAATTGACCCACGTTTGGTTTGAATTAAAGATTCATCGCACTGAAACAAATAACTAAATGGAAAGATATGAGTCCCTTTGAAGAGCGTGCAAATCAAATTTAGGTGATAATTAGCAGCAGACAATTGAAACCTACTGTTTATTTGCACAGAACCTGATGTTACTGAAACACGGCTTGAATTCAGGCACACTGTGAACCGAGCGACTGAGTTTTCAGGAATTAATTTAACAGTTTAACATCTGAGGTAGAAACAACCATGCTTTGAACAAAATGAGCCAAATTTGCGTGTGCTCAGAGCCCTCACTCCAGCTACTGTCCCTTCCTGTACAGTTACTGCATTTCCAAGGCTTTATATGCTGTAATTTGTTTTTCCCCAGAATACTCCTCTCTTGGGAAAGCAATGCATAGGGATGCCATAATTGGGAAGCAGAATAAGCGGCTCATAGCCGAGTTATAATGAAGTATTACCTCCTATAACGTCTGCCCAACTTAGTCCCTGTTTGTTTAACTTAGTTTGCCAGGGAGCATAAATACTCGTGTCATCAGCTGCATGTTTGGCAAACCAAGCAGTTTTTTCTCAGGATGTGCTTGGCCTCAGCATAAGAGGAAGCACAGTTTTGCAGCACAAGTGAAGATGAGAAAAATGTCTCTCCAGCACAGAGCAGGCTAGAGTAGCAACTCCCATAAGATAGATTTGGCCAGAGCATTGAAGTGAAATTTTGGTGTATTTTTCACTTCACCACATGTTTTATAGATTGTTGGGGTTTTTTTCCAGTCAGCCTGAGCTACCACTAAATAGGAGGACGATAAAGAGTTTTAAAACATTAGAAATTATAGATTTTTTGCGATAAAGGGAAATAGCAATCAGATTAATGAATTCCACAGGAAAAAAAATTACAATCCCCAAGACATGGATCTCCCCATATCAGGAGACTGGTGCCAATTTGAGCTACTAAAGCCTTCATTCGAAAAGGAAAAGACTGTTCGTTTCACACTCACTTGTATCTGCTGGAGTTAAGACCTTTGACAGTAAAATTTGATTCCTATAGACTATTATTTCCTCACTTTATATCAATTTTCCATGACAACAGGGGTGGAGGGATGGGTGTGAGTGGGCAGAGAAGAGACCCCCTCTCCTGTGCAGATCCACCAGCAAGGGAGCAGGAGCAGCATCCCAGGCTGGGCATGCTGGAGGCTGCTGGGTCATTTCAACAAGGACCAAGGGCACCCACTGAGAGGCTCTACTGTTGTTTCCAGCCCTGAGCATGGATCAGCAAGGGGCCACCAGAGAGAGCCCCTTGGTCTGGTCCTTGCTCCAGCCTGACCCTGAAGGAAGCCACAGAGCTTTCTCTGCCGCTCCTCACTGAGCTGGTTTTGCTCTGAATCTGCTGTTGCCAGGGAATTAAGGCAGATCCTCTCCTCACTGCTTGGAGAGAAAACTCTTCACCTTAAGAATGAAGCTGTAAGGAGACTGCTGTCCCACCCTGCTTCCCATAAAGGTAGTATCCAACTTGAGTCCTGTATCAAAAATAAAATAGCCAAGCCAGCATGATTTCAGGACTCAGGAGAGAAGTTTTGCCTCTTTGGGGACAGATAACTCACATAATTTAGCACAGCTCCAGAGATCAGCTATCTCTGGCCACGTTTAGTACTTCAGAATAAATGTGTTTTTTCTTCAAGTAATTTAGAGGGTGCTCCCAATACACTTACCCCTCCACCCAGAGAAAGCATATAACCATTAAATTTCCATATTAGCAAAGCAGAATTACTTCTATTAATGCTACAATTCTATTAATCATAAGTATGGTAACCTGAATTTTAAGCCTCTCAAGAGAAATTGAGGCTTGGTCATCTGACTGCTTTACCACACTAACAGATTGCCACTAAAAGGAATCTTCAGTAAAAAATCACATTTTTTTAGCTGTCACAGAAGCTGGCAAAGCTTGATCCAGTAAACTTTTCTCAGAAGTTTGTGTTAAGATTATTTAGCTTGTCACAAGGTAACATCCATAAAGGAGAAGAGACCAAACCTCACCTGAAGTACAGATCATATATCCACACGTGTTAGAAATTTCAAAGTCCTGCCTGTGAGCTGGATGAGTTACTATCATAGGTGCATCAGTCAGAAGCAAGAAGAAATTATGGCTCTAACTGGCATGGCTATGCTGGAAGAAGCCCTCATGTATTTTGGGGAAAAAAAAAAAAATCTTTATTTCCTTTAAGGAAGTGGCAAAAATAATACCAGTAAAGGGGGAAAAATAAAATTTAAAAAAAAAAAAAAGGCATCAATTACACCAAACAACAATTTGCCCTTCCTCTCAGAAAATAAAAGCTTTGGTATAGAATACACTCCTTCCTACATTTAAAAAATCTTCATGGATATTTTCCCTGATACAATACTATTTATGAAGCCCACACTTTCCTCACATCCCAGTTCTTTCTAACCTCACACTGCAGCTCTCAGATGCTTTATTTATGGCAACACAATGCTTGTGGGAACACAGAGGCAAGCAGCTCGGAGAAAATGTTTGGGCTAAAAGGGAGCAAAACCACCTTTTGTGCAAGCTCACAACAGCAACCTTCGACAGGCTTCTGCCAAGAACAGGCACAGGGGATCAGGTATGGGGGATGAAATGGCTCCTCAACACCCCTTTCCAGCCTTCTTTCCAAGCAATTCACTATCTCGGTCTGCGGTTCTGCTCTTGTGTTCACTAACTGCAAATCACCTTGATAACACTCCATTGTACTGACTTTTTATCTGGATACAATTGAATTAGGCCTGAAATGATGAAACAAGCTTAGCACGGCTGCAAACAAGCTTTAATGCCTTGAAAAGTAAGTCAAGTGATCTGCCATAAGATGGTCAGGTGAAACAGAAGTGTTGTGTCATTCACATAGGAGTATTAACAGAGATTTTTTTTATTTTTTTTTCCCCCAATAGAAATCCACTGAATGGAACTTTAATATTTTCTATTTTGGGCTGACAGGTTTCATCACAGGCAAAAATAAAAATCAGTTGGGTGAGGGTTTCAGACTACGAATTAAATGGAGTTTGATTTTCAAGCTGCAAAGACTGAAAACACAGGATTCTGCAAACGACAAGTTTGGATATAATTGTGCAAGCTAAGTCCAGCCAACAGAAAACCTGAAACACTGTTCACAGACCAGAGCCCTCAGCAGAAATCTAGTATAAGTTGCAATATTTTTAATTACAGACACCAGCTGTTATTTTCCCTACTTGTACTTTATCCATAAAGTACAGCAGTTTTACAGTGAAACAGCCCTGTAGGACTGAATACAGTGCAGCACCCCAAACCTCAGAGAACCAGATATATCCCCCAGCCCTGGGCTGTATGACCACAGACAGGCAGCACAGAGCTGTGGGACCACGCTGCTCCCATCACAGTCACTCAGCATCCTTCATGCTCGGACCACACTCACAGGTACGTGGTGTGATTCCTGGGGATGCCCTGAGCAGGGCCACCAGCTGGATTTCAAAGATCCACTGGGTCCTTCCCAGCTCAGCATATTCTGTGATTCTATGCAGCCCTTCAAGACCTCCTGATGAATCACAATACTGAAACCCCCACTACCGTTCTTAAAAGGAGCAAACGGGCAAGAAACGCTTCAGAGCCCTTCCTTACGGCGTGTTCCCTCCATGGAGCTGGAGGGTGTGGGGGCTGGCAGTGGGAAAGGAGGGCAGCAGGAGCCCTGCACAGCCGCCCGCAGCCCCTTCCCACACCGCAGCACGAAGCACAAGCTGCTTCCTCCACCTCGTGGAGAATCGTGAGAATGATCTGCAAACCACAGCCACCCAAATTTTGATGAAATACACAATATTTAAACAAAATTTTTTAAAAATCCTTTCCCCGGCCCAGAGTGTTCCAGAATTTTCGGAAATAGTTTCCTGTTCCATCTGATCTATCATAAGTGATTTAAAACTTCCCCTTTTTTTGTTAGTGAAGAACATCATTAAATAAACAAGAGATTCAGAGAAGCAACTTAGGGATTACTACTGAGAAGGAATGGTCAGATCTTAAGCTACTTGGGATGTTATAACATTTATAAATTGCTTCATCATTAGAAAGTGGGGAGAAACTCCTCAGTCAGGGAAGGTTTCTTCATCTCACCATGCTCAAAAGTTTGTACCAGCAAATATGATTGTTACTACACAAGACACTAACTCTGTTACTACTGTTCTGGAACTGTTATATTCTTAATAGCAGTGGTTTTACTTCATTGGGGCTTATCTTTCATCAGCTGTCTTGTTCTCCTTTATTTCAAGTGACAGTATCAGATTCATCTTCTCCTGATCAGCCTGTTTGTCAGGTTCTACCTTACTTGATACCTTTAAAAAATGCTTTTATGGGTTTAAAATTTCCTGTATTGCAACTCTTTTTGCTGTTTTTTTATTTGTTTAGATTGTCGGGTGGGGGAGTCCAGGGATTGATGGGGATTGTTGAAGGAGCTTTTTATTGTATAAGAGTAATTAACACTTCATTCAAATAAATTTTGATAGAATTACAATATTACCAGTTTCCCTGGCATATTCTTGCTTTCATTGCCTCAAATTTTGTTTGCTCTTTGCTCACTTACCTTAAAGATGTTTTGATTGAAGTGGCCATAACAACACGCACTCCAAAGCAAAGTATGGTATTGCACAGCTGAACTAACCAAATGTATTTACTGTGTACTAATTGCACAGCAAGCAGCAGTGAAATTAGGTTTTAAAATCAACACTCCTTTAAGACAGGTGAAAGAAATTCACACTTTGCACCGCTATTGGGTCTGTCTGCCTATAGAATCTATACATACTATTCTTTCTGAAAGGTAGTCACAATGTAGGATTAAAATGCTCTGCAGAGCAAATTTCTCAGCTTTTACCCAGATTCTAGCATTTACCAGTCCTCCATTCCTTCTTCCTTCTCCTGGGAAAAACAGAAAGTTGAAAAAACCTCAAAAAAACAAAACAAACCCTGTGATGGTTCTGGCTTTACACTCCTAAAAGCTCTTTTTCCAGAGGTCCAAGTGATTTCAGCCTAAACCCACTGACCTGGCTGAGGCCAGAGCCCTGTTAGGCTCAGTGCACTCCACCCCCACGGCAGGCTCTCACATCCACAGCCAGCCAGTGCTGCATGTCCCTGTTTTGTGAGGGCCCTGCCCTGGAGGGTCTGTACACTCCTACATGCAGGCGAGGAAACACAAGGGCACAATCCCAAATACAATTGTTAGCAGGAACATGTACCCAAACTCCCTGCCCCTGCAAATGGCTGTTACCAATTACCAGGCCCAGCAACACTTTCACTACCACCTTTACAGGCAGCAGTTCCCAGCTGGATTTACCCTTTTCCCTGCTGTGGCTGTTCCGTGCCCAGCCAGCTGCATGGCAGATTGCCCCCTGGCTGCAGCCATTGCACCACAAAAGTACTAAATAAGTAATCATGTTTTCACCACAAAGACTGATTTCAAGGGACAGAAAAAGCAAAGGCTCAAGTGTCTGAACAAGGACTACCTAAGTTTGCCATCTGTGCTCAGAGAGCAGCTGCCAGCACTGCTTTCACCACAAGCTCAAGGAAGAGATGGGGACTGCAGGGGGGAGCTGGCAGCCACTGCAGCAGTGGGTAACAGACCAGGTAAAAGAGACTGTGGATGAGGACGGACATAGAATATTTTTAATGGTGAAAAGAGACAAGACGTTAAAAGGAAGAACATTCACTGCATCCAGTGAACATTTTATGAATGACTGCCTGGAGTAAGAGCTACAGCATGTAGGAGACTCCCCAGCAGAGCATCAGTAGCTGCTGGCATTTGGTGAATATTCATTCATGAGACAACTCTGCTGAAGATGACATCTACTTTACTGACAGTTGTTATTGTCTGTAAAATACTTACCATTTGACTGGTAACAATCTTTTAACACCTTCCTCACAGTATGTTCTCTTTTTAGGTCATAAAGAGCAGAAATTAATGTATTTTTCAATACACACCATGACCCGTGTGATCCCATAAAGTTCAATTGAAAACTGCACTCAGCACTGCACACTTAAATAACCTTTCTCCACAATGTTAACTGAATATTATTAGCACAGAGTTGTTAAGGATGGATGGGATGACTGGAGGTCACCTTGTCTAAGGCCCCTGCTCAAGCAGGGTCACCTAGAGCATGTTTCCCAGGACAATGTCCACATAACACAGTACTTTCTGCAGGATTTCCAGGGCACTGCTTGATGTCTTAGTCAATCACTCCATCAGATCTTGAATTGCCTCATTTCTTCCCTAGGCCTATAGGTTTTAGTAGGTGCTTTTCGTGAAGGAAAGGCATGAGACCATTGTTGCAATGCCCTCAGAGACTGCTGGCTGCACCACTACAGACAGAAGAATAAATACAGTCTGCCTATAAAGACTAAAAGAATAATTACTGCAGTACAAAAAAAGTCTGTGTGAAAGACCAACTGGCCCGATGCTGTGTAAGGGAAATAATATCTGGGGGGAAAAGTCTTCACAATGAGATTTGGTTACATCTGTGTAACATTAAAACTTCCTCTCATTACTCAGAGCCCACCAGAACCACCCCATTTGGGACAATTACTTACGACATTCTACAACTGGCCAAGCCCTTTACAAACTTGCCAAATAGGCAAAGCCAATTCACGGATTGACACAAATTCACCCCCCCACTGAGGCCGTGAATCACCACATACATTAAACTAAAATTAAACTGATATGACTGGGGATAAATACATTCCTTGAATTTTTTTTCCAGTAGGAAATTGACCCACGTTTGGTTTGAATTAAACTCACTCATTGCACTGGAACAAGTAACTAAATGGAAAGATATGAGTCCCTTTGAAGAGTGTGCAAATCAAATTTAGGTGATAATTAGCAGCAGATAATTGAAACCTACTGTTTATTTTCACAGAACATGATGTTACTGAGCTACCTCTGGAATGGACAAATAGAGTTGCATATTCTGCTTTCCACCCTGCTTCTCATTTTTAAACCTTTTACAGAACATTGTCAACGCACCAATGTCAAAGCTCCTGCAACTGTGTTAAGTAAATGAGAGGATGGAAGAAGTTAGTGAAAATTCTCTTTTTTCTGTTCTAAAAAACAATGGACCTCTAAAAATTTATATCTGCTCCTTCTCCTCTTCCTCTCCATAGACACAACAAAACTGGATTTCAAGATAAAACTTGCTTTTAGATTGCAGTACAAACAGCCCGGTATTTGAGTAAAACGTTTTAAGGCTCCTGGTCACACCATTTACAGCTTGGTTTACTCCAATCTTCAGTCTCAAATTCTTTCAATGCCTGGACCCTGGTATCAGAGCCATAAAACTTCTATTAACACCTACAAGTCTGAAACAGCATGGCAGATGGGAAAAAGTAAATTAATCCAGTTTTCCCTGCCATCCATAATCTCACCCTGGTATTTATTTCTACCAAACCAGCCAGGTAAGGAAGAAAATACCTTCAATCTGATTGGGGTAGATGCTGAACACATCTGCATGCAAATAGCAGAGGGGGTCTCTTAGTTAGAGAGTTTACAAATTGAAGACATAAACATTAATTCCTCCAAAAGTTAGGGAAAATTTATGGAAAATGGGAGCACAGGTAAAATATGATGATTTTATGTAGGATCCTTCTTCATAAAAATGGCTCTGGAACAAACCATGCAGCTTGTGACAGAACACTGCTGAAGAAACAGGTCAAAGTGGTTTAAGACTTAGAAGTATCCAAGAGTGCTTTATTACTTACTTAGGAGATGAAAATTTGATTGCCGAAGGATAAAACAAAACAAAATCAGAGTGGGGTGGTATCTCCCTTTTAGCTTTAACAAAATCATATGTGTCTATATTTCACTTTAAAAAAAGCAGTCCCCAACTTCCTGCGAAGTGAGATTTAACAGGACTAAAGCTGCCCCTCTGAATAGGTGAGAGTAAAGGGAAATAAAGGGAATCCTAATTACTACAGATATCTTAACACTGTATATTCTTTCTACTAAAAACTCAAAATTAATCAAATCACTGGGGAAAATTTAACCTCAGAAAAACAACAGCATAGTAGCCAATAGATTCCATCCCTTCCTCACCTCTTAGTAAAGACTTATGTAGTCTATGACAGTCATTCAGTAGCATCAAAATACCTCCCCCATTCCACAGTACTTTGGAACTGACTCACAGCTTTTGGCAATATTCTTGCTCAAATTAACATCAAACCTTGCATATTAGATATGTTCTTTCACAAACAGCTTTCAAACTGTGTTGTGAGTCCATCCTTCCAACTGTTAAGACACAAATCCTCATCTGAGTAAAATATTCACTAAATCTGTTCTTCAGCCAGGTGCAAAGGAAAAAAGAGCAGTATGTTTAATATTATATTAATTATGTTATCTAATACATAAACAGATACAGTACTGTACAACTTCCTGTATCTACAATACATCCTGTGGTTCTGAAATCTAGTTTAAGTCATCTAAATCTCAGATCCTCAAAAAATCCATCCCCCACACACCTACTCACCTTTCTGCTTATCTCTTCCAAACCCTGGATGCTTGTCTCCTTCAGCCTCAAGTGACTTTCCTTCTCTGGACACAAAATCCCTGTTTCCATGTCCCTTTCCCTGCACTCAGTATCGAGCCTTCCACAGACACAGCAGACACTCTATTTGCCCTTGATAACAGAGACTTCCAAAATCTGTGATTGATTTTGCCATGAAAGCAACGTGGAATTGTTCAATAATATCAACCCCATGCATTTTTATGCTGTTGGCCATTTGTCAGCCCCAGACAGACCCAGCAATGCCACGGTGTGAGATGATCTCTATCAGGTTTCCAGTGATGGTGACTCCAGTCCCTGGGCAGTCCATTCCAGTGATGAACAATGCTTTCAGTGAAGAAATTCCCATTATATCCAGCCTAAACCTTCCCTGGTATGGCCTGAGTGTGTTGTTGTCCTGTCACTAGCTGCCTAGGAGAAGAGGTCAATCCCCTCCCTGCATATGTGTGTGTGTGTGTATATAAAAATAAATAAAATACAGAAGAGCCTTAAATTCTGATGCCGCTAGTTCCTCCATTTATAAAATGCTTTTCCCCCACAAGATAAAAACTCTAACAAAAAATAAAATGGGGTTTATCTTCAGCACACAGCAGGGCAACTTTAAAGGTTTTTGCTTATACACCAAAAATACTGGTTCAGCTGGACATTCTGTGTCCTTCCCTAGTAGAGGAAGCTCCCTCAAGCTTATTTGGTGTTCACCTTTGTAACTCATTATTATGCACACTTTTTTTTCCATGTCCAATACAATGACCAGTTGCAAGATGAGCAGCACTCACAAATGCCAATCCATAAATCACAAATAACTCAGTGCACCCACCACTACTCATCTGAAATCTGAACATGCCTTGCATCTATGCACCACAGCTGCTATGAGCAGATCTTCACCAGACCTTGCTTCCTTTCTGCAGTGACTTTCTTTAACCAAAGTGAGAGCTGACCCCCGGCCACAAAGACAGTTTCTTCCATTTCTTGAAGCTGACAAACACATTGTTGTGAAACTCCAAGGAAACATGAGTATGATTTGAAAGGAAAAATGCAAAGGCTTATTAAAAAAAACTTACTGAAGAGAGAGGAATTCCTCTAAGTTTTTAAATTGTTTACTTACCTTTCCTTGTGCCAATCTGATTCTGGCTTTTTTTTTTTCCTTCAATCAGATCCTCAAAATGAATTGTGTTTTGACTTTCTTAAATCAGTTGTGCATTAACACACATGCCCAAATCGTCAGAAATTCTGCCCCATAAGCTGGAATAAACATAACAAACCCCAGTATAAAAATGCTATTGAAAAGCAATAAAAAATATGCCATGTTCCTTTAACATAAAGATATTCTTAGGTGAAGATACCTGCACAGTAGACTTCACATAAACTGTTTAGCAATGCAAAAGGTTTCCCTGGTAATTCTACAGGGATATGACAAAAAGAAAAAGAAACCCCAACCCCATGATGGTTTAGCCATCCTAGCCCAAAAAGAGATTAAAATAATCTATAACTGATTTTATTCATTTTGTTACCGTCAGAATCCATGCGGGAAGCATTCAAAAAGCATGTTTATTTTGTCTCATTGACAAAATAACAAATACTAACCATGAAGATTTCTACCTTTTGACACTGCAGGCCCTACTCCAAGATGAGAGGCAGTGCCCTTCACCAATGCTCCACTTCCACAGCCTCCAAAAATAAAGTGAGGAAGTTCCAGGCATAAGAGCTTTAATAGATCAGAGTCTCAGCATACTCTCTGAAAAATTCAATCACAGTAAGAAAAGGTTCATTATCCCTCTAATAAAAATAGGAAGATTCACTGTACCACCTGCAATTGCAGCATCTTCTCACAAAACACCCAAACACAGGATCTATAACCAAATGCAGCTGATCCAAGTCAAACCCAAAGCTTGGATGCAGCGGCTACTTGGATGACAAAAGCCCTCTCATCTTCCATCTTCCTGAGGCATCAGGAAGATGATTCCTCTACCTTGTGAAAGTAGACGAGAGAAAGAGAGCACATCTCAAGAACCTCACTGTGGCAAGACTTCTGACAAGGCAGGACCTTTGGCTCTCTTGTAATCTGGAGATTAATATTATTGAATGTAGTTATAATGCCACATGAACCAAATCCTAACAGTGTATGTTCAGAAAGATGCAAAAAGAGAATGGAAAGTTGGCCTACTAAGTACATTACAACAGAGCTGCATCATGAAAAGCAGAGGAATAAGAATATTTTGTAGCCATACTACTTGAAACTGAGACCAATCATCTTTTGGAAATGTAAATATTCAACTTGGTTAAATCAAGACAATCACAGATAGACATTTTTTCCCAAATCTTTGGCTGTATTGCAATGGTTGTTTCAATTTGTAATCTCCAACTAAACATTTCCTATCCATGGATTAACAATATATTTACTGACTTGTGTCTTTTAACAGTATTTATCCAACATAACAAAATAAACTGCAATTTGTTATACTTTTTTTTTTTACAAAACATTTTATAAATATTTTTACAAAATGTATACAAAGCAATTTCAAGTGAGACATACTTTACAAATGAAGGTATTTAAGCAAATAAAGTCCATACCACGCTGACAATAAGTGACACATCCTCTTTAAGTGAAGTCAGTCTGTAAGGCCTCCCTACTCTAACAGATAAATTATACCAAAATCTTCAAAATTAACATAGTTCTCTTAATTGCCAGTTTAAAATTTGTTTTACTATTAGGCAGTATTAAATAACATTGAAATCACAATGCTGATCCAGCAAAATAATGAAAACATGTTTAAAGTCATGCACATTCACAATACTTTGCTGGACTTGAGCCCATATGATTAATAAACTTTTTTAAAGCACCACAAAAGTACAATTCTTTCATTTACTGCTTCACCGCGTACCAGAATTCCTTTAGAATTGAATTCAAAGGAGTGAACAACAGAACATTAACAATCTAAGATCAATCTTACTAGGATTGTTCAAGGGGTTCCTCTCAGCAGCAGTTCAGAGAAACGTGTCCGACCAAACCAACCACGATTATTTTTGCAATTTGTCATTTTTTATATGCCATTGTCCCCCCTTCCCAATGAGACCCAATAGAAGACACATGACCTGATACTTCAGTTACGTGTTTGCTGTTGAGAGCCTGGAAATCCCATACCCATTTCCAGGTGGTACAATAAGCAAGGGGACTGATGAATGTGCAACTTCACTTTTTTTTCCTCAATAAAAGAAAAATCTAACTAGTTAACATACAGCTGTGTAACTTACTGCTCTCCCTCCTAAATAGTTCAGAATGGTTAAATTTTCAAAATGATAAAATAAAATACGCATCATGATACACAGCCATGAGAATATTATTAAATCTAAAAAGGCAATAGGTGAAGACTATCTTGTCAGTTTTGCCAATAAGAAAACAACTAACTGCCTGAGAGTCTATTCTGTGAACACCCAACTAAAAATTTAAAACTGGCAATACTTATTAATATTTCATACAACACTTGGGAATGTTGGGTTTTTACAAACATGTACTTTAAAATTGGCACAATTCTTTAAAATGGCAATCAGTAACATACAAAACCAGTACTTCCATTCACGTTGCAGGGAAATGAGTTTTAAGGAAGTTCATCTTTCTCTCATTGCTTTCTAGATTTGGTTTCCTTTAGTGGTCAGACAGTGGACTGTAGCTCAATACTGAGTTGCGCCGTAATGTTCTACTATCCCAAGGATCTAACTCCGCTTCCTACTTGTGTCATTCAGATGGACTGAATCACACAGCAGCAAAACCTTTTGGTTTCTCTCCTGGCAATCTGACTGACAACCACAGCTTGTCACAATGAGCCTCTTACATCACAAAAATCATAATCAGCACGTCTGGAAAATGGCTGGCAATGTTTGTGAGAAATGGTGGAGAAGTTCTGGGGGAGAACATGAGCATACCTTAGAAACCACAAAAGCTGTATCCTCCTGAGCAGACATTATGTACTACACACACGTGACAAACGTCAGCGCGCTTATGTGCACAAAAGCACTCATGACCAAAGTAAACTAGAACAAAGCAGCATGGGCAGCAAAAAAAAAAAAAAAGTCATAGATTAAAATAAATAAATAAAATAATAAGATTCTATCTTAACAACATGACAGCTAGCCAAATACAAACCATGCAGTGGTTTCACTTGGCTTTACAATATGAATTAATAATTACACTTTTTTGATATGTTTAAACAATGGGATTGCTGATCAACTTTGGTCTGTACATATCTTGATAATTATGACTGCTACGGTGGATGATTTAACATTCTCTGACAGCAAAAAGCAAAAAAATCAAAAATAAACACTGGCCTTTAAATTTAATCAGAGTAAGGCTAACATCTTCTTAAAATATAAGCTACAAATACAGTTTTCAAATAAAAGTGCTTTTGACACTTGGTCTAAAAAAAACCAAACAACAAATTAAAAAAAAAACAAAAACATACCACTTCAGAAAGACTCAAGGCTGACTACATCCAATTATAAAATGCAAAATCTTTTCCTCAAGAGATAACATATATATGTATTATATATATAAATTCATGGCTCTATCATGGCCTCATCCTGTACACTTTGCTATTTACTGGCTTCCATTCTACCTTCCTTAGTCAAGCACTTATTACTTCATATCATGCCACTGTGACTAAGATCATATAATATCATCCCACAGACTAAAGTTACCCACTACAAATATATCAAGTACTAGTTTCTGCTCAGAAAGCAATAGAAAAGCACTTAAAAGTTTAAATTATGAAGCCTTGTAAACACACTGATGATTTCCTTCCACCTTCAGAATCCTAGAATACAGATTCATTAACAAAGCAAATAATCGCTTCTGAATAGAGGTACAGTGGGTTTTCCAGAAAAACTAAAAATTTGATGATTTGTGGAAGAGAAGGGTAGGGGAGAATTGTTGCTTCCATCACTCTTTAAAAACATTTTCTTAATAAATATATCCTTTCAAATGACTGTGATTGTCAGTATATTACCATATTATATAGGGCCTAACAACCTGCAACCCTGTTACGTTGCAGTACTGCTCAATTATCAAAAGCACTATCATAATAATACTTGAAACAGTAAGGCCCTAACAGACTGCACTCTAACAAGGATTAACTTTACTTGGAGATCTCACTGTAACCACAATGAGTATTGCTCTCAAACACAGAACAGAATCTAGTTTAGAAAGGTTAACCTTAAATGCATGTCAGGCTGTACTTGTGGTGTCATTCACATTTGCTTCTGCTAAGAGAAACATAACTTGTCCATGGTACTGTAACTATTAACACTCTAAGATACTATTTACAGCTGCTTCTAAAATAGAGTCAGTTTCTACAACACTTTCACTGTGGTCTGGAATGAATTTTTCCAGGCAGTTCTCTTGTGAAGCGATAGGTGAAAAATTAGGGAACTCTAATTCAACCGAGCCACTACTTGCTGCCTCATTTTGTGGCTGCCTCCCAGCTTTTTTAAGTTCCAAGATGTTTTTAAATGTAGTTTCTAAACTCTTACTGAGCAGTAAGTCTTGCTGGGGTTCACCAGAGCCTTTCCTGTTATCAGGATGCAAAACCTCATTCTTTGGAGAGCTCCTCGGAGTTTTGTCTTGAAGTGAATTATTACACGTTACCTTTGAGAAAGACTGAACTGTGTTCCTTGATATTTTATTGTGTATTCCATGACTGCCTCTTGACACAATTTTTGACAAGTCTTCAGAACTCAAAGAATTCTCAGTGGACTTGGCAAGATCTTTCCCACTCATCCTTTCTTCAGAAAGGGCCACATATTGGCTCTCAGAAGAACAATTAGCTTTTTCAAACTTTAAAGCTTTAGTGAGGCTCTCGGATTTCTTAGTAGAAGCTTTTCCTTCTTGTGGTGTCAGAATGTTGTTAGGCACTAGAGGAAGTTTACTGTGATTTGTGGACTCTGCTGAGCTGGATTTTGGTCGGTCTCTGGCTTGGGTTTTGGTAGTCTGACTTCGAGAAGGTAATGTTTTGTTAGACTGATGGTCACTTTTGCTGGACTGTGCTTCTTCAGCTGTTTTCTCAAATGGTTTGGCAGAACAACAAAAATCGGCCTGATAACCATCTGAAATTTAAATAGCAACATCTTACTAAAAATTACCTACACATCCAAATAACTGACACTCTAATACAGTTTCTGAGTACTGAAATTCAAATAACAACCAGAGTTTACAGATCTGAGTCTTTAAGAGATGTTCATATGCTTAAGTGATCTGCTGCGTACAGTGCAGGAGATTAGCACTAAATTAATCAGCACACTGCTCACATATGTGCACTGTAAAATCAGATTAAGGGCACTTCCCAACCTTCTAAATATGCAAATATAGTCTCTGAAGATTAATACTTTCTACAACATGACCTGTGAATACCTTTTAAAGCATGCAGATCACGCAGAATCTTTAAACAAAGCTGTAATCTTACACAAATAATGTGTTTCCAGGTGCTATGTTTAACAACGTCCCAGTTAAAAATGCTGCCATTTAAATGGCCATGACACTCCAAGAGCAACACCTCATTAAGATGAACAAGAGTATTCATGCTTCAAACAGTGCTGTTCTTTCTGGCTGCAAACAAACTCAGAGATTCTTCTCTGCTAGAATGGAGGCACTACAGGAGTCATGACTGTTGTCAAAAGAAACTCAAACATTTCTCTGCCAAACAGGCAAAATATTTTTTGCCCACAAATAACTGCTTCAACCCTACAGTGTCTCTGCATTGTTGCACTCTGGATGGAAATACTTAATGTATTTCAATAACTGGAATCCATAGCAATCAGTGCCTCACTGTGGCCACAACTATTTTTAAACACTCCACACTTAATTTAGAAGTTAAGCATTACTTACCAGGATCCACAAGTGCAAGACGCTTATCCCGGGTCAGAGATGCTCTTTCCTCCTGGTTAAACATCCTATCAATCATAACCATTTCTGCAGAGGGGTTTATCCGCTGCAGGAAAAGGAAAAAAACAACCAACCTCTGTAGTGACTCATATGCTGGTACCAAATCAAAACATTGATAACTTAGTTAATTTTCAGAGAAAAAGAAACCTCTTTTATTACCTACTTGAGAAGAACATTCACAATTCAACAGTCTTGACTATGACCCAATCACTACTGAAACTCGATCATGAAATATTACTCACTTGTACTGCAAATTTTATTTGGGAAACAGGGAATTGCTATTCCAGGTGTATGAATCATACTTTTTCAGGACTGAGTATGCTTACTACTGTATACCACAGGTTTTTACTTCATACAGTATCCTTCTCTTTTAGGGGATCAACCAGCAAAAATCTTGAACTGGGACCACCCTATCATCTTTCCTGCACTTCTCCCCCATCCTTGTAACTAGCTGGTGCAGAGCTGCATTTTACTGACAAGGCCTTCAAGCCAGCTGGATCCATCCATCACAGAAAATGTTCACTGCACTAGGACATAACACTGGTTTGAAACTAGTTTCAAACCTGAACACTGTATGAAATAAACCTTTCAAAATTACTAAATGGCATTTGCCGTACAACATACCAGAAGCTAAAAGAACAAGTCTCAACCTTTATCCTCTTTTTGCACCTGCAAATACTTGAATATATTTAATGGCTAGGATATTTTACAATGCAACTGCTAGTTTTAAAATCATACAAATTCTAACAGTTCTATTATGTATTCCTGTCTCTAAATATCTACATGTCTATTATACTCAAATCCAAAACTTTTCTAGATTTGAAAACTAGCATGTCTGAAGTCAGGAATTACATTTCCTGATCCTTGTAAAACACATTCTTAAAGTAACTTGGTCAGTTTTGTTTTACCTCGTACCTGGGATTGTGAAAGCACTTAAATCAGAACCACTTCTGACAAAGTTCCAACTAGCTTTTAAGGACAATGATTTCTTAAACTGTAATGTGATTTGGCTCCAATTATAATATGGCTGGAGGCCTCTGAATGGACAATATCAACACTATTTCAGTTCCACCAGCCACAGAAATACACAGAAATCACCCTCCTGACCATCACAGCCTGTTCAGTGTAAGAGCAGAGCAGAAGCAGAGAACAGAAGTTCATGTGCCTGTTCTGTAGGTATTTTTTTAACAAACCATCCCATAAACAAAGTGTACCTGAATTCTACACCTTACCATTGCATCTTCTATAAGCAGACATCTGTATTTGTTCAGCATAGCCTGCGTCCTCTTCAGAAGCTGTGTAGCTACAGATTCAAATTCACTGTCCACTAGAAAGACAAAGTACACTTTCAAACACTGCTCTTCAATAACCTGCACAAATTTTAAAATGCTCCCTTTCTTACTGCTCTAATTTACATTAAGAATTGTCTCAATGCACTGATTACAAACTTACTGCCAAATTTTAAAAAGAAAATTACCTTTTCTTAAATCTTCTTCTGTTGGCAGTGATCCTTGGCACACATGGTATGAAAGGAGTCTCTGAACTGCATCATTTAATGATCTGAACTGACTTTTATCTGGTGTCACAGCATGTACCTGATCCTTCTGTAATTGCTGCAGAATACTATAAAAAAATTAATGATATATATTTAACATACTGTACAGAGTTTTCACATTGTCAAAAGTAAAAGTCAAGGTTTCTGCAACAAAATTGCAATGAAATAATGACTTACAAAGCTCCTTTAGTTAACTGTTTAGCAGCAGGCCTTTTCTGTCCAACTAAATGACCATCCACCTAAGTTCAAAGTAAAAGACAAATTACAATGTATCCCCTCATTTGCAAAGCCTAAGTTTCAGGATTTGTTTCTGTCAATTAGGTACTTCACCAACATTAACTGTAACCACCACATAAGTATAAACACTTTCAACTATCTCCTATTTTCACAGGGCACTGTATCCACAAAACACGGAAGTGACATAAACCAAAGATCTGAAATGCTGTTTGTAGACTAATTCCACTGTTGTGCATTATACATATTTCACTAAGAAAGACATGATCAAATTAAACAGGTGCAAAGAAGGAAAGGTACAACTAAAAACTTTTACAAATAAATCTGCTCGTACAAACTGCCTCTGCATTTTTCCGAAGATATCATCTTGCCTGATATTGATGGCAAGATGGCATCTGTGAGGAAAGCAGGTTAAGGTTGTGCACTTAAATTCTCAAAAGCCACAGTGGCTGGGNTTTCCGTGTCAGTGCTACAGATATGCCCAACAGGTAGAGATCTAACTCATTTTCTCCTTAATTTAGACATTTAATGAAATCAAGATTTTTCCTGGGAACACTCTCCTAAGACTTGAGGCTCTCTGAGGGGGCAAAGACTCAAGGCAGGCATGCTGGAATAGTATTTGCCTCCAAATAGCCTCCACCTTCAGAGCATAAAAAGTAGTCACCACCAAGCAGAATGAACATCTGACCAACTATTACACAACCAGGCTGACCTCCTAACTGAGCACTACCGTACCTTCTGCTCTACTTGTACATCAATAAGACATGTAAAAACATTCCTGTCCTACTGCATTAACAAATACAATTTACAAACAAAAAATCTAAGTCAGAATCTCTCCAAAAAAACTCATCCTGGACAGTGTTTCTGTACATACTTGCATTATGTGGGAGAACTTTTGAAGCTAAAAAAAGAAGACTGAAGTAAAGAATAAAAGAAGAAGGACCAGGTGGAACTTCTCTGCTACTTCCCACAAATCACTCTCTCCCAATCAGCTAGAGAAGAGCTGAGTTTGTAAGAAATAATGAGAAGAGTAGGTCAAACTTTTGGCCAACTCAATGAAGAATTGTTATGTTATACAAAATTATCTTCAGGGAACAGTACAGTCAGACTCCACTTACTGAATTGAATCTCAAAGGAGCATTCGGTGTACCAATTTGAAAAATAATCAACATTTATTATGCCAAGGTAGAATTTGTAAAGTTTGAGGGACATCAGATACTCTACAAAAAACCTACAATGATTCCTTACTTGTTTGCTCACTACCTCCCCCCACCCCAGGGGTGAGGAGAACTAGGAAAAAAGTAAACCTCGTGGGTTGAAAAGAACAGTTTAAAAACAGAAACAAAATAAAATAATATAGTAATGATAGTTATAATAAAGTTGTAATGGAAGAGAAAAAGGGGGAATTAAACCCAGGGGAAACAAGTCATGCACAATGCAATTGCTCAGCAGCCTCTGAGCAATGCCCATCCCATTCCTGAGCAGTCAGCAGCAGCTCACAGGCAACTGCTACATTTATATACAGAACATGATGTTCCATAGCATGGGATGTTGCTCCCCTGGCCACTTTGGGCCAGCTGTCCTGGCTCTGCCCTGCCTCAGCGCACAGCACAGGGCACTGGAAAGGCCGTGACTTGCAGAGCAAGCGCTGCTCCATCACTAAAACATTGGTGCCTTATCAACGCCATTCACATCCCAAACACAGAACACAGCATTGTGCCACCTACTAAGAAGAAAATTAACACTATCCCAGCCAAAACCAGGACAGACTGGGAAACAGAAATAGGAGCATTCTCTACCTGTATACTCTGCTGAACTGATGATGATCCTATCATTTTTTCCTGTGGCTGTGCTGTTCCTAGAGACTGTTGTATGATTTTTCCTCCCGAGTCCTGTCCTATAAAAGACAGTTAAAAAGATTCTTGTCATCCTAAGCAAGAGGACAATAATTTTGTGTACTTATCCTGACAATTTTAGTTGAGTTTTTAGGAAAGATACATCTTATGCTTAAAAGCATTCATGTAACTATCCTGTGGAGAAACCAGCTCACAAAAATTAAACAAGACTGATATTTTGTCCTGAAAACCACAAAAATCCTCAGATATAAATCACATTTCACCATGGTACTGCAACATAAGAAGAAATTCAAGTATTGTAAGTTTAGTGTCCCAACAATTTACCTAAAATCATACAGTAAATTTTATCAAGCTTTTCAGTACTAACCCTCCCTCAAGTATATACCCAAATTTTTCTGAGCTCCTGGAAGTATTTAGACAGCAAGCTTATTTTTTCCCCTGGATTTTTTTAGCTAGGCAGACGTCCTCCAATTGCTTTGCTTCATAATCCAAACAGCATCTTATCAGTCATGCTACCTTACAACCAAAACGAGTAAGAACTTATTAGGCTTTTTCCCCCAAAGACACCCAGCATACTGGGCAGATTGTACAGAGTTGCCTGGACAGCTTATACATAACAGTACACAAGGGAAAAAAAAGCAAGGTAGAGGACCTTATTCAAAAAGTCAGTTATGTACAAAGAAAACAGGAAGGTTACTGCCTTTTTCTGCTTGCCTTGAATGCAATGGTTTTGCTCTTTCAGTAGCACGGTGCTGCTTGAAAAGCTGCTATTTTGCCATGAACAATGCATGAACCATTCTAACTGAAAGTGACACATTCAAGAACAAAGTGAGTGAGGACTGCCTGCACATAACCTTGTAACACCGATTTCTCTTCCCCCTGTAACTGACCACATTCAACATTCTAGAAGTTCCGTGGAATTTTAGCAGATGTCTGTATTTTGAAAATTACTTATTTCTATTTTCCTAACCTGAAAAAAAAAAAAACAAAGAAGGTACAATATTGGATTTTATAGAGGGGAGAAATAATTGCTAATTGCGAAGACTGAATTTTTCACTCTAGAAAATGAAGTGCCATGGCTGGGAAAAATCAAAGCACACACTGAAAACTGAAAAAATATAGCTTGAATTTTTCTAAAAATAAAATTCCAACAGCCTTTAGAAGCCTGTGAGCATGAGGCATCAATGTAAGTGTGACATACTGAAGAAGAATGAATCTCTGTTGCTGGAGAAAATGAAGAAAATTATGTTAAAAAGACCTTAGTTGACCTGATAGTGTGTTGCTCAGAAGACTTGTTAGCTGAGGCTGCCTCAAATTGTCCTGTGCCTTCGATGCAGAAACTGGTGATGTCTGGTTCACAGCCTTTTTCTGTGCCACATACATAAAACAGAAAACAATTTTTTTAAAAAATCACAGTGAAATATTTACTGAAAGCTTCAAGAAAAACAAGGAAAAGGCACCTAAAATTCATCTCTAGTTATACTTTTTTAACTTCAAACTCAACAGTGGTGAAATTTCACACATCTCAATTCCTCCAAGAGTTTTATAAAGTAAATCAGAGAGGAACAGCAATTACACTAACAACACAAATATATATCAATTGCATTCTACAAGACCCCTGATTTCCCATTACAGAAAACTCAGCTTCTCAGAGTTTCACAACTGCAAGATAAGGGAGTTGCTTTCCCAACAAAAAATACCCCCGGTGGAACAAACCCTCCACTGTTTAGCAACTAAATGATACATGGCTTAGTATAAAGTACAGTGTTTAAAATGAGAGTACAAACAAATTAAAAAGATTCTGGCAAATAGCGGCATTTGTTCTCTGTAAGTTCCCATTTACAGCTCTGAAATTCCAGCACAAAAGCAAAATGATCTTTTACAGCAATAAGAAATACTCTGTTTTTGTAACTGCTGAAACTCACTGACCCAGCACATAACCTGCAAACAGGAAGATGTAGGCACATGAAGAGAAAATCAGACAGGCCTCAAATTACTTATCTGCAAACAAAGCGTTACAACCTGCACCAGAAGTCTTGGCAAGACTACAAATGCATTTCTACAACATGTTCATACTAATTTTTTAAATACACATTATTTTCTAAGACATTATTTCACCACAGATTTTGGGTTTGGTTAAAAAAAAAAATCCATCAGGCCTTTGGAAAAAGGGTAAGTAAGTAAGTAAAAGAAGTGAAAGAAAAAACAGAAAGATCTAATTAATGCAAATGCATTCTGAGAGAGGGACCAGTATTTTAAAATGGAAAAAAAAAAAAAGTTTAAAAAAGGACAGAAATTGAATAGCTTGTTGCTAATTGTCTGAAAAGTCACTGAGTTAAAATTGGCAGTTCACTCTGGAACTTTATGGGTTTTTTTAAAAAAAACTTTTGACTGTTTGTAGCTTATGAAAAATTAGAGTTGAATATATACTGCAAGTGTATCTACTAGACAAAACAGACCACATCAAACCTTAAAAGTGAATTCAGATTTTTTTTTACTAGCTTAACCTCTTAGAGGTTTGGGGGGTTTTTTTAATGTTATGCTTTTACAAACTGCTTTAAAAGGTATTTCTTTTTAAGGAGTCTAAGAAACATTTCTTGTCTTTGCATCAAATTTGAAAGATTGTAACTGCTCCAGACACACATAACAAAAGCGTCAGTATGAAAGATAATAAAAGGAAGTTCAAGGAACCTTTTCATCTCTAACTTCAGTAAGTCAAACCTTGAAAATGCATAGGTTTTAGTGAGGTCAAAAGACTTTTAAGTGCCAAGAATGAACGTGAGCCTTTACATTTAGCCTATGCTAAGGTTTACAGGAGAGCTCGTGATTGTTTAAACTTATAGTGCCCATTCCTTTAAACAGGAGCAGAAATAGATCAATGCTAAGCATTTCTGAAAATAATACTATAAATCACCAATAAAATCTTTGGAGTTAATCAAAGTGCCAGAGTTGTTCATTCAGTGACAGATTTAGAAAATACAAATACAAATTAATAAAATTTAGAAAAGTGAAATGATGACTCTGGGTTACAGTAATTTTCAGCAGTTCCACAGTATTTGTAACAATACAAACCAGCAAAATTAACTTTCTGTGTATTAACCAGATTTTAGCACAGCTTAGAAGCCTTTCTTCAGCTACATTCTCAAGCAGCTTTCATACCTGACTAAAGGCAAACTGTTGTGTTACTCCCACAGACGTGTGACTAAAGGTGCTGACAGACTTGGAGGAGGATGCTGGAAGACGATGCGATGCGCTGACGGCAACTTGAGCTCTGCTCTGGACCAGCTGATCTCCTGCAAAGTTCCCTCCTGACGCGACAGACTGCACTGATGCTCCCAAGCTGGGGTGTACTGAACCAGAAGAACTGGCAGCAGCAAATCGATTAGAAGCTGACATATTTGACACCGTGGACTGCCCAGGTGACATGGTGGTAAAACTCGATCTGCCTTGAGAAACATTAGCTTGGCTGGGTGACAAATGCAACACCGTGGGCGACGCCTGCTGCAGTGGCACCTGCCCACCAACAATTTGGGAAGTTCCATGATTTACTATAACTTGGTTTCCAGGAGCCGTGAATGTCTGGCCTGAAACAAGCTGAACAGCTGTGTTCTGATTATTCAGCATCTGTCCTGAATACGACTGGTTGGCTCTTAGCATGTTTGTAGAGTTCCTGTTGAGCATTACATGCTCAGCAGACACTTGGCCAGGAACCAGCTGGGAAGGCTGAGTCTGAAGAAGTTGTCCATTTATGGCCTGGACATGATGAACTGAATTAGAATTAACAGACAAACTTGTAGGTATGAGGAACTGGTTTTGAGGCGCATGAGGCTGTCCCATAGGAGAATGGATAACAATACTACCTCCAGCATTGCTAACTGTCTGAGGGGTAACTGATTTTCTTGTATTTTGTTGTTGATTAACAATATTAACAGACATATGAGGACCAACTACTGAACTCTGAGGTGAGTTTGCAGAAGCAAATGGAATCCCTTGCTGTACATGATGTTGCTGTATTCCCAAATTATTCACATTGTAAGCAGTCTGCTGACCCATCTGAATAGGCTTTGGTTGAATATTAATAGGAACTTTGTTAGAGTTTGGGGCCAAACCCCTTTGAATGATGATATTATGGACAGGCAACGAAGTCTGAAAATTTGTGCTGTTAAATGGAACAGTTACAGGTTGTGCTACTGGGCTTGAATTTGAGTTACTGAACAGCGAGTTCCCATTTGGAGTTTGTCTATGAACCAAGAGGCCACTGCTCATGTTTGCAGGTGTTTGCTGACCATTGCCTTTCAGTATTATCTGAGATCCATCGAGGTTGTTGATGGTCATCATGGAAGGTTGATTACTAAATGAACCAATCAGTTGTATCTGCCCAGAACCACTAATCTGGCTGCTATTAGACAAATGCTGGCCGGGAACACTAATTCCGACGTGTTGCATAAAGCCATGTTGCACACCGACTGTATTGCTTGCAAAAGATGCTCCAACAGGTTGCTGTACCACTTGAGTAACTCCTATAGGTTGCAACGTCTGACCTGAGTAATTAGAAACATTAGAAGCCTGAGTAAAGGATGCTGATGAAGAAGGATGAAGCTGAGCTTGTGCAAACTGTTGGCTAGAACCTACACTGGCATCCAAATATGCCTCTTCCGCCAAAGTCTGTTCAGTAATATTGGCCTCCTGCAAGGACTTCTGAAGAATATCAAAAGGCTGATCCTCAGTAAGATCAGGTAAAGGAGAAGACACAAGTTCATCTTCAAGAAACTGAAGGCTACTGGACAGCTGCAGTCCATCACTAGGCCCCTCTCCAAGCTGACCACTTACACCTTTTACAGACGACTTAGGATCAGTGTTCTGAAAAGGAAAACAAGAAATAAATCACTTTCAGAAATCCCAGCACCTGCTTTGTTTCCTCATAAGTTATTTTTTTATGCAAGCAAACTTTCTACACAGAATTATACTCTTCCCATAGCATGTGCAGGGTAATGTTGACTCCATACAGTGAGCCAGCACAAACAGGTCATGGATATCCTGCTCATACCCTCAGACCACTGGAGATGCTTCCCTCCTTTCCCTTCTCAAATCTCTCAATACACACCGCTTAGCTCTGCAGCTGCACTGTTTCAAGAGGACATGAAATGCCCTGTAAGTGCCATTTTCCCTTCCTCAAGCTGAGCACTCTACTGACAAAAGGATAAAAGAAATGAGGAGGGAAAAACCTCCACTCTAATTCAGTTTGGGGCAAGGCTTCAGTAGCAACAGTAGAAGCAGAAAAAAAGGCAGAAGAAAGCTTTACTTTCACTGACTTCTATCAAACAAGATTCACCTCCAAAATCCTACCAGCATTTCTATCATCACTTACTGTAAACTCGTGACCATTTCATAAAGTTAAGGCATTATGCTAATTCCTGTTTAAAAAAAAATCAGAAACAAGGGAGTAAGAAATAAAAGTGTTACACACTGTGGTTTATGCTTGTAAAAAGATTACTGAGAACGATAAACACTGGAACTACCACAAATATTAAGTGGCACCTTTAATGAAAAAATCCTTCAAATCCACATCCATTAACAGCGTGATAAGGAAAATCAAAACCTATTTACTCTGGCCTACTGTCAAGATTTTCCTAAAACAGTGTTCTGTCCAGAAACTCTAGACAACACAAGCATCAAATTTCTGCAGATAGAATGAGAAATTTAAATGCATAGTAATACTCGCAATAGTTTTAAGTTAGGCCAAGTACACCTTCCTAAACTGCATGATCACATCTCAGCTATTCAGAAGCAACAACCAGTTTCTTTTTAGGTCAGGATAAATGGAAACTGTGGGTGTGCAATTATCAGTCACATTCATACTCTGAGCCTTCACTCCTTGAAGGTCATTGATGCTTATTTTCACCTCATGTAAACAGTGTGAAGATGCTGCAAGCCATAATTATCACATGCATGTCCCCACCCTGACTTCAGCTCCCCAAGCATATTTATTCAGAATTTTACCCCAATCTATTTCTGAAAAACCTGTGTATTTCCTGAAACTTCAGTCATGTTTTAAAATATTAGAAGATTTTTCTTAAGAGTACATAAAATATTTTCAAGTTAAAACTATTAAACTACAGTAGGCTTTTAACATTTATATCAAGAGAGGAATTAAACCACTGCTTAAATGTTTCAGTGTTTGAACCTCAGGCACATCTAAAGCTACAAATCAGGTTCTCAAATGTACCTAGCTACCATTGGGCAGAGTAAAAAGGAATCACTAATTAGGCCGTAATCAGGACTCCTAATTCTCTGAGGAGAATCCCTATTGCATCTGTAGGTTGTCTCCAGGGAAATGACCAAACTGCAATCTTTTACAACTGTGTAACTTAAACAGTTCCGCTAATGCTATTTCAGTTAGTACAAACAATGCAACTATTACTACTACCAATAATAACACTAATAAATAATATTTCATGCAATCAAGATTAATAACTTAAAACTCTCCCACTGGAACAGAAAATCCCAAGTTTCATTCCCTCCTCCCAGGACTATTTAACATTAGAAAACAATCTTATATGCATAAACTAGAACCTTCCAAGTTAACTTCTGAATCACTACTGTCCAGATTCAGAAGAGCCATGCAGAATACCATCCTAATTTCAAGAAGAAATCAAAGCTTCTGCAGCTTCATGAATCCGCTGACCAACAAAAAGAGCCTTATTCTGACTGGCTCCAGGAATATTCAGCTCTTTTCTGCTGTCCCATTATACTGTAACAGGAGAATGGGAGCAGCCAACCCATTACAAGCCAGGTAACAGGGCAATGGCTAGGGAAGCCTCTCACAACAACTGCCACAGGAAACCAACCTGGAATCAGCAGAGGTGGTACAGACTCAATCAACTCAGGGAAGGTGGGGATGGGGCATGGGAGGCAGTGCAAGGGAGTGGGAAAGAATGGATATTCTTTCTTTTCCTTCAGTCAGCAGGAACTTCATCTTGCTTGTGTTAGGTGTTGGCTGAGCATGCTTACCAGCTGAGGCACTGAACCCTCGACACTGAATCTGTAAACTCTGCCAATGAAACGCATGAGGCAGGCAGCCAAGATAGTCAATCCTACTTCATGGTAGCAATTCTGAATATATACAAAGACAGAACTTTCAGTACCTGCAAAAACTTTAATGACAAAAGCCTCAGAAGCATGTAACTTTTTAGATACCCCATTTTATAAGCAGGGACTATGAAATCTTCTGTTTATGGTAACACTTGTTCCTTCCCAATAAACTGTAAGAATCTGTACTTGTAATCCAGTCATTCTTCACTTATGTCAACACAGGAGGGAAAAGGGAAGACGGCATTGGTGTTTCTTACGAAGATTAAAAAAGGATGAGGACAGAGTATGCTGAGAATTAAACTGTAGTATGTCATCCTAGGAACATACACTAGGAATCCCTGCTCCTCTGATCACCTGCCTTCTAGATTAGCTACCCACAATCACCAGAGAGCTCCTAGCTTTCACCAAATATTTTTATTTCTTCCAACTGCTACTCCCAAAGTAACAAACCCACCTCGTCCAGAATCTCCCACTGCCCACGAAATTACTCAAAGAAACTCACTTTCTGAAAATACACCAGAAACACCTGACTCCTGCCTACCTAGTCGTACTCATCAGAAGGATGTCTACAAAGAACAACTAGGAACTCTAGGCTATGACAAATGCAGCTCATATGTCATCCTTTTTTCCCTCAAACCTGGTTTTTCTTAGGGTAAGTCCTCAAACCCCACCTCTGCCAGGGCTGTGCGCAGGAAGCTGCTGTCTGCTAATGGCCAGCCTGGTACCACTGTTCCCCATCAGCTGAAAACTGGGCATGCCCTGTTACTGTCGGTACCCCGTTCCCTACCATTATCTCAACCAGCTTCTGTTTCTTCTACAATATTTAATTACAAACCTAAAAGAGGAAGGACAGGACAAACACTTCCCATTACACCACTGTGCCTACAGGAAAGTCACTAGTTCTTCACACACAGATTAAGAGTTTCCGGAATTTCTTCATGCCAATTATTTAAGGTCCCTACACACCTACAAGTATATCTATGTATCTGTTATGAACATGAGACAAACAGACAAGAGTCAAGGTAACAGTACAGTAGAAAGAGGAATTACCAAAAAAATCCTACTCTATGTATTCAAATAATTTAAGTGTGGGATTAATAATTCAGTTGTTTTAAAAAACACACCAATGAAACCAAAGAAATATGGGTCTGAAATATGGAAAGAAATAGGGATCTTTTAAGTCATCCACCAATGTTCTACTCAAAGCATGACTATCACCCACACTAGAGCAGATCAGCCTTGAATTTATCACCAAGGATTGGGATTCTACAACCTCATTGTGTGAAACATGGTCCAGGGCTGCAATACACTCCAGGCAAGAAGGAACACTGAAGACTTTTTGCAACACCTAATGAATTTAATGCGACTTCCCTAACACTGAAGTTACATGAAGGACACAAATTACCTCTTGAGTCTAAAGAAAAAAAAAGAGAGAGAGAAAAAAACCCCACTCATTAATTTTAAAAAACTGCCAGCTCAGAAGCTACATAGGATAAGAAACAAAAAGGCATCCTAATGTATACAGGAAGCATATGAATGATTAACTTTCAAGGTATATCTTTGAGCACTACTACTCCTACAACCACTAAAGCCATGAGTGCAGTCTACTGGCGAGAGCTTTTACACCAGAGAGAATTTTCACTGTTCAGCAAGCTGCTTTACATATTTACAAAACAACTCCCAACAGTGCAGTATTTTTCAATTAATTCCCCACTGAAATACTTAAAACACTAACAGCACAAGATAGGTTCTACGTTAGTATTCAGAGTTTGCACATGAAAAAGCTGAAACCCCCATCTACTTCATTCAGTTTCATAAAAGCCAAGTAAAGCCATAAAGAAACATGCAATCTCAATATTAATATAATTTATCTCCTGACCACTTACATTGGAGTTGGCGAAAATTGAATTTGAGTTGGCTACAGAATACTCTGCATTAGTCAAGTCTTCGTTGCTCTGGTAAAAGACAAAAATCATGTTTAGAACTAATATACTCAATGAAGCTTATCTATGTCTAACACACAGCAGTGCTACTTACAGATTTACTACTAGGTCCATGTAGAAAATAATTCAGCGCTTGTGGGTCCCTGAAGGGGGAAAAAAAAAAGTTAACATTTTTGGGAAGTCCTTTTTATCTATGAGGCTAAATTAACTAAGCCACATACTGTACTTATATAAATCAGGTTTCTAGTAAAAACACATCTTTCACTGAATCCAATGCAAAGCTGAAAATTTATATCATCTGGGGATCTGTTTCTGTATCAGCACAACTTCCAGCTGCTCATCATATCTGCTGTCGTTGTAACAAGGCATTCCAAGCAAATAAACTATGTTGATCACAAAATTTTAGTTGCACTCTACTGTATTTCCCTTTATGAGGCAGATGCTCATATTCTCTTGAAAAACATGGTGTTTTATGACAGCACACAGTACAAAACCTAAGGAATATATTACCACCAAAAAAACTGAGAACTAAAACAGGTACCACCTCTTCTACAGCTAAACTGTAATGCCTTGTTTAGCTAGCATCAAATAGGGTATTTACAACCCTGATTCTTTGATAAGTCTTCTATCATCTTTGACACAAGTTAGTAAAAATTTATGATTGCCAGAGTAACTGTCCCCTCAAGAAGAAAAAGTGGCAGCTTTTCCAAGTGAAACCAACCATAGAAATAATTGACTTAATATTATGAATTTCAGTGTATTTAATTAGAACTAGCACTAAGTAAAACATATTAAAAATGTAATCTGAAAAAATGAGTGCCAAACATTCAAACAAATACATTAATTTAGCCGTACACATAGAACAAGTAAAAAGAATAAAAGGCTATGTTACAAGGGATTATTCTAATACAACATTTATACAGCATTTCCTTTAGCATAAAGAGTAAACTGACATGGATTTCTTTAAAATATGTTTATTGATTAACAACAAATAATAAAATATTTTTCAGAAACAGATTATCATGTAAAAAAGCAGTAATTAAAAATGTCTCCTTCTTGCTTGATAGTCCTAGAAAATAAAGAGGCATAAAGTCAAAGATCTTTCAGGTTAACAACTATACTTCTAAAAGGATGAACACACCTCTTCCCCTCTTTATTTTTTTTTAAAAAACAAACCGTCTTCATGAGACTGTAAATTCATGTTAGACAGTACTTGGCAGGGATTTTATGGTACTATTATGCTTACAATATCAAAGTTGTTACATGTATTTTAAAATAAAAACGTCATTCTCATAGTAGATTTCACTGACTTTCAAAATTAAGGAGCACAGGACGCATTATGTTATATAGGGTTCTGTTATGCTCATGTATTTCATCAGTAAAATAACCAGGCCATTTAATACTGCCTCACTTAATTACCCTCACTGTCTTCCCATAGTGCAAAATGGAATTAAAAGTTAAGAACACTTCATCATCCTAAATATTGTCTTTAGTAAGGAAGGAATTTTATATGGCACTTACCAAATCACAGATCAGACAAAAAAAAAATGTTTTCCATTCTTCTAGACACTTAAGACAATAAGTGCTGCCAGCAGCAGCAAGAACTCTAATTTTTCCCATAAACACTCATCTGTATAGAGAGCACTTCATTTTGTGGACCACCTGTGATCTTGTAGCAGATCTTCACGATTCATGCTCATGACCGAGCACTTAACTGTCCCATGAACATCTTTCTGTTCCAAGCAGGAAGTGTTTTCCTATGGCCACAATCAGTAACCCGGCACAACAGTTACTCCACAGAATGTAACTGAGCCTCTCCTGCCACTGCTTTTGCTACAGCACCCAGAGCAACCCTCAAACTGCCGCAGTCACTGGGGGGGTGTTTAGGTCTTTCTGAAGTTAAAGCTCTCACTGTTTTCACTGGAAGTTTTCAGGTGTGTGAGAAAGGGAAAAAGCCTATTTATTTCCTCCACTTAAGACAGTAAAAAATTCTCGTATGAACTGGGAATGGTCTTTTAGCAACTGCTGAGACTGACTAATTTCTAGCAGAGCTTGAACAAAGTACTGAGCCTGAAAAGCTCAATTCTCTTCTTGTGTTTTATATGCACTTGTAGCATATTACCTGTTCTTGAATGCTGACACGAACGGTAGCCAAAGGAAGGCAACTTGTCACATACACAATCCACAGAAAACTCGCTCGTGCTTCAGCTATCCTAATTATTTTTGAAGACTGCCATATAGAAATATAAAACTCCATATAAAGCTGTTATGGAAATGGGGAGGGGGGGGCGGGGCAGGGCAAAAAAACTCCCCAACAACCCGCATGACCATTCAAAATCCCCAATTTTATTAAAATCAAGTATCTTACCAAAATGGTAGTAAATTCTTGTTTGTTGTGAGTACAGTACAGTACAGAGAGTTATTCTTTTTTTCAAACACTTAGATTCAAATGTGTATTATTAGTAGATATTACATCTTAAAGTATTTATAATTAAGGAAAAGATTACTTTCCCTTAAAATACAAGCATAGTATTAATAACTTATCTAGTTCCAGTACTCAAAAAAGTTGAGATCTTTGGGGTTTTGATTTTAAAAAAGCTACTTGCAGTGAAGTTTGTAGTAAGATCCCTGGTAACATGCATCAAAACTGATCTGATATTACCACTACCTAAGGAGAGAATCCATTCTCCATGAACACACACTCCTTAGCCTCTCCTGGGGAGAATGTCAGCAAGTGGACTGTCAGCTAGCATCCATGGGGATTGAGGGCTTTGCAATCCACACATCCCCACGTAGAAGACGTGAAGCGTGTCCCCTCACTTCATTGCAAGTCACCTCAGCTTTAGACAATACTTACACAGAATCACCGCCTAGAAGATGATTTTGCAAAATTATTATTCCCAACTTTTCTGCAGTAACTCTTACGGACAACTTACCCAATAAGATCAAGGAGACAGGATTCATCATCATCATCATCCATGACAACTAGAATAAAGAAGGAGAGGATGTATATTTGATATGTATATCAAAATCAAATTCAGTTACATGCAAAGATTTACAAAATCCCAGGCAATGTTTTACCATCCAGGTTTTTAGAACTGTAAATCAGAGAAAGACAAATGATTAACCAAATTGATTAAAAAGAACTTTTATGACTTAAAGTAGTAAAAAATATCAACACTTAATGCAATCTAAAACTCCAATTAAAATGCTTCTGTAGGAATGTTCTGCCTGAGAAACAAAACCATGGGGGAATCTTTTATCTTGTGTATAAAATACCTGGTGGGAAAGTTTTAAGAATACTGAACCAAACGTTTCTCAGTGGTATCCAAGGAATGAACAAGAGGCAAGGGGCACAGATCAAAACACAATAAACCAAAAAGTCTATGTAGACAAAAGAAAAATCTTTCCTTTTTTAAAACTCTGAGGGTAGTCAAATACCAGCACAAGTGTTTCAGCCAGGTTATGGAGTCTCCATCCTTGGAGACACCCAGGACATGGCTGGACTACAGCCTTGACACTTGAGCCTGCTTTGACCCTGAGCAGCCTACTCTGGTGAGTCTGCTCTGAGCAGGACAGAGGATCATGTGATCTCTAGCTATTCATTCCCACCTTGGCTGTCCTGTGATTCTGTAACCTCTTTCCTGAAAGTTTTCTATATGCCACTGGTTCTGAAAATAGCTTATATTGTAAACTAGCAGAGGGTACCGTGTCCTCTATACTGCAGAGCCTTATTCGGATTTGTTCTGTCTGTGCTTTAGCTTACAGTGAGGGTGAAGGAGAAACGGAGCGTGTGTCAGTGTGAGAATCATTCAGTATGACCTCTCAGGGAGGACAGAAAAACAAAGCACAGCTACAGAGAACTACCTCAATGTTGACAAAAATCAGCATTCATGAGGTGATTATGCATATTAAGAAAAGCAATTTCTCCCACGGTTCAGTGTTCCTGCTTACTCTTGCATAGAGCCACCAGCCTGAGCACTGATATTGCAATTCAATGCTAAGCAAATGGCATGACATAGTATGATGTCATGAAATTTAAATGTAAATGTGTATTACTAAGAACAAATTAATAAGCAACCAGCATTCTGCTTTAACTGTACTGACAGTACTACTTACAGAAAGCTGTTATTTCCTCTAACTGCTGAAAGCATACCCACGTCTCAAGAACAAGGTTCCAAAGTCTCCTAGCTAACCAAAAGCAAAAATTTATAGAAAGTCACAATTATCCTTGTTTTTACACTGCAAACCTACTTTTGAATATGCCAACCCATGGGACTGTGGCAATACTGACAGCATTATTTAAACACAATAAAAAGTCTTTGCTTTATATAACCAAAAATTCTCAGTGATTTCATTATAATAATGATTCACCATTAGCTGAAGTGACAGCACAGAACTTTCTTCCATTAATACTCCTAGAGGTATTAAAACAACTGACACGAATTAAGATAAATTTGTTAAGTTCACTGAATTCTTCAACATTTGCATAGAATGATCAGAAGGAAAATTAAATGCATGAAAATACTGGTGTGAGAAAACCCTAATGGTAATGCATAATCTTCACTACCACACCCATTACTGAACATAGACTTGGCTTTACTAGCTAAACGTGATAAAAGAAAAATAATGTAAACTCCTACAAGTTTACCACAGATAATAAAGTTTTATTGTTCCACATGATGCCATATGGTATGGGACATCCCTTTGGTCAGTTGGGGTCTGATCTGCTGGCTGTTTCCCCTCCCAAATTCTTTATGGGACATCCCTTTGGTCAGTTGGGGTCTGATCTGCTGGCTGTTTCCCCTCCCAAATTCTTTCACACCTCCAGTCTCCTCACTGATGAGGAGCTGTGAGAAGCTGAAAAGTCCTTGACTTGGTGCAAACACTGCTCAGCAACAACTGAAACATCAGTGTATAATCAACGTTATTTTCATCCTAAATCCAAAACACAGCTGCTAGAAAGAAAATTAACTCTACCCCAGCTGAAACCAGGATAATATCCATTCCTTATTCCATACCAACCTCATCCTGCCCAAGTCCCACACTTTCCAATGCATCCCACATAATCACAACCACCTTTCCTGTCTTTTTACATATATGCAGACATACAAGCCCATAATCTACAGGCCATCCCTCTAAGATGTCCACTGAGTTCATTCAGGCCAGGACTTTGGGCTCTATCTGTCATATTGGTCCTTCAAAGTGAGAGATGGTGAGTGCTGCTGGGATGATTACATGCTGAAGACTGGTTCCTTACTGCTGTGCTTGTTTGCTTCTGTTGTTGCTGCACTTTGCTCCATTCCATCAGCACTCATTCTTCACTAATCTGAGCAACTCTTACTGCAATACCATTGATATGGCATAAAGCAACCAGACTAGTGATGAAATACAGTATTATACAGCAATTAACATCCTCATTGGTTATTCTACACAAAATCAAATCCCCCTGAGTACATATCAGACTTCCTCATCCTTCTGCATTACCCACTAAGTGCACCCAGGTCCTTGGGCAATCCCATGGATGGGTCTGCCTTTGCCCATAGGAACAATCCAGACTGCTTTCGACAATGTAACTTTCTGTGTGCACTGTAGGAACTTTATCCCCTTCTACAGCATCCCCTTCTACAGTGAAAGTTTTGATTGGGAGCCAAAACCCCATTCAGCAGATCCCCTAGTGTTAACTACCCAGATGGCTCTTGCTAAACAGATACCCCAATGTCTGAATATCCCAGTATCCCTTGCTCTCAGAGCGGCCTTTAACAGTCTGTTGTATTGTTTGATTTTCCCAGAGGCTGACGGATGATAGGGAAGATGATCTATCCCACTTTTTGGCCTACGTGTCTATGAGGTTGCTGTGGAAATGAGCACTGTATGTCCTGTGGCTTTCATGTGCCAAATCCACAGTCCAATAAACCTGGTAGTCCCCTTCCTTCACCCAGCTGGAAGCATGGTCCCTCTACCCCTGGTCCCAGTATTTATTACTACTTGCAAATACAAATCAGCCCCCGGACTGGCAGGGCAGTGTGAGAAGCTGAAAGGGCCTCAGCTTGCTGCAAGCACTCTGCTTTGCAACAACTAAAATATCAGTGCATTATTCTCATCCTACAGCCAAAACACAGCACTCTTCCAGCCACTAGGAAGAAAATCAACTCTATCCCAGCCAAAACCAGGACACTGCAGGTTTAAATCTTTTTAACTAATGCCTATTTTCAACAAGGATTACCAAAGGATTAGTGAGTGCCCTGTTAATTTCAGGAGACTAACAGAGGTAGCAGCAAACAATCAGAGTACCTGCACACCCAAAAGCAAATTCACCCAAAAGTAGCCAATCAGTCTACTTCAAAAAGAGGAATTTGAGCAACATGTGACCTTGACACAAATGATCATTTTAAAGTGTGTTAACAAACACAAGCCCATCCTGAAGAATTTTCCTAAAGCCTTTTCTACAGCACAAATGATGGAAAAGTCTGTCACTTTCTTGCCAACTATCTTTTCTACTTTTCTGTCCTCCTCACTGTTTGTTAACATACAGCAGGCCAAAGCAATGAATGATATATGAAATGGGTATAAACCACATTAAGCCATGAGAGTTTGGAAATAAAATCTGCCACAATGAGTGGACTTAAAGACTTATGAAGTCTAGACCAACAGTCTTCAACAGTGGGGTGTGTGCAAGAAAATCCAGTGCAGTGCAAGAAGAAAATATTCTTCACTAGTATATGAAATTTTAATATACACACGTATACTTGTCTATGCAATTTAATACACACATATTGGGGGTGCATGCTCAAAAAACTTACCAATGGGGTGTGCAATCAAAAACATTTGGAGACCACAGGTGTAGACCCTTAAACACTGACTCACTTCTATATTTGGATCGGTCTTTGGAGACTTCAGCCAGTGGAGGCTCTAAGTGAGGCTGGCTGGGCCGTTGGGGCCCATCAGTGCGTCCACACTAGAGACAGCGGAGGAAAATACACTTTGGGAAGAGTCACCCAACCCAGCTGGAGCACTGTTACAATGTAGCCTAGCAAATATCTAATTACCAATACTGGTCTACAGTGTCTTTAAAAAAAAAAAAAAAAAAGACACAAAAAATCTGCTTATAAGTAGGCTAAATTCAGCCCTGCTGGTGTATCCAAATAATTTACAAGGGCAATCCTCACTAATTAGTCACAACCCAGCATAGATATTCCCTGTAGCTTATTAGCAAAGTCCTTACCGTTCTATTTCACATCTCTCCTACCACACTGGTAAATATAGCATATTTCAACTTGGATCACATGTACTTGTGCAAGAAGCCCTGCCTACCCCTTCTGGGAAATAACCAGAGTGCCCTTTATCACATGCTCCCAAACGGAATATAAGAGAAGTTGAAAGTAATAAAACTGACAAGGAAATCCCAGCTATGCAATCCAATCCTCTGGGAGACTCTTATTACTTGGCCTTAAAGCCTCTGCCTTCATTTCAACACTCTGACCTACTACAGAGCAAAGAGCAATAGAAGATGAATAGAGCAGTCCTGCCCTCCTCTCATCCACTTTCCCCGGGTCAGCTCGAGGCTTTGAAGACTCATCTGGAACAAAAAACTGATCTGACAAAACACATGGATCTGTTTCAGCTTAGGATGCGCTTCTTGATTGGCTCTGGCTTGCCACAGGGCGACAGCAGTGCTAGTGCCAGCACAAGAGAGGGAATGAGGGAGATGGTAGTTAAACACCAGGGAAGGCAGCAGCGCTTCAGTCAGCTCAAAGCACGGGGCTGTAGCACACAAGTGAATACAACCACCACCCTCACATTAGCACAGCACAGGCAGCAGCCCAATGGAGTGATTGTGATTCCCTTTCCATCAGCCCTCCTGAGCTCCCAGCTGAAATCTGTTTGCCTTTTACACATAGCTCTTAAAAGAAATACAAAACAACGTGCAGGAATCCAACAAAGTTCAAGTAAAATCCTGTGGTCACGTGAAGGAACTGCCTTTCTTCAGCCTGGGCAACAGAAGGCAAACCCAGGTGCTGCCTGCTGCCTGCGAAAAGGGGCACAGAGATGAGCCAAGCAGGTCTTCTCTCATCAACACACAGCAAGAGCCAAAACACATAACAAAGAAAACATCAACCAGATACAAGGAAAAAAGTTCACAAACAACAATGTTCAAACAAGAGGGTGGAATCACCCTCTTTGGAAATTTTCAAAACTCACATGGCCCTGCCCAACCTATTCTAACTGTGAAGCTTGTTCTGCTTACAGCAGAGTCAGGTAACCCCCAGTGATCCTCACCAGCCTAAATTTTTAACCAACAGCCTACACAATCCACAGTATCATGCAACCCATGAAGGACCTACAACCTGCAGTGTCATTAAAACCAGATTTGCCCAGAAGCAACCCAACTATTCACACATGCATCATATACTATCCGTATTCTAAAAGCTGTAAACACATGATTTTAAGTTTACTCTAGTTATAGTCAACAGAATATAGCAAAAGAATTATTTTCCTTTCCCGAAGTCACTAATAATTTCATACCACCTTAATAGATTGTTTCAGATATAAAGCAATAAACCACTATTTTCACTTTCTGTAAAAAGCACAAGCTAATGGGTAGCTTAGAAGAACTACATTTAAAATTATAATTTCCAAAAAGTGTGATATAATCAACATCAAAACTTGGTAAGTCACATATAAACGAATTTATCTGCAAAACTGTTGGAAAAAATCTAGACTTCAAAGTTCTGTGCAAATACATAGGATCAATCCCTGACTGGCAGCATGACTCCTGAGAGTGAACACTGACCTTTGGAAATCGATGTTTTAGAGCAAGATAATGACTGCTGTAGCCAAATCTTTATAATGGGAGATAATCAAACTTGCACACAGTAACATACACAGCACCTGAAGCAATTACTATTGGAGTTATGACATACACTCACTAATCCTCACAACTTCAGTATGCCTTTGTACACATCCTGTCAGCAGGAATTCTGACAAGATCTCTCTCATGCTTTATAATGAGCCTGTCCTATAAAATCTTCTAAATTGTTCTGTTGCTCTATCATTCTCCATTCAGAATTGTGATCTACAATCCCAATGGTAATACTAACTTCACTATGGGGTATTTGAAGAAACACACTGCCACTGGAAAAACAATCACCACAACAACAAAACCAGAACAAATCAGTTGCTGCAACAGTCACTGCAGAGAATGGCACTGCTGTGAACTGCGTTTGCTACACCAAATTGGTGGCATTTTCATCCCTCACAACCTTCTGAGCACAGATGTGCAAAGATAACTCTATTAACCCAATCCATCCCTTGCTAAATTAGATAAAAGGACTGCAGCAGCATTAAGTGACTCCACACTGACTGCAAAGGTTGAATGCCCAGAATTGAAGCCCTTCCCTCACACTAATCTCCACCACAACTCTCATTAATTTCCATAGCGCTATTTTGCTCAGTGTGCTTCTGAACTAGGGGGAAAAAAACCCAGGCTGTTTAATCATCCATTGGGTAATGTATCATCTTAGCAGTGTGCACTTCAGGTTGCTAAGGTGCTGTAAACCAGTGCCTGCCTTACCCTGTCAGTTCTCCCACAGGTTCCTATCCAATAGGCAGCCTCAGAGTCAGTCAAGGAAACTCCTACACAGGAACAAGCTGACCTCACCTACCTTCTCTGCAACACAGAACTGTCAGAAAGGAGTATAAACTCAAACCCTTATTATCATATAGTTTATTCTTAGATTTCAAGACAATACTACTTTTGAACTATCTAGCGTCCTGCAAAGTGAATTTCAAATTCTTGTAAGTAACCAAGACTGTATCTTATAATCAACTTAAGAGCTGCCCACCATGTCAAGCCCTCTGTTTTCAATAAATTCATTTTTATGTGGATGGAATACAAACGTTGATATTAAGAGATATTTCTACTTTCCCCACTCATTACTGTAATGTAAAAAAATCATATGCTGCAGAATAATGAAACAGTACTCAAGGGAAAAGAGGTAAATATTGAAAAAATCATTGCAAACTAAAACCTCGCTCCAAAGCCCTTGTTATCCAAAAACTGGCATTTCAGGAAAACAGGAGTAAGGAAACAAAATTAATTTTAAAATGCACTTTGTAAAACAAAAGGACTTAACTACTCACTTATAAACAAACTAGGCCATACTTATATTCTACAGTCTGAAATTACTCCTTATGAATATTTCCTTTTCCTGAGTAATCAAAAAAAGCAACTACTACACTGTTGCAAAATCTATCCAGGAATAGTGTTCTAAAAAAGAGTTAACAAAGTAAGAGATGTGGGACTCTAATCTAGTAACACTGCGCATTATGCAAGCATTAACTTTCTAAATATACAAAAATAAGTTTTCATTCCAAGAATCTAAATCTGAATATACTTTTAAGATGAATTTACAATGCTTGCAGCTAGCTATGGAACTGAATTACCAATATTTCAAAGATATCTGTATGCAACAGAGTATGAGGGAAAAAATGGTAACTTTCAAAAGAATGATGAATAACCTTTCTAATAAAAACTACTCTAAAAATTAGAAACTATTCAGGAATCAGAAAAATAGCAACAAGAAAAAAGTGCTTCCTCTCAGGAATTGCTAGGCATAACATTATACCTCTTCATGGCTTTGATGACCTGGCAGATGAACACCAGAGGACAGGCAGGATCCTTACACAATTGTGAAATACTAGCTCCACTCACAGAAGGGCAAATAAAAACCACACACTAAAACACAGACAACCTACAATACGCTGTTTATCCAACTCCTACATTTCCCTTTCGTACGCCATTTAAAAAAAATACTGATTTGAGTTTGCCAAATGTGGTAACTTATCAAAGTTTCAAAAACTACAGTGATATGTTAGTATGTCAAGAAAAAAGGGAAATGTGCAGGGCAACTAACAGCAAAGGCTAATCCAGCTACAGTCAAGTACACATGTGAACCCCCAGTGTGGCTTTCTACAGTCTGATTTCCCTCAGATTCACATGTTCAGCACAGAATTTCTTATTTATTCAATACAATCTTTTTCCTACTGCCTGCAGAGCTGTTCTTGGCAACACCAAAATCTTGACAAGACTTTTATCAGGAAACAGATTGTTTTAAACCACACAGAGAAAATCCAGAGTAACCTCAGCCTGAAGGTCAGAATGCTTCTCTATCTCAGACCAAAGGCTGGGCTCACACCTTTCTCCCAGCAGTGACTATCCTCATCACTATGCTATGGCCTGTTTTGGGCTCTGTCTTCCCAAGCTTCCCCACATACAGAATTCCTCAGGAATTTCAATATTCATAGAGCTTCTGAAAGGTCCAGGTTTCGATTCAAGAGAGGCAAAAGGAGGCATGATCTCAGCAATTCCATAGGAATGAAACATTCACCTGCCCAGAAGGTATTAGCTGCTGCTAAACATTTCTACAAACTACTGTATGCCATAGTGCAGACTGTTAGCATATGTTATTTGTGCAAAACAGTACTTCAAGGCATGTTGAGTCAGTCCCTCAGATGTTTTTACCTTGTTTCTACTCAAGAATACTCAAGTGTCATACTTTTCATTCTGTGCACAGTTTTCAAAGGTTCTGAAAAAAATATTCTGTGGCCCCAGAATGTAACTTCTTTATGAACTGATTGTTTCTCAGTTGATTTATAAACCAATGCCCAAGGAATACAAATAAACCAATGCCCTTTCCATTGTCACTCTAGTCCATACTAATTTAAATACCAAACCTTGCCACAAGCATGGTTCATATGAGTTAGCAGCTGCTAAGAACTGCCAATAATTAGCTGAAAAGCCATTTATACTCCTTTCAGTTATTATGTTTGGGAAATCTACTGAAAATTGAATAGGATGAATTGAAATACTTGTAATTACTTGAGCAGTGCAGTCCATACCAACATCCCCAAATCCTCCATGCTGTCCTTCTTGGAGCCAATGCCTTGCTGAATGCCAATGGAGATTTTGCCACCTATTTCAGTGGGGCCAAGATAATTTCTGCAGTTGACTCATCTCAATAAATGCAAGCTCCAACACCAGATCTTGAAATTCCATGCTTGGATCAAGTTCACAGTAAAACTATTGCAAATTCCACCTGAGACAAGGCATAAGATCAGACTTTACAAAAATAATCCATCAGTGTCTTGCAACGAAGTTAAATCCTTATGCCCAGACGTCCCTCTCTTCACTTCAACACCCATTCTCAGTAACTTCAGTGAGATTAAGGTTACTGTGTTACATTATTACAGTGATTTCACCTGCTTTCTTTCTACTTCTTCCGTAAGGATTCCCTTAACTCTGGAACATTTTTTAACTTCTGCAAGAAAATAAAGGAATAAAAAATACTTGATAATCTCTCTTTGGTAGTTATGATGGTAATTTTTATTTTGTCTAAAACCTCAACAATTCTCAAATAAAGCAAAAATAGTACCAACAGAGTAGTTGGGGTTTTTTTTTTCAACAATGAAAGTAGGAACAAATTAACATTTGAAAATAAAGATACACACATTCATTTAAGTACGTGATGACCTGGAAACAACCTCAGTTCAGGTTGGTGCTTATGCATTTACACTGGTGTGATGCATGATCCCAAAACTGTTTACTCTGACTTTCAAACTGAAACAGTGGCAGGTCACAATGACTGTTAGGAAAGTTTATTATTGTCACTGTTCTTCTTCTGCCATAAAAAAGAAAAAGACACTCGTTTTTGTAGGCAATCCCTATGTCTATGCAGGACTAGATACATGACAATAAAAAACCTTTCAAGTACAGATTCAGCTTATTCCAGCAGAACCACTGTAAGGAATTCTGCCAGCTCTCTGAACAGTGACTACATTATCAAAGAGGCTCTTATGCCTGCTCTGTAGCCACTACTCAGACAGGAATGACACACTTGTACACTCGCTGCTCCATCCACCCTAAAAGCACCAGCCATTAGATTTACCACAAGCCTAATGCAGCATGAAGAGGCACGATCACCGACCATTAGAGCCTCACTGTGAAACTCAACTGCAGTTATGCAGATACAGCTTCTCTGGAACCCATGTGGAAGTACACCAGCAAATCTCTGAAAAGACAGCAGGCAGTACACCCAGATATCCATGACTGCAAAGTTCTTCAGCTCTAGACTATGGGCTTACCTCAGATGGAAAACTTCATGAATACAGAAAGGGATGTTGAAGGAAACGGGAAATGCAGCTTATAGTAGCACAACTTTGGGGGTTTCCTCTGAGTACAATTAAACTAAACACATAAACTGTATTGGAAAAGGACACGTGAGTGTGCTGGGGCAGGAAAGGAGCACATCCATAAAGTGATGTAAATACTTAGCTACAGTACAACCATCTCTTTTAGCACTGACCTCAACTGAGTCTACACACATAGCGAGAGCATTTTTAACTCGAGGATACAGGTGTCACACAGGTATCACATACAAAGCAGGCCCTCAAAGTACGAACAAAACAAAAAGCAATCCACCCCCCAAAAAACAGCTGAACACCACAGTATCACACCAGCCAATGAGTAAGCCAATGTGTATCAGTGCAAGCACAACCAGACTATTGTATCAACATGGTGAGCCTCACGCTCCTCCAGCAATGTAAACCAAGCCATACCCAAGGCAAAGTGCTACTCACAACGTCTTTTAAACTCAGACAAAAATACATCTAAAAAGAACAGGTCTGGAATATTTAAGTAGTAACCAACAAAGATCTCGAGATGAGAATACACTGTGCTTTAATGCAAGCAGGCCAGTGTGCAGATTACATACAGTGATTTGGCAATTACTACGCCCCAAGAGAGCATAAACCAGTCATTTTTATACCGTTGCTGCCATCTCTTCACTATTTTCACAAATTAATGAAATAAACCACACACAATCTTCCAGACATTAGAGCATAATAGAGAAACTTTATTATATTAAAGTACACTGCTATTAAAAAAGAAAACACTACCTCAATCCCAATATTCCTGTTAACAAAAATAATCATTTCAAGAAGCGGTGACTTTAATGAAGTAAGATTTCTGAAATATATGAACAAATACTGTACTCCACACTCAGAATATTTGTAAACAATAAAGTTCTATAGCTGGTGTTTTTTTCAAAGCTAAAATGTTAACAAGTCCTCAGGAAAGTTTAAAAGGACAGTTTATATCCAGAAATTTTTTTAGTATCTTCCAAGCAATGAGTGTATTCCACAGACATGTTGTTTAAAACCCTTCAACTTCAATAGGCAAAAGAATTAAACAGCCTTAAGATTATTTCTGAAGTTTAAAAAATCTCCCACTTGCATCAGGAATGAACAACAGGAATGGGGAAGCCCTCCTATGATGTGTCAAAAACATAAACCCAAGAACTACACAAACATTCCATACTCTTTAGCGGGCACAGCATAAGTTGGTCTGGCAGCACACTTTGCTCTTCCCAGGTACAAGTGATGTTGGTATTAAACTCAAGCCTCATGAGCTTTGAGCAGATCATACAGAATGTTAAAAAAAACAAAAGGTGCTTTTGGGAAAAAAATGGGGGGGGAAAGTATTTTCAGTGCTCCTCCTAAAAACAGCACCAAAACAAAACTTTAAAAATTGTATTAAGGTGTACCTGCCAAATTACATAATTTGGAAAAGACACCTTCCTCTAAGACATAATAAACTTGAGATAAAAATTTGAAAATATGCTAGTCCATCCACCCCCCAAAAAAATTTATGAAGACATAAAGACATTTACAAAGAAACAGCAACAAAATGAGCAACCTATCCACAAAAAATAACCTATTTTTTTTTTTTTTGGCAAACACTTTTAAATGTACCGAAGCCTCTTCAATGAAGGATACCTTACCCTATGCACTATACCAAATCATTTTTTAAAGGTAGATTTCTTTTTTAGTGTCTTTTTTTTTTTCTGGTAATCGTTCAGATGTTCTTTCAAATCCTTTTTTAACTTCTATACTCTGAATTACAAGAAACACGTATTTCAGAGGTAAGAAAACAAGCTCATCAGGGGTGTCGGTGGGATGGAAGCTGTGCGCATGGGCCCGTGTGAGCCAAGCCTGTTTAACCGCTCCTCAGGACGCTGATCACGGACGAGGAAAGGAATGTGGGGTACGGGAGGGAAACAAGGCTTTTAGGATTTCGGGGACAGGCTCCCAAAGCCCAAGGCATGAACGCTTCCCACACGAGACAGTGAAATATGGCCCGAGCTGGGCGCGACGGCACCGCCCCACACGGCGCGGCGACAGCAGAAAGGACCTTAAAATGGCGCCCGTGGGGGAGGAGAGCGGGTGAAACTGCGCAACAAACGCTGGCAAGGCGCCAAGCAGCGCCATCTTCCCGCTCCCCCGCGCAGCCGGGGCTGCTTGCCCGCCGAGCCCGGGCATGGCCGCGGCCGCCGCCGGAGCCGCTCTTTTCTCTCCCCTGCAGTCCCTCGGCTACGCCGCGCTGCCGAGCCCGGGGAAGAAGGAGAAGAGCGGCGAGCAGGGAATGGCGAAAGGCAGAGGCCTCCGCATGTCATTTCTCCCCACAGTGATTAGGAACAGCTCTAAGTAAATATAAACGTTCCCTCTCCTCTGTACGTCGTTCGATTTTGCCCGGCTTTTAACATCTGTCTGTTTCCTGCCATCATCTGTAACTGATTTTTGCAATTAATGCCAAAAAAGCAAAATAAAATTTACATACTGAATACCGCCCATGACTCAAGAAATGTGAACAGTGACCATTTCAGAAAACCCCCTTCACAACCCACTACTGTTTTAAGCCACAAATAATAATAATAAAAATCTATTTACAAAATACAGCTTCTTTTACGCAAAATAATCCCAGCAGCACAAAGGATCAGATTCACATCCAGTCTTACAGCGAAGCCAAAGGGGTCACTCCAGAAAAGAGACGCTTTATTGTGTTTTAAAGAGGCATTACAATTAAATATTTTCTCTCCCCAAAAGAAAAGTTAAAAAAAAAATAAATTAAATAAAAGGCACATCGAAAAATTTGATCCCGAAAAGGCGAAAAAAAAAAGCGCATTAGCCCAAACGTACCGCCCGAGCATTTCGCGCACCCACAAAAAGCGGCACCGTTTCCATTCCTCGGTTAAAAGCAGGAGGCACGGAGAAATTCGGAGGAAATTGAAAATAAAAAACCAAACAAATCAAATCAAATCTAGTGGCGACACCGAAAACGGGGAAAATAGTGAAAAATAAATCCCCAGAAAGTACAAATCTGAGACACAAGCTCAAAGAAAAGACAAGGTTAGGGTGGTGGCGAATGGACGGGGGAAAGGAAAAAATCAAGCCATGAGCGAAAAAGGAAAAAAGGAAAGAAAAATCCTTCCCAGCTGCACAGCCAGGAGAGAGACGAAGTGTCTCCATTTTCCCGACGAGGAGGAAGAAAAGACTGTTTCACAGACCACAGAGCTTTAGAGAAAAGCAAAGAAACGAGGGGGGAAAAAAAAGAGGGAGGAGATTTGAAAAGATTATTTTTCTTTCTCCCTCACACACTCTCTCTATCCCCCTCTCTCCCTCTCACTCTCTCTCACACTCACACACACACACACAC
>VYXD01004551.1:253110-264413 GCA_013397195.1 Hylia prasina
CACCATCAGCCTCGCGGAAAAAAAAAAAATAATATATATAGTTCATTTCCATGTGAATCCACATCTGCCCAAACAACAGCCACCCACAAAATATCCCTCTTCTTCCTCCTCGTCTCCCCTCTCGCTCGCTCTCTCTCTAGATATATATTTATATACATAGCCCCAGAGCCAATAGCTCTCTGGGCTGAAACCTAATATCCTGGTTTTGGCAACTCCTGGTTGTTAATTTGCTCCTCTTTCTTTTCTGTCTGTCTGGAGATAGATTTCCCCCCTCTCTTTTCCCTCCCCGAAGGAAGGGAGGAAGGAGGTTGTGTGTTTTTTTTTTCCTTGAAATTTTTATCACAAAATTATAATACACTCAAAGGGAAACTCACCGTCATGAAAAAGCAGTGCCTTGTCAACGGGGTTTCTTCGCCATCACATCAGGGGCTGGCAGTGTAGGAGAGAGAGAGGGAGAGCGAGAGAGCGAGGGAGGGAGGGGGGAGAGCGAGCGGGAGAGGGAGCGAGCGAGAGAGGGGGAAAGAGAAAGCGAGCGGGAGGAGAGCGCGGCTCCGCTCGGCTCCGCTCCGCGCCCGCACCGCCACCGGCACCGGCACCGCACCGCCGGGCCCGGCACGGCGCGGCCGCGCAGCTCCGTCGGGACACAACGCCGCAGACCGGCGCCCGGGCACACGCACCGCCGCCCTGGCATGATGAGTCCCCAGCCCCAGCGCGATCCTCGCTCCGCGTTTAAAGCCAGGCCCTTTAAAAACTTTGGCTCGCTTTTGGTTTGGGTTATGTTTTTCAGAAACCCGTAAGTCTGGAGACCTAGCCTGAGCTGCTGGCTTTAGGTTAACAGTTGGGGTTTGTTTGGGGTTACAGGAAAGTAAAACAAAGTTTTTATCCTATTAAAATTAACGACAATGTCAACAAATTGGTTTATTTCCTTCATATTAAAACAACCACTATAAGCTTTCTGGGTGGGAGGGGGTCCCCCCCCCAAAAAAATGCAGGCGTAGGGGGCTCCCCAGAAAAATAAATGCAAGGTCACCTTGAAAAAGATAAGATTTGATCCCCTGACAAACTACAATATTTAAAGTATCTTTAGATATGTTCTTATTTGTCTTGCTAGAAACAAATTACATGAATTTCAACTACTTTAAAAAGTTTTGGGTAACCTAAAAATGTTAATTTGTAGTCAAAGGTTATAGCACTGAGAGTTCATTGACGCTATTCTCCTGTTTATCTAAAAGCATTAATAACTTTATTCAAAGTTTTTTTGATATAGAAAAGTAATCCAACTTACACCATTCATTCACTGAGAACAATTTAATTCTAAAAAATTAATTATTTTTACAAATAATTCAGAGAAGCCTGGTTTATTAAAAAACCCACATTTTGATTGCAAACAGATTTTTAGCATGCAGAGATATGTATGCTAATGCTTTTAAAACAACAACAAAAAATCTCTTTAAGACCCTTTTTCTGCTAGTAATGGTAATTCCCCAGGACTTTACTATTTTATTCCTAAGTAACTTTGTTAAAACTCCTTAGAGACAAGGATTTGAAGACTTTATTTAGTGGCACATCCTTCTTTATTAGCTTCACACAGCTCAAGAAAACCCTTAAAATGTTTTAGAGTTTTTTTGAGCAACTATATCAAAATGGTTATGGGCAGTGTACTAAGTGGACCTTCTCAAAAAGTTGGCCAGATTGCTAATCTTAAAAAAAAAATCTCAGCACTTCAGCATTGTTTTTCAATTAGAAACTGGTTAGATTATTTTTTGAAGTAATAACCAATTCCCAACTTTTGCCAAATCCAAGACTCACCTACAGACCTTNAGGGAAACTCACCGTCATGAAAAAGCAGTGCCTTGTCAACGGGGTTTCTTCGCCATCACATCAGGGGCTGGCAGTGTAGGAGAGAGAGAGGGAGAGCGAGAGAGCGAGGGAGGGAGGGGGGAGAGCGAGCGGGAGAGGGAGCGAGCGAGAGAGGGGGAAAGAGAAAGCGAGCGGGAGGAGAGCGCGGCTCCGCTCGGCTCCGCTCCGCGCCCGCACCGCCACCGGCACCGGCACCGCACCGCCGGGCCCGGCACGGCGCGGCCGCGCAGCTCCGTCGGGACACAACGCCGCAGACCGGCGCCCGGGCACACGCACCGCCGCCCTGGCATGATGAGTCCCCAGCCCCAGCGCGATCCTCGCTCCGCGTTTAAAGCCAGGCCCTTTAAAAACTTTGGCTCGCTTTTGGTTTGGGTTATGTTTTTCAGAAACCCGTAAGTCTGGAGACCTAGCCTGAGCTGCTGGCTTTAGGTTAACAGTTGGGGTTTGTTTGGGGTTACAGGAAAGTAAAACAAAGTTTTTATCCTATTAAAATTAACGACAATGTCAACAAATTGGTTTATTTCCTTCATATTAAAACAACCACTATAAGCTTTCTGGGTGGGAGGGGGTCCCCCCCCCAAAAAAATGCAGGCGTAGGGGGCTCCCCAGAAAAATAAATGCAAGGTCACCTTGAAAAAGATAAGATTTGATCCCCTGACAAACTACAATATTTAAAGTATCTTTAGATATGTTCTTATTTGTCTTGCTAGAAACAAATTACATGAATTTCAACTACTTTAAAAAGTTTTGGGTAACCTAAAAATGTTAATTTGTAGTCAAAGGTTATAGCACTGAGAGTTCATTGACGCTATTCTCCTGTTTATCTAAAAGCATTAATAACTTTATTCAAAGTTTTTTTGATATAGAAAAGTAATCCAACTTACACCATTCATTCACTGAGAACAATTTAATTCTAAAAAATTAATTATTTTTACAAATAATTCAGAGAAGCCTGGTTTATTAAAAAACCCACATTTTGATTGCAAACAGATTTTTAGCATGCAGAGATATGTATGCTAATGCTTTTAAAACAACAACAAAAAATCTCTTTAAGACCCTTTTTCTGCTAGTAATGGTAATTCCCCAGGACTTTACTATTTTATTCCTAAGTAACTTTGTTAAAACTCCTTAGAGACAAGGATTTGAAGACTTTATTTAGTGGCACATCCTTCTTTATTAGCTTCACACAGCTCAAGAAAACCCTTAAAATGTTTTAGAGTTTTTTTGAGCAACTATATCAAAATGGTTATGGGCAGTGTACTAAGTGGACCTTCTCAAAAAGTTGGCCAGATTGCTAATCTTAAAAAAAAAATCTCAGCACTTCAGCATTGTTTTTCAATTAGAAACTGGTTAGATTATTTTTTGAAGTAATAACCAATTCCCAACTTTTGCCAAATCCAAGACTCACCTACAGACCTTGCAGAAAACTGAGGTGAAGTTTCAAATCACTCCCTAAGTGGAATGGTTGGGCCCAAGCAAACAAACCTTAGCACAAATCCAGCAGGTCCTTTGTGCAGCCCATGGACCTGCACACGGCCATGCCTTGGCCATCAGCCAGAATATTAACTGCACTTTTAATGAATACAGCAAGGACCCCAACAGCCACAGAAACGCCACATGCCAAAGAGCTCTGGAAGAGCTGTAAGCCTCTACTCCTGACATCGGCATTAGAAAATCCAAAAGGCAAAAACTTCAAGGTTCCTAACTTCAGTAAATGCTTCAAGGCCAAACTCTGCTCTAAATTCAAACCTACTCAACTTCACTGGCTTTAGAGAATATTGCCCAAGTGAGAACTTTGTATAGAGGGACACCACCAGCATTCTGATTTGGTTTACAGGAAGGAACTTAGCTTCAGAGGTTACAAGGCTGAACATCTGATCAGTATGTTGTTATTATTACTCTCCCAGTCCTACAGAAACCACAAATAGGAAGTAGGCAATACGATACAAAGAAGGAACTGGAGAAAGGAAGACAAATGATTTTGAATGGATTCTATTATCATAAGAAACACAAGGAATCCTACATAAATTTTCCATGATGGTACCATAACTTACTTTCCCTGAAGGATATTTCAAGGCAGCATTGGCAATAGCATTACTAAGCAGGTACAGTACAAAAAGGGAAGGAGAGCTAACATCATCTATAGAATGAAGCACCCTGCAGTAACTAGATTTCTCCATATCTACACACATTTGCTGTATTTGTTCACAGGTAGAAACAGTTACAAAAAAATTAAGGGTTGGATGTGACTTCATAGGTCATATTGAAGTAGGCACTTAATGTTACCTTCAATGCTACGAGGTCTGAATGCAGTGATCAGCTGTAATGTCATCTTTCAGGTATACTACACAATTTCCCAGACCGTGTTTGTAAAGAACTACTGCTTTTTCCTGGCAGATACTCATGCTGTTTTAAGAGCATCACGTGGTGTTTCAGAACTGGGTGTCACTACCACAAGAGGTTGCCCCTCTTCTCACTGCCTTACTGCATTAATACAAAAGACCCTTGTATGTCAACATTCTTCTACCTCAAGGTCACCTGCTCAGAGCTGTCATCTTCAACCAGAGTCCTATTCTCCAAATTATGTACAATGCAATATCAGTTGCTCTCTTTCTTTAGCTTTTACAATCACATTAATACATTTTCCTGTAGCAGCTCTATAAGGGAAAGGGGAAATAAGCATGAGAAGAAAGGCAAGACCAGTGTCAAAAGGAGTAAGAGAAATCTTCAGAAGACAGACATTGGTGTAAAAGCAGCTACTGGGAACGTCACGTGCACCCATCACACAACAAAACTACTTGGCTGTATTTTGACACCAGCTGTCAAACTGTGACCATGCTGTTTAACAAATACCACTCTCATAGGTGTGCACAGACACTGAGTGACATTTGGAGTGATCTGATACATCCCCCTCAAATGACAGACTGTAAAGAACTGAAAACTATGCTTAGATATTGAGAGGGAGAAAATAAGGGGGTACAAAACACCCTCATTCATTCTATCTCCAGATTTTTCCTACATCAAATAACTTTTTTGATATTCAGCCAATTTTTCCAGGTCTGCAACACATACATTCCAATTCTTCTTTTATGCAATCATAAAATTAGTACCCCAAAGGAAGATAAAGCAGCAGTAGATTCATAATGAAGAATTTAAGGACTAAGCTAGTGCATTAAAGGAATTCCACAGCCATCCCAAGATTCTTGCATGAATAGATGGTTTGTAACATCAACTCCCTGCATCCTTTCAGAGATATAGTGAATGGAAAAGAATGCCATTTACTCCACTGCAGCCTTGCTTCCTCAGACTGAATCCATCAGCTCTATTGATGGCACTTCTTCCTCCCATGCTGTATTCTGTCTCCGTTCATTAACATGTTTCTGGCTCATCGCCAGTCACACCTTTTAGACATTTACATACTGCTTTATTAATTAATTATTTAAATTATAATAAATAATTAAGCTTGAAGGCACAGAAACATATAGATCATCATCAAAGGGCACAAGCAATAGAGAGGCAGAGGTCACTTGAAAAGTAGGGCACCCAAATACCGTAGCATGAAGGCAGACAAGGACTTGAACTTGGAATATAAATGTAACATACCACATGAAAAATTCACTTCAATATCCATATCAACCACCAAATTCTGAATAATTACCACTACTATTTTCATGACTCACCAGTAAAAATTACCAAAATGTTACAATGTTCAGCTTGATACCATACCTTTCTTACACAAAACAGTATTTACAAAACCTGGGTCATAATTGCATGATGTAATTTGTAAAGCTGCATGACTCCAGTATCGATCATCATACCACAGACAGGAGTACCTAACCAAAGGTATCTTAAGGGGTGATTGGTAAGGACATAGGTAGTAAGAAGAGGTAGGTAGTAAGAGGAGGTAATAAAGAGTGAACCTCAGAACAAGAGATTTACACCAATACCAGCAGAGAGGTTTCTATGGCTGAAGATTGTGTGAAGGCCAACAGGGCTGGTCTGTGATGAATCTAAAGAGCAGATTTTGGAGAATTGTCCATCTCTGAGATATGGATCTGACGTATGGCAGACAATTAAGTAAAGCCAAAGAAAACATAGTGACTGGAGATCCCATTGAAACAAATGGCAGTTCAAAATTATTACTGGAAAAGATCAAGAATAAGTATATCATTCTCTACCTTATTTAAATATAGTCTCATATTCTTCAGCTTAAAGTACCTTAAAAAGGAGAATTAAGTTTGAAAGACTAATAGCTCTCACTTCCAAGTTAGAATAATCTTAAGATATTCAGCCACTGAAATATATCAGAAAAAAAAAAGGAGAAAAAACTCACCTCTGGAGACAGAACTTTACTACAGAAGTAATGGAGAAGTAATCTTGCACAATTAACACTGCCAAAATGTATAGATTAATTTAGGCTAAAAATGATGGCAGAAATTATGACAACCTTCCATCATATTCATAGTTGATTTAGCTAGCAGAGATGAATAGGAAAACAATCAAGTAAGTAAGGATACAGAAATTCAGATGAGTATAATAATGACTAGATAGACACAAGGGTTTGGGTGGGGGTTTTGGGGTTTTTTTGGTTTTTGTTTTTAATGTTGTAATGATTAAACACAGCAGTCAGGCAATGAAACCAACAAATTAACCATTCGTAATACAACTGAGGTGTTGCAGATGATGTTAAAAAAAAAAAATCAAACAAATAATAGGGGCAATTTAAGAAAAAAAAGGAGGCCTAAAACATGAAAATAGGTGATACAGGGATACAGAAACACAGTGGAATAGTAAATTATACCAACAGCATTTGTGTTCTTGAAAGAAACACAGACATGCTAAGCTATACTTGTTTAAGGACAAGCCAAATGGAGGAACAGAAGGGACGTTATGAATAAAGTACCACCTAAGTCAGAACTTTTGAGACAGAATAGTTTTACTTGGACATTTCTGAGTCCCTACTATGAAACCAACTGGGTAAGATTTGGATATGAATGAAGATTGCTATAAAAGAAGTCTTCATATTATCACTAGAAAGTGAATCAATATGAATGGAATTTATTCTCAGATTTAGACTGAAGAACAAATGCTAATAATAGGAGGAGGAAACCCTCATTCAAAATGATAGCTGACAGACTTTTTCATAAGATGAATAAATGGTAAAAAGAATACAACTATAGCTTTATCCACTAGGGAATATACTACAGGAGAGCTAATAGGAAAACTTGGATAAGACTTGGAGTTAATTCTATTTCAATTACTCAGAAAGATAAATGGAATATGTTTGCAAGTAAGATTCACAATTCCAAAACAGAAAACTTTGATATGCTGTTGAACCTAGGTGGTCCACTGAACTGGCTAGTCTAATAACCATAATTTTCTGAAATGCATTAAAAAAATAATTGAAAAGTATCTGAAGTGTAAAGCAAGGCAATGAAAAAAATCCCTCAGAAACTCCATAACTAATAGAATAATATCCTCAAAGGAAGAGTCCATAAAGCAGTCTGTAGCTTCAGAACTTAACTACAGTCAATTAGCAAGTTAGGATTCTATCTAGCAGTCAGTAGCTAGACCTGGCCCAAACCTGAGTGATTTGCTGGTCTTGAGCTCTCATGTTTAGTATATTTGGGCCTTGCTTTGTTAATCTGGAAGTGCCTCTTGTCATAAAATGCTATGCTTTGAAGTCTGTCCCTGGTTTTGAAGCATAGCTCATTGTCATAGAAATTAATCTGTTTCTCCACCTTTGGCATTGGAAATACTAGGTTCTCAGAAGGGACCAGCTCAGACTAGTTTTAAAACAAGTGCACCTTGACTGGTTGGAATATAATTAGTGTCTTAAGCATTCCCAAGGATTACATTCAAAGCTTTTGCATTACTCACAGCAATTAAGTTGCACCAAGTAAGTTTCATAGTTTTAGCTTTAACACTCTGCTCAGTGATTTAAAAACACATGCATTTTACATTGTCTTGGCTTTCCATATGGCCAGATATATAAAGCACAACATTTCAGTGCAAACAAAAGCTTTTCAAAAACACAATCAGTATGCCAAACATAACATTCAAAGAATTTCTTTTTTCCAAATGAACCGAGATACAGTAATTCGACATTCACTTTTAATGAAGCCCCACTGCACCGTGAAAAGTCTGCAGCCTACAGTATCTTAAATGAATCATAATATGGCTTACATCTTTAATGCCTGATCACAGTGCCAGAGGAGTTCAAAGAGCCCTTACTAAAACCATCAGTAGAATAGGCTGGTTGCACAAGCCACTGAAGTGCCTACTTTGTAGCCAGAAGTAATTACGTTGCTCTGCTAATCTCTGCTGCAAAAACTCAATCTAACAGACAGAGATCACATCTATCAGATAAAAGCTCCATGCAAGGCACAGAGACTGCTGCTTTTCTTGAAAACATACACAGCATTTTGTGTGTGTGATGGTGCAACATACATGCATTACACCCTTTGGAATAAAAATTGTCAATGTTGGGAATACATACTGATGATAAGGAATAACTCTACTTCCTTCCTTCCTCTGCTTGAGAGACTGCAAATCTACATCTTGAGATCACGCCACATCTGTGAGGTTCCTGACTTTTACAAGCACAGGAACCTCAGGTGTAAGAATCCATTATTATGAGGCTGAACACACAGTTGTCTCTGTGGATCTCCCTTTTATTCCCCACTCTTCTTAAAATAATGATGGAACGAGACAGGATCTTCAACCATCAGCTGAACTACGCAATACATCTCACTTAAAAGGCTATGAGGTAATGCTGTTGAGCTATAGCAAATCAATACAAAATATTTCAGGTAGATAGCATTCATGACTGATAAGCATGGGACACAGATTTAAACCTGGAAGCATGCACAGAGTTCATGTTTCGGAGTTTCACAGCACTGGAGCAAAGCAAACCAGTGCAGCCTGCAACTTCCTGTAAAACAAATGACACTGTACAGTCCAAACAATGGCAGACAATCCTACTGAAATTACTGTTACCTACTTTCAAACCAGAGAGGAATGAAAGCACATCCAAAAGAGAAAAAAACAGGAAAAAAATGTAACACAGGGAATTATGTGCCTTACTTTGTTCTCATACCCTCAAACAGCCAAACTACTTGTTACATTTTATTCAAATGACTCCAACCCTGAGCTAGGCTTACATTTTATTCAGGTGGTTACTGTTTGGCACACTAAGCAGCCTCAAAACATAGCAGTTGCTGCCAGCAAAGTCAGGAAGAAAATTGCCAGTCTTTGTATGACCACCAAAAAAAAAAAAAAAAAGGCAGATACACATGCCAATATCAATTATACAAAAACCTCAATTGTAAGTGTGGAAAGTAATTTTGGAACATCAAGATGAAATGGAAGAAATTTACATCTCCCTTTTTAATTTTTCATTATGGTTATACATTTCACCTTCTTGTATCTGGGTATTTTTTTGCTTTTAACCAAAAAGACAATTGTGCACATTAGCAAGGTGAAAAGATTCCAGTCTCTCCCAGAAGCTCCTATTCACAAGAGTGTCTGGTCCTCATTAATTTAAACCTCCAATCACCTATGGAAAAAACAATCCAGAATACCTAGTGCCCAGATATAATAAGTAGTAATTATATTACAGCATAAAGTACTTAACATGTATTCTGTGCTGTGTGCACTAATATTTGCTTGCACTCCTTCCATATATGAAGTTCTTCCACCCACTGCAGTTCATCTACTGGCTCACCTCTGTGTAACAATACCAAAGCCATACTCCAGGAATATTTGTGCATGTGAAATACAGCAAAAACCTTTTTCTGTCAATATCCTCACATAGGGGATAAGCACTTCCATCATGGTTACCACCTGTATTAGCTAGACTCATGGGAGCATAAGGCAAAAAGAGCCTGCTAGCTAAAATGAAACTTCCACATCTTTCAACAACATGGAAATAGGGATTTTTTTTCTTACGGAAAATTAATTGCACCATATTCCTGCATAATGGAACATTGCTGCAATAACTGCAGGAGTGAGTTTGACTATGTATTAGAAAAAAATACCTAATATTTACTACTAAATGTATCACTTAAACACATTGGTAGGAAAAATATCAAGTGAGAATATTGCAATACCCTTCATTTTTCATGACTGAACACACTCCCCTTCTACAGAGTAAGAAGACTCATTTCAAGACTCATTCTAATTCTTCAGAAACAAAATTCTGAATATTGCAGTATTGCAACAGATGTAATGCTGCATTAAGAGCTGTAATGCATCAAACACTTCACCTATCCCACTGTCCATCCAACCTGCTCCAAAGTGCTTCTATTACATAACGATCCCTTACAATCCCCTTAGTTTTAAATGTTAAGACTGTTAAGGAACGAATATTCTCTCTTTTAGCGTGAGTCTTCTATATATTGCAAGGATTAAAGGCATTTCACTGCCTTTCCTCTGTCATCCGAACTGGACTGACATTATCGCATAGAAGGTCGAGGTACTCTATACATTCTAACATTATATCATTTCTAACACAGAAATTAAACCACTCAGGAAACAGAAAACAAAAGCTACTTTCAAGCTAAAGGTACTTTCAGATGCTAACCTTAAGGGACATAACAACCTATACATCCAAACAGGAATATCAGGCAAAAAAACTGATGCTATTACCAAATACAAGACAGAAAAATCAGATTATCTACTTTGGGTTTACCACCTTTTTGTTTCAATGGATGGTCTTAGGTCCTGTGTTAACTGTTATAAATAACTTCAAAATTATAAGGGAAAGGAGATGGTATTTCTAGAAATGGACCAGAGTTAAATTTGTTTTCATATTTCTGACAGAGTGCTTAGTGTTAACTTTCTTTGCACAAATTAAAATCCAAACAGAAAAACAATTCTCAAGTGAATACAGCAAAACAATGATCACTTTTTTACTTTGCAGATAGTGTACTTAATTTTTGGTTCCTGCTGCAAATTTACTTAAAACACATCTCCTAATCATAAAAGCCTTCCTTCCCATGTTTCCATATAGGCCTTTGTGGGTTTCTCATACAGTCCTCCTTCTGGGGAACAGTAATCCACTGGCACTGCTCCCACTTTTCCCTCAAGAACCGAACTCTCTTCTGGAACAAAACACTCCAGAAAGCAAATAAGCAGCGAGGAAGAAATCGATCCACCTGGCAGCACCTTTGCAGTTACCTGCAAGGCTCAGCAGCCTTTTCCTCAGCCGCCTCACTGCGGGAGAGGGGAACAGCAGGGAAGGTTTATTAGAACACGGCGAGTACAGAGCTGCCCGAAGGCGCCGGCCGTGTGAGGCTGCCAGGGGACCCCCCCCCGGCAGGGGCCGGCACCGCCCGGCGCCCCCGCAGCACGGGGGCGGCTCGGGGCGCCCGGCGCGACCCCGAGTCCGCTCGGGAGGGCGGGTGGAGCTCTGGGCTGCGGCCCCTCCGCCTCCCACCCGG
>VYXD01004551.1:269939-372396 GCA_013397195.1 Hylia prasina
TAAAGGAAGAGTTTGTAAGTGCTCAGTGCAGCAGACTGAGATGCATCCTAGGCCATGATACAATGATGAGCCAGTTTCTGTGGATTTGGGTTAAATCTCTAAGTTGGCCTTAGGCTTTTATTTTAAGTGCCCTAAGTCTAAAGGAGAAAGGTGTTCTAATAAACATCTAATGCTCTCCTAATATATTGATTATTTGAAATTGAGAAACCTGTGGAGACTATATAAGTACTAAAGCTTCACAGTCTATAAATGCTATGTGAAAGCATGCTGCTTCTGTAAGCAACTTGGAGGCATCCAGCAAGTGCTGGTGAGCATCACAGAAGCTGGGTCAGCTGTTCCTCTGCAAGCTGAAGCTTCAGGAGAGAGGTGTTCAGGGGTGTCCCACTAGTTTTCCAGACAACAGGCTTTGTGTGCTGTGATCCTAATTTGCAGCACTCGGCTGCTGAGTATGTGCAGTGTTGACAGAGGGGGTCAGTAAAACAGAAAGATGAGGTGCTATATTCCAATTCCAAAATTGCATGTTACCTTGCATAAAGTGCAGAGTAATTTTAATCTCTTCACTCCTGCTAAATAATAATAATAAAAAAAGCAGCAGCACTGTGGAATGCAATGTGTTTACAGTGCCCTGTTAGTGGTTTCTAAAACCCCTCCTTAACTTGTGACATTTTTCAAGAAATAATTGTTTATCTTGCCTTAGCATAAATCTTTATTTTAAAACCTCAAATTGTTCATGCTGTGCAGTCATCATCTATGTGCCTCTAACAGACACTAAATCCTAGCTGAACCATCAAAAACTGCACCACTGCCAGGAGAAGTACCTGAAACTTCACTTAGGTGCTTGACTGGTTTTGAGCAGAAAATGTTTTTGTATAAGTTGTTTTCAGCATATTTAATTTAAAGGCAGAGGGCAAAAAGGATTTTTTTTTATTCCTGACAACTTTCAGTTTTGTTTACTTCTGTTAATGTATATTTTTTGACTGAATTGGATTTTGCATTTCAAATATACTTGTTTTGAATTATTTCAGTTCTTTAGTAATTACTGTCTTCTTTGCACTGACAGCACCATAAAATTATTTAAAGACTATACCCTCAGTCTTATTTAATGTACACAATTTATATCCTTTGTTAGAGGGATGTGATCAGTTGAGGCTCTCAAGTATCTTAATTTTAACATATCCATCTCATTTTGTACTTAATTCTCATTTCGTACTTAATACATAATTGTAGGATCCAGACAGGGAGAGCCAGTGGTGACAGGTCAGTCCTGTTAGCATCCTCTAGCCTTGAGATTGCAAAATGTTCAGCCTCTCAGAACTACAGTAATGCCTTTGTTCTACTTGCCCAAAGCTCTAAACATTCACACCTCCTTCCTGTGGCGATGGATCCCAGCGGATCCAGACAGGGAGAGAGACCCCAGGCTGAGGCAGGTACCAGGGGCACGCTGAGGCTTCCCTGCGCACTTCACATGGAAGTGCCATGTCCTGTTCCCGCTCGTGGCCCATGGCAGGCAGTACTGCCTGAATAAACAGAGCAGGAGTGAAAACATGGAAGTTTAAACTTCAGTTTCTCTCTCAAATTGCCTCCTTGGGGATGTTTTTCACAAATCAGTTATTGACATCCCAGCTCCTAATGTTTTCTTTCCTCCAAATACTTAACTTTGTTCAAACCACAGTGAGCAGGTAATACTCTTCAGAACATGGTGCCATCAATTACCCTAAAGATTTAGCATTACCTTTGTAATACAAAACACATAACCAGCTCTTGGTCTCAGGCATGGCATGAAACAAGGAAATTCAATTTAAGAACAGCAAGTCCAGAAAAATTTGGTCAGGCAAATACCTAAATGTGATTTATAGTTCTAAACATACAACCTCATATATCTATATATGTACACACAGTTGCACATTTCCATACACCTTTTTTAAATTATACTTTCCTAATGTAGAATCACAACAGAAATTCAAGACTATTTCGAAACAGAAATCTGTTAGTGTTGCATGAGAACTTAAGCACTTGTAAAGGTTTGTTAGCATGTTCATGGGCTATTCAGTAGAAAAATTGCAACTTTTTGGGATCTAAGGAAGAGAAGCCAAACCCGTAAGTATTTCTAATCAGTTAGCAATCACTTACCCTGCATAATGTAGGACTGAAGTGAACAAAGTCTCTTCAAGAGCTCTAGCTCTGGTTTGCATCTCAATGCCACCAGTTCCACCTGGAACTTCTTTAAAAATCTCATACTTTAAAGAAATTAAGGGGCTGCCAGAGGCATGGGATAACAGAACATCAGCATCATAAACCTTGTGCAAATTTGCCCTGAAGAGAAGGTAACAGGCAGAACATTTATAAAAATAGTGGAAGGCATTGAGCTGCAGAACCATTTTCCACAGGAAGTCAGGAAAGCAGTCCTGTTTCAAACATTTTTGAAGGACAGCTTAGTTGGAAATCCCTCCTCCAGCCAGTGGCCTCACCAAAATCTTTAAAGCCAGTGAAACTTCCTAGTCCACCACAGGGCTGTTACTCGGTGTTTTGGAGCTCCTGTGTGTGTCTGTGGAGGAAATAAAACAGTTCTATGCAAAGATACACAACACGGAACCCATGGGAGAAAACTGAGGCCATTTTCCAGGCCACACAGAGCTTTGAGTGCTGCCATTTGTTGAGGCACTGAGGGGTAGCACAGACCAAAACTTGCCTCCAGAGAGGCAGCCAGGAGCTTTGCTGCTGCATCCCATGGGGCCATCACCTCACCCAGAGGTCTGTCCTGAGGGATCAACCCCCCTTGGTTCCCTTTGGAGTCCAGGCATTTCCCGCTGTCATCCTAGCATTTCCCTCTGTCTGCCCCTGCTTCTCTGAGTAACATGAACAGAAATGCAGTTACTTGCATTCTCTTTATCCAGCCCTCCTTCATTTAAATAGATTCTGATGTGAGCTGTAGTAGAATTGTTTTGTGAAGAAAACAGGTAAGAAACACACGCATAAGATAATTTCCTACACATTTCTAGGCATTGTATTTTTGAAAACTTGGAATTTTTTTCCCCCAAAGTTTGTTATTTAAGCAATAGCTGCATGTAGACGAGGTTCAAATCTCAGTGGTTTTACCTGGAATTGCTTCAGGTTTTACTAAACAATTTTATCACATACAAGGAAAAACAGGAATAGCAAGAAAAAGAATTTATGCAACTTGGGAAAATTTCAGCATTTCCATTCACATCATGATCTGATTTATCTGACTGACTGGAGGATCCACCTGTTGTGCTGAGATGTTTTCCAGCAATAATGACTGAGCTTTTTGTAAATTTCTTTTAATTCCCAACATATTTCTTTCCTGTTTCTGCAAATATAAACTTTGATTTCTAATTGTTATTTCTTCAGCAGTGAATGCCCCACCCCAGGCATCACAATAATACAAACAAATACTCATAATTACCATCTCGGAGGTCAAAAAAAAATCTCTGCTTTCTGAGCATGTTACACACCACCACATGAATGATGGCTGAAATTCTGGGAATTGCCCGGAGCAAAACAACACCAAAACCCTCACAATGTGCCCCAACAAAGTGCAGGAGCCACAGAGTCCAGCAGGTCAAATCACCCTTCCCAGGATTCACAACAATCCCAGCAGTGAATTTAGAACTTGCCTTAGAACCTGCAGTCACCTCACATGCCATAAAAACAGTAGCCAACCAAGTAATGTCTGTAAGGAGGTTAAAAAAAAAAAAGTCATAAATCAGGCTTTTCTCCACCTGATAATCATACAGAGAGGTTCAGCATTTTTATCACATTGTTCCTCAGGAGTGTCCCTGTTCACACCACAGAGCAACAATTGAGAGCAAAACCATATATGAGAGTACATGAGCAAACCTCTCTACACAATAGCTTCCCATCAAAGGTAAAGCCAGACATCATTTTTCTTGCAGTGAAATATAATGACTCCTAGGGAAAGGGTGAAAAAAAGCCTCAGAAAGGCACACATTTTATATCACAGAGCAGTGTGAAAGAAAGATTGGGGCCAGAAATTATTCTTTTTACCCACTGAGCGTACTTCCATAGTTTAGGCATGTATGTATTTTATGTCTTATATCCCTGAAGATGGAAAGATTAAGATTGGTCCAGGGCTGAGCACCAGATTAAATTATACCAGATTAAATTTTTTACATCCCTCTCTCTTAACTGATAAATTTGCAGCTTATATGTAGGTGAGCAGGCATAGCTTTTTGGAAAGGTATCATTATTGTATTTTTACACATACACATTATAATCTTTAAACTAGATTTTGAATTTGAACAGTCATGGTGAAATCAATAATAATTTGAATATTTTATTCTACCATATTTTTCTCCAATATTGGCATATGAATTATACATTTGAATTTAATAGACAACCTCTGAGGAGACCATTAACTCAAACATTCTTGCAGCAATTAGCTTTTATCTGCTATGGATCAATTTCAGCATTTTCTATTTGAGGTAGAGAGCAGTAGTAAGTGCCAAACTAGAGATAAATCGCAGCCAAGAGAAAGCTTTTTAAGAAAAGCAGATGCCAGGCAAAAAGGGGTTTTTTTTAAACTATCCACACCACAAAACATTTCTCGAGGATCCCCCATCACCTTCCTGTCCCATAGGCTGCTGTGCCAGAGACAGCCCTTGGCTGGCTGGTTTGTGCCGATGCTTGCACAGGGTTTGTTGGTGCTGTGGCTGGGATAATGGGGAAGTATTCATTCCCACTTTAAAAAGTGTTAACCAGCCCCCTTAAAACTCCCAAGCACGGTGAGTCAAGTTGATGGGTGGGGTAGTTTTTCCCACTTACAGTCCCCAGCTGGTATTGAGCTATTGAAAACCACTTAAATAAACAGCTCTTTTCCTAATTCGGGTTGTTTTGGTAGTGCTGATTGCTCTCTGTGATGACTTTAAAGGTAGAAGTCTCAAAGGTCTAATTAGTATTTGAGTGTCCCCTCCTGAACATCAGGTGAATTACTGATCATCTCCCAGCTAACACTAGCAATTTAGCAGTGATTTATGAGGACCTCCCATTTCCTTAGTTTATAGGCAGAAGAGCAAATCTGGAGGGACCAGTGAGGCCTGAAGCATGTCCTTCCTGCATGTGCTCCCACAATACTTTGATTCCTGAACTAGAGGAAACACCATAATGTATATGCACTCACATGATTTTGCTGCATCAGATTTATCATGGGTATCTAAGTGTTAAACTATTAATCGGACAGGTATTTGGATTCACCTGTGCTCCTGAATATGAAATTACCCATATGCAGAGCAGCACCAAGCTTACATCTGCTGTGGGCAGGAAGTATTTCACTGTATATCCTCATGACCTGCAGACCTGGTACAGAAATCTTGTCCACTTTACAGTTTCATGGTCATCACTGACAAGACAGGAAATGGTTTTGAGTTCCTTTGCCTAGAATTAACTCCAGGCTGTCAGATAAATACATTTTCCAGACTCAAATCTCTTAGCTGAGCCCTGAAAGAGTCAGTGAAACACATGTGCTACATTGACTGTGGGATATTTTGGCAGGAGAGATGCTATTTCAGCACCATGACTTATTGCACAAAAACATGAATAGGCTCTCTCAAGAAACAGCACTTCTCATCCACTTCAGGGCATGAGGAGAGAATAGTCCCTGATGGATAATCACCTTCCCTCTCATCTTACACGCTCACTCTTCACCCGCAAGGGCAGCAGCAATGCAAACAACCAGGCTTGCTTTAGAAAAATCCCGGTTACCCGCTGCTCTCCAGCTCACTGCAATAGCACCAGGATGGGCTGGGAAAGCTCCACCACAAAAACCTTCTATTAGGACAGGAAGAAGTAGTGAGTTGCCAGCCTTTGTCCTTCCTGAAGGAACCTTCAGCATTCCAGGATCTCAAATGGTTACTGAGAAGCATCCATGGTACCACAGAGCTGGAGACCATCAAAATGTTATTTTTCAGCGCTCGGGCTTTTTAATTATTTGCATTATTATTTTTCACACTTGCCTTCCTCCTAGCACATCCCTTCTCCTCTCTGTCCCTGAGGGCTGGTGGCCGTGCTGCTGGCAGCCACTAGAGGATGCCCCCAGGGACTTGGGTGGTGGCAGCAGCAGGTCTGGCTGACAGGCAAGAGAGAATCCTCCCAGTCCCTCTTCTGCTCCTTTCTCCCCTGCAGCATTAGCGCCCGTGCCCTCACACCCTGCAGGTTAATATTCCATTGCTGGAGGTTAATTTCACGTTGTGGTGGCAGAAATTTTCCAGTAGCTCCAAACGCCTGTGAGGCGAGTGGGAGATGGTATTTCAGAGCGAGCAAAACTCCTCAAGCAGCGGAGCGAGTGAAAGCCCAGCACCTCTGCTTGCCTGACACAGCTGACTGCTGCAAGGAGGAGGGTCGTTCCGTCCTTCCTGCCCACTCCAGCGTGAAAGCAGAGCCGGCTGCAGGTCCTTCAGCAGAGCCTGAGGACCCCTGGGATGCCTCCCTTGCACTCAGATACAACATCCCCAGGGTCCCTCTCCAGCTGCTGAGTTGAATTCCTCCCCAGTGTAAACTCCCAGGTGGGTCTCCTTGGGCAGCCCTGCTCACCTCTCTGGCCTGGTGATTATCCAGTAAGCTGCTCATGCCAGCTCACTTTTTATAAAAGCATCTCTAGATTTCAGCCCAGGGTTTATTTATTGAGTTTCTCTGCACTTTTCCTTTCTCCTGCTCTCCTGCCAAGACTCAGAGATGGTGCAAGCCCTGGAAGTAAATAGAAAATGCCAAGCTTAGGTTTTTTTAGGTCACCGTAAACTACGTGCTTATCTGCTTTCGGAATACATAAGCCACAGGATGTCATCTCCAGTCAACACAGAAGGATAAGGACTAGAACATGGGTTTGACTGCAGATATGAATATATCGCAACCACGGTGGGAAATGTTTGTATACAAGCAGCCTTTTTTAATCCAGAGCCCTCTTCCTTTTTCCTCTAAGGTTCCATATTCTTCTGGCAACAAAGATCTTTTTATGTCTCTGGGGTTTCATATTCCACCCAGCAGCCTATCATAGGAGAGCGCAAATCTACTAAATAGTAAAATGAGGGATTACTTCCACTCATCTGTTGACAGACATTTCTCCAAATTGGATCAAATGATTAAAGGTATTAGAATGACGTCTTGCAGATCCAGATCAAATCATTTGAAACCTTGAGAGTGTTTCTCCTTTGCTTGGAAGAAACCACCAGAAATAGTTGTAGGTGCTAATTGCCCATTATTCTCATTAAAGTGAAATTGTTAACTGGGACCTTTGAACATTTTACTTACTCGAATCCTAAGCAGGGAACTTCAAGATGGAAGGACCATGCAGTGTCTCGCTTCCCAATGTGTCGTTCGGGATCTCTTCCGATGCCTGAATGGTTCTTCCTCGAGTTGCTTACGCTGAGAAGAGGGGTCCAGGCTGTGAAATCTTCCAACAGCTCCCACTACAAAGATGGCACTGCTGAAAGTCAAATTCAATCAGAAGAAACGGGTAAAACTAGCGCAGGGACTATGGCTCATGAACTGGTTTTCGGTGTTTGCTGGAATCCTTGTTTTTAGCATGGGATTGTTCCTCAAAATTGAGCTCCGGAAGCGAAGCGAAGTGATGGACAATTCTGAAAGCCACTTTGTGCCCAATTCTTTGATATTGATGGGTATATTATCCTGCGCCTTCAATGGTTTTGCTGGAAAAATTTGTTACGATTCTCTGGATCCCGCTAAATTTGCCAAGTGGAAGCCTTTGCTGAAACCTTACCTGGCACTGTGCTGCGTCTTTAACACGCTCCTTTTCTTCGTTGCTCTGATATGCTTTCTGATGCGGGGCTCCCTGGACAGCACCCTGGCCCAGGGGCTCAAGAACGGCATGAAGTTCTACCGGGACACGGACACCCCTGGAAGGTGCTTCATGAAGAAGACCATCGACATGCTCCAGATTGAGTTCAAGTGCTGTGGCAACAACGGCTACAAAGATTGGTTCGAAATCCAGTGGATCAGCAACAGATATCTGGACTTCAGCTCCAAAGAAGTGAAAGAGTAAGTGACTCGGTGGGGTTTGTATCGCATGGTTTCGATGTTTGATCAATATTGTCCTCAAGTGCCAATGGGCACTGGCTGGAAGGGGGTTTGTGTAAAATGGGGTCTTGTGTAATAAAGCATTCCAAATGACCAGCTAGATTGCTTCGTCCCCTGACAAATTCCTCCAAAGTCATCCATAATATAAAATAAAAAGCACCAAACTACAATTCCTACTCTTACTCAATGTGATGTTAACAGACTAAATAGTTTTTACAGTTCTTTTACTGCTTTATAAACCCACTACCTTGAGCCACGCTACCAAAATCAACAGGAAAGTATCAGAACTTTACTAATCCTTAAGCAGATGTCAATGTGATTTATTAATTTCCTAAAAAAAATTCCCTGAAGATATACTGTTGATATCACTTTTAAAACTCCACTTAGACATTGGCAGCTAATCAGCCGCATGGAAATAAATAGAGGCAGTAACACTTTGCCAATAACCCATGTGTTTTAGATCCTTAAGATTTAGAATTTTATTTTTATATTCACTCAATGGATTGCTTCAGTGCTGTGATAATACTGAGCATAAACTGATGTTCCTAGCTTTACACAGTGGCCCTAGGAGCCATATGTATTTTAAGTTCTGTCCCATGCCTAACTTTTTAAAACATCACATGAAAGCAGCACTAGGTTTATTGTTTCTATACAAACCAGACCAAGTTGTTGACCAGAAACACCTTAATGGCTTTGATGTCAGGTCCCAAAGAGGCAGTAATCCCAAAATCAGGTTAGGTGCAGTAAGCTCAAGCAGAAAATAAACATGAGAACAAAATGAACTTTTGAAATTAAAAAAAAATAGCATTAGGCATAAATACCCACAACCTTTTTAAAAAATTGAGTACCAGGGAAAGAGATGGTTATTCCGCATTCTTTGGGAACATCATTCATTAATGTTTATGCTCTGTGGTTGCATAATGGGTCCTGTAAACTGGAAGCAATCTGCCTCTTAAATATACTGCCTGTATTAAAAATGTCTGAAATAATTCTGAAAAAAAGCTTTGTGTATCTCTTGGGAGCTCTTGGGATTCCTACCTGACTGTGTAAAATGGTATTTCACTTGTGTGTGTCTCTCTGCATGTTCTTTTGACTTGTTGGGTGGTCTGGTTGTTTTTGCAGTTCTGAATGAGGACTTTCTTAGTGAAAACTTACAGATTTAACCAGTTGCACTGCAGGGTGTTTTAACTAATACATTCACTGTTGAATAAGGGGGTGTTTCCATTGCAAAGGTATGCCCATGGGTATAAATAACTACTTCAAAAAACCTTGCTAGCATTATATGGAGATTTGAGAGCTGTAACTTAATCCAGCAGCAGTGGAAGGGCAATGCACAGAGGGAAAACAAGGTTATACTGTCCTTAATAACTGATGCCTTGTTTGGGACTGAGACTTAAGGTAATTTCTTTGTACTACTGAGGCAGGAAATAGGGCATTGAAAATCTACAAATGGGTTTCAGTGAATCCAAGGTTTGTACTCTGTGTGGGCGCACAATCTCTGCTCCCATTCCTGGTGGGATAGTCTGGCCCCTTTGAAGCCAATAGTAAAGTTCTTTGCTCCAAGGAAGGTGGGAGTCTGTCCTCCACAATGGGATTTTTATATTATTTGTAGAGCACAGGCTTGATCCAATATCCAATCTCTCTGAAACTGGTGGAGCATTTACACATGAATGGGAATTAGACCCAATCCACAGGATACTTCACATTTAGAGAGAAAACCTCAACTGCATTTGTTGTTTAGGTATATTTAGATCATGACTGCAAAGTGGAATTTCCCTTCACCAGGCTGTTGGAATCACCTCTCTATGAAAACATTTAAAATATCCATATAGAAAGCTACAAGTGATACTCAGGGTTTTTGGGGGGTTTTTTGGTTGGTTGGTTGGTTTTTTTGTTTGTTTGTTTGGGGTTTTTTTTGTTTTGTTTTGTTTTTGTTGTTTTTTTTTTTTTGTGTCTCTACATCTCTGGGACCCTCCATTCTGTGATTTTCTAAGCAAAATGGCCTGTTTAAAAACTACAGTCCTTTTATTATAGTCTTTTTGCAGAGTCAGTGGAACTACTTACCTTCTAAGTTACCTTGCATCTAAACCTCTCCTAAGACAGCAGGCTAAATGACTGTTTACAGAGAACAACAACAGTGTCAGATGAACAATAGCTGGGGAGCTCCTGCAAGGACTTTGGAAATTTTGCAACATCCTGTTGCTGAAGCACATTTCATGTTTTCAATACTGGCTACCTTCCCAAGCCAAGAATAAATGCACAACCCCTCCCTGGGGCTGTTATCATCAAAAAGAAGCTATTAGGTTTGCTGGATCAATGCTCCATCTGGATATAGTGGGTTCCAAGGTTATTCTGGGTTCTTTCCCAAGCTCAGGTCAGCTCCAACACCTCCCTTCCATCCTAACTATGCTGTGATCACTCTTGTCTGACTGCTCCTCCTGAATTCTCACTGCCATTTACTTTTGTTAAAAATTCATTTCTTTGAAGAAGTGACCCGAGAGCGTGCATTTCCACCAGGAGGAGTTAATTACTCAGTGTAGCCTTGACATAGGAAAGGATTTCAGAGAGAAAGGACATCCTGGACAAAACACTGCTGTGTGAACAAGGGGATAAGGAGAAAAGGCATGGTGGAAAATCTTCTTGGCCTTTGCTTTTCCTTCCTTGTGCAGATTTGCTCCTGGATATCTTTGTGTGTCTGTCTGTGTGTGTGTGTCTGCGTGTTGTGTCTGCGTGTGTGTGTCTCTGTGTGTGTGTGCGCGTCTGTCTGTGCGTCTGTCTGTGTGTGTCTGTGTGTCCGTGTGTATTCACGCTCCCTTCTGCCCTCGCCCGCAGCCGGATCAAGAGCAACGTGGACGGGAGGTACCTGGTGGACGGCGTCCCCTTCAGCTGCTGCAACCCCAGCTCCCCCCGGCCCTGCATCCAGTACCAGGTCACCAACAACTCTGCCCACTACAGCTACGACTACCAAACCGAGGAGCTCAACCTGTGGCGCCGCGGCTGCCGGGAGGCGCTCCTGAACTACTACAGCGGCATGATGAGCTCCATGGGCGCCGTCATCCTCCTCGTCTGGCTCTTTGAGGTAACCCTCGCCCCTCAGACACACTTCAGTGAAGCCCCAGCTCTGCAGAAGCGTGGGCTTCTGGGTGAAAATCAAATCTACTTAAAATAATTTCCCCCGTTGTTTGGCTGAGAAAATATCTGAAGTAAGGGCTGAAAGGTCCCAGGCTGGAAACAGAGGCGGAGCGGGTGTGGGATCACAGACCCCTCTTACAGGAGCCAGAGCATCCCACAGCAAGAGGGGAAAAAGGGAGTGATTTTCTGTCAAAGGCAAGGTGCTGAGCAGGGCAGAGAGTGCAAGGGCTCTGCTGTCCAGAGGCATGAATTTTACATGTGTCACCATTTGTGGGGAATGAGAAACACAAAAAAGCAGCACATCACAAAGATATGACAGTGATTAGTGGGACAGAAAGTGCATTTAAAGGGTTTTCACGCCGAACAAAATAAGGCTTTAAGCTGCACACAGTGGAATGATTTCAAGGCAGAGTGTGGACCTTCATCAGCTCCACCAAGGTATTTGGTCAGAAAGGGTGTTTTGGGTGGAGCAGGTGGGTTAAATTTATTTTATTCTGCTTCCCAAAACCAAGAAACAGGCGCCAATGCTGCCCAGGGCAGGTGTCTGTGGGCACCATAACCCAAAGTGCAGCTTGGCTGATAAAATACTGTTCATCCAGTGCAATGAATCTCCCACCTCCGGGAGATGCCCAGTTTTCTAGCCAGGGTGTTTAACCAGCGCTAATGCTCGGGGAGCGTGGGCTGGCAGTGGCACGAGGGCGGGAACGTGAGGTGCTGGATGTGGAGATCAGGCAGGACCTGCTGGTAAAAGGGAGGGGGCAGCTCCCTGGGGTGCAGCAGAGCCTTTCCTGTCCTTGGAATGGCTGCTGCATATGGCATTGCCTATTTTAAATGATTCAGCTGCCTTTGTAAAAATTTAGATACATGCAAATTAAAAAAAGATGAGTTACATTTTGAGACAAGCACCGGCCTGCAGCCTTCCAGGAATTAAGATGTTTTTTAGAAAATAAACACCTACCTAAATCTGTGAATTGAAAAAAAAAATCATAAAGTTACTCCGTGTTGCGTTGTTTTAAAAATAACTGTTCTGAACTTCAGAGAAATGTACTACCTCTTCACACTGTTTTTCTGGTAAGAAAAGAAAGAGAAGGTCTTTATTTTAGCCCAGATTCAAGTGCAAAGCTCTTGAAGAGAGGGGAATTTCAACTGTATTTGAAAGTCAAAGAAACTCAAAAACTCAGGGGAAAAATGCACAAAAATACCAATGCCAGCTGCAAAAAATCATGACTAGGAACCTGTAACATACCTCTGCTAACTTGCAAGAGATTAATGACAGTGATATGTTAACATTAATAGCAGTGAAAAAAATGCAGTATTTTATGTCTAACTCTTCAAAGTACACCGGGGTATTTTTTTCAACCTGTGGCATAATGAGAAATGAGATGTTCTCTTCTTTTCTTTCTCTTTTTCAAAATAGAAGGTGAGACTTTTTTTCAGGCAATCAGAGGACTTTTAGGGCAGAACTTGAAAGAAATAACATGATCCTGGGTTACAATAACTTGCTCTCCTGAATATTTATTACTTGCCTGATATTCTACCATAAAGGGCCCAGATTTGCATCTGAAATTCCCTTTGCTTTTAAGGCAAATTTTGAAGGGAAGAAGCAAAGCAGGAAACAGACATTAATTTCGTCTCCCTTGAAATATAACTACTTCCTTTAAATTCCAGTCAGGATAGGAAACAATTTTATGCTGAGCAGGAGGGCAGCAGAGGTTCCAACCCCTGGCCAAGGTAAGTGTGGTAAGCAGCACTGAGCAGGGCAGTGCTTGTGCTGGCTCTGCGCTTCTCATTTCCACTTTGACTGACTTCTTGGGAAGTCACAGAAAAGCGCAAAAGCAAAATCCTGGGTTGCTTTACACCTGCAGCCACCGTGGACTCAAACCAGGTACTTCTCCAGCAAAGCCCCTTCTGGGGGCCGTGGACAACTCTTCCAGCTGGGTTGTTGGAATTGAGGTGTGGGAAGAGGGAGAGAACATAGAGGGAAATGCTAATCACAGCTGTTATTCTGAGCTGTAGAAAAAGGTAACGTGCCAAACAGGCACAGAGACCTCAGGGAAGGACGATTCCCTTTCACCTTTCTATATTAGGCACAAGGAAGAATGAACATATTTTGAAACATCAGAACTTCTATTTGAAAAGAATGCTAATATCTAGAAGCTGCTTTTCCTAACAAAAGCTGTAGGCTTCCTATGTGTGACAACCAGTCATGAGGATGACAAAAAAAGATCACACCCTGCTCTGGCTAAGCCGCCTCAGGCTAAACCCTGGCAAACAGATGGGCTTCACTGCAGAAGGTCAAAAAGAGCAAGCCTGGATGTCTGCTTGACCTGCCTTAGCCAGCAAAGAGGAAAAGAGGGGTTCAAGGGTGCCCTGAATAAAGCATTTCAAAAGGAGTAGAGACTGAGGCTGGTTTCAAAGGTGCTCCAGGTCCTCCACCTGTGCAAACATGTGGATCTCAATAGGTCACAGCTGCCACAACAGCCAAGACCCTGGGATTCACTTCACATGTGTCACAGACCAGGCCCAGGCTGAGCTCCAGGAGAGCACTGAGACATTCACAGGAAGCATGTTGCATGTCCTGTGTTGGGGAGTAAACTCCCTGATGCATTAACAGTAGGAGTGGACTCCTTGTGATCTCCAAAACCAGCCCACAGGCAGCAGATGGACACAATTTGCTCTGTTGGCCCAGCTGGAGAGGGTGAAGTGGTGCAGGGCATCCACCAGCCCAGCCTGCACAGCCCTAGCCTTGCAGAAACACTGTGGCCATGTTCTTCCTGGTGCTTTAAAGTTTGCTGTGGAATGACAAGGGTTTCCATGACAGGGAAATACAATCCCTCAACAAGACTGGCCTCGCTCTGGGGCTCTGGCACCCCAGCCTTCTGTGCTGGACTGTGCTTAAGATCAAATCTACAAATCACAGACTGGTTAAGATTGGAGGTTTAGTCGTGGCCTCACCAGGGCTGAGCAGAGGGGAAGAAGGATCACATTCCTCAACCATTTTCCCATTTTGCCACAAGGGCACATTGTTGGCTTAGGGACATCTTGGTGTCATCCAGATCCCCAAGGCCCTTTGCTGCCAAGCTGCTGTCAGCCAGTCACCCTCAGCACATACTGGTGCATGGGGTTATGCCTTCCCTGGTGCAAGACTTCAGCTAAACTGGTGGCCCCGGACTCTCTGGGATCATATAGGAGATACACTAATATAGCAAATACTTGTCTCAAACTTCCTGGGCTCTCTTCTCATCTGGCAGAGGAGGCAGGCTCAGGTGGAAGTGACAAAAGCCCAGACATTTTGCATTGCTTTTAAGGAATCTCAGCTTCAGGGACTCAAAATCTTGCTTAGAAAGGTTTTTAAGAAAACTAAGTCTTAAACTGAGAGAAAATCACAAAAATCACAAAAGCTCATCCAAGCACAGGTCAGATGCTCAATGCTGCACAAGCACCTTCTTTTCAAAAGCATGACAATATTTAGTGACTTAGAGCCATCCAGGAACCCAGTCCACCTACTTTGGCTGTCAAGTAGTGGCACTTGGCAAGTCAGTCACAAAACAAAGCTCCTGCTGACATGCAGCAAGGCAGCACAAGTGGAGAGCAATGTGGAGGCCATTTCCTGCATCCAGCCCTGTTAATCTGCACTTGCAACAGCCACTGATTTCAAAGATATCAGCCCCATGAGTGAGAGCAGCAAAACTGGGACTCAGAGTGGAAGGAAGATGTCAAAGGCTATAAATCCCAAGACTAACGTGATAGGATTTGTCACTTCTTGTGACTTTTATAGAATAGTGCTTTAACTGATTTAAGTCATCATATTATTGGCTAGATGAGACTATTTCCAGACTCAGGGCCACTAGAAACTTCCTGAGTGACCAAAGTGTGCCTAGTGATACATTCCTGTGTTAAGAAATATGAACATTTGCCTTTGGATATGGAAGTATTTGATGAAACTTGTTTGCTTGACCAATGTTTTTCCCTTTCTGATATTGAGTGAAGGCAGAGAAATATGAATATCTGCAAATTTTGACAGTAGCCAAATGTTGCTTTAGTCTTCCAAGAGTTTGGAGACACTGATCATACACAAGTAGGATGACCACAGTAGACAGGCTGATGGATGGTCCATGGAAGCACATGCTTGGGCAGTCCCTTGAGTCCAAAAGCCAGATGTGAATTCTGCCATTGGCCTCGCCATGTGGCTGAATCCCAACCTCAAATCTGCCAGCTTCCTTAGCCATCAATGTTGAGGAGGACCAAAGGTAATCTGTTCCTTGGGAAACTGGATAGGGTGACGGAGGCATCGTGCTTCCCTTGGAGAACAAATCCTATGAGTTCCTGACAGCAGTAGGTGTTCTCCATCTGAGCTTTACCCAGCATGTGAAGGACCAAACCAATCTTACTGATGCCCCATCCCAACCACTAGCCCTACAGGTCACCAGGCTGGCTCTTCTGGGAGCTGCTCTTCTTTCCTCCTCTACTTCACTCATCAATCACTTTCTTCATAAGCACCACGAGGGTGAGGTCAGATTGTTCTGAACAATGTTAGCAGGCAGGAGACTGGCTAAAAGCACACTTTCTCTCTGGAGGCAGGTGCAGGGTGTTGCCAGTGTCAGCAGTGTTATGCAGTACAGTAGAAAAAGTCTCAGTCGGGGCTGCTGGGACTAGGTAATATTTAATCAGAAATACAAATTTGTTTTAGATGGAACCAGGGAGAGATCACCTGCTGCCTTGGTTTCCTTACTTGCACATACCTATATTAAAACAAAATCAGAATCTGAAGCAGACAAACTAATGGCTCAAATCCTAATGCTGGTCCGTTCTGCAGAGACGCTGATTCATTAATATCTCCTTGATCAGCTTAATATCCTCACCAAACATATTAAGGTCGACGCAAAGTCAAAATGTTGAATTAAAACTAAGTGGGTGGTGGCCAAGGACGGTGTTGCACATCCAAAGTTCCTTCTGGACATCCAGCAGCTGGGGATGCATTAAAACCTCCCGGGAAGGCAGCGACACTGACAGGGCTGACACTGACAGGTGGAGAGGCCCTTGGGCACACGGCCCTCAGAGCTGCTGCCCCGGCAGGGGACAGTGAGGGTGGGACAGGAGTGCCCGGGCCTGGCTGACACGCTCTGCCTTTCCCCTTGCCTGGCACAGATGTCGGTGATGGTTGGCCTGCGCCTGCTGCACACCTCCCTGGAAAGCATCGCCAATCCCGAGGACCCCGAGTGCGAAAGCGAAGGGTGGGTCCTGGAGAACAGCCTGAAGGACACTTTCAAATGCGCGCTGGAGAATTTGAAAAAGCTGGGTAAGTTCAACCAGGTGGAAGCAGGAGCCGAAGGCGCGGAAGGAGAGGAAGGTGGGAAGACGCCAGCCATCACTACAGTCAGTTGAGCTGCTCATTGAGGAGGACTTTTTCTCAGAGAAAATAACACAAACTGAGAATTGTGAATATATCTACATTTTAAAAGCTATGTATCAATCACCAGAATACACATTTCTACGCGTGTTCGCTTTTGTACATGGGAGCATACAACATAGTGCACCTTGGGATAAAATACTTATCCACAATGTGAGTACACCATACCCATATCCTTTTGGGAATATGACCCCAACTAGGACTTGCAATATTTACATGTTCCCTTATCAGAGACAGTTAGTTTAAGGAAAAAAAAAAGTAAAAAAAAAAGATTGCTGTCATCACATGGCAATCCATTCCATCTTATTTTGAAATTAAAAGTGGAATTTGAAAAGTTAATATTTCTTTGCTCAAGTTGTTTCATCAGCATACTTTCTGTACTTCAGCTTTTAAGGACAAACAGATTGGGTTTCTGGAGAGTAATGTGATAGAATTCAAAGAAAGAAGGATTTCCAGAATTGTATATAACTTAGTATACAGGTATTTTGACAAACCTCTCATATGTGATTTTTGTTAATGTGATAAGCAATGGTATTTTCTGCTGTATTCTTAAGATGTACATAGAACAAAATGCAAACTTGTGCTGAGAATTTATGTACTAAGCAAAAATTGTACTTTAATGAAGCAGCCAAGCATCATAAAAACAACATTCAGGTAAGATTCAAGGGGGTTGTTTCTCAGGGGTTTTTTTGCAGGCTGTATATCTTGAATGCACGTATTGTAGACTTATGCTTCACCTTGTATTTAAATTCTTTGCAGAAGCTTAGAAGATTCATTTTTTAGTGGGTGGAATCCAGACGATGAGCATGTGCCAGTTACGGTTACTCTGGACATTTTACAGAGTATGTCATCTCATAACTTGCTCCAGAATATTCAAGCCCAACTATTTTTAAGGCAAGAAAAAGACAACCTGAAATCCAGACAGGCCACTTAGAACTCACACTTTAAATGTTTTCCAGGGGCCTAGAAAGTGGATCCACAAGTACATCAAGCCTCAGCCTTTCAGACCAGGGAAAACTAAGTTTAAATCAATCCCCAATGTGCAAATTTTACTTTATCAGTGAGGGGGTACTCCTCATTATATCTTTCAAATCAAAGGGAAGGCACATTTTGTATATGCTGCATCTCTCCAAAGATAATGTCATAGCTGGAAGATCCTGTTCTCAAGTTGGAATAAAATATGGAAAGAGTTTGCTTTCATGTGCAGCCTCTAATAAGGGAACAGAGCATCATCTTGAGTTTATTTTCAGCTTTCAGATAATTTCAGCTAAAGGGAAAGAAACCCAAGAGAACAAGCCCCAGGCCCCTGCACCAACAATTGCAGACACCTCAGTCCTTCCCTGCAAGCCAGGCACAACACTTATTTTTACCCTGGCAGTGCAAACCCTCAACTTCTCGGGGGTGCACCTGGGAGGGTTTCTCAGTGGGTCCCTTCTCCCTGGCCAGTGGATGCCCTCAAAGGGAGCAGCGTTTGCAGCTGTGTCACCATTGCACAACCCACTGGTTTTCGTTCCTAATCACTTGTGCACTTGCCCCAGCAGCACTCAGCTCCTCCGGCTTCTGTCCAAATTCCTTCTGGGACGGACAGATCGGTTCAAGGCAGGACAAGTAGGGATGTGTCCGTACATCACGCCGTAGTTTCCATCACAGTGCCCAGGCTGTTTCAGGCCACCTGCACACAAGGTTCAATTTTGACAGGTGTCTGTGGTGTCCTTTCATTTCTGGTCAAAGCTTCCAACTGTAGTTATGATCATGAATTTAGTTACAATAACGGAATTAAAAGTCACTCTCCCCTTCTGTGCGTAAGACTAGGACAAGGGCACTGACAAAAGGCCAACTTGCTACTCACCACAGCCTATCGTCTCTTGCTCTGCTGAGGGACAGAACTGTAAGAGCCAGAGCAGCTCCTCCCTGCTCAGTAGGATGTCACTGGGGCCAGCTGCCCCTCTCAGCTGGTCCGTTAGAGAAGAACAGGATTGTGGATGGTACACGATGTGGCCACAGGTACCAGAGAAGAGCTTTTCAGAGGAGTCACATGTGGATAGGAGCTGCGTTACAAGGATGAATTACAGTCTTTCCTTGGGACGCTTCAGCGAGCTGTGATCTACACCAGTTATTTGACTAGACTGACTTTTCAAAGAGATCTAGATTTATTGCTGCCCTAGAAATCTGGCTTAGGCCCCTAATTTAGACAGGACTCTCCAATTATTTGTGGTCTCTATTTTTTATCGGATTATTGCTAAAGCAACATAATAAATTTTCAAACCATTCTTTCAATCCCACACTGGAGAAGCCAGTTCCCAGAGCAATGTTATCAGGCAGGTAAAGAGATCATCAGAGACAGGTTTATGAAGAACCTGGGACTGGTTCTTTATGAAGAACCTTAGTACTGGAACCAGGGAACAAAGAGTATATGGGCAAATGCTGTCTAAAATAAAACCTCCTGGTTGATGAAGGTCTTTGTGACATCTTATGATTACCACAAGATTGTAATACGACTGCTTTGTACAATATTACATGTAATATATCACTCGTCCAACCTTACACATACTTACTTGTGATACTGCAAATGCTGTTCTAGATAAAGATATTTCTGCTGACTGCAAATGTAAATTTAGATATTAAAATGTTATTGCAAGTAAAGATCTCTTTAAAGAAAATGTTTAAATATATACAATTTAATACAGATTTCTTTAATTTGCATTACTGCTGACTTTTTCCTTCTGAATTCATTTTTTGGATCTGTTTTTTTTTCTTTCCTATACGTGGGAAGGTTTTCCCCATCTCTATATAATGCTCTGAGAGAAAGCAAACCTTCTTTTCACGTGCCCAGCTAAGCTCAGAATGTGCAAGCAGACCCCTAAATCACCTGCCTCATGCTAGAAACAGAATTTGGTGTGCTATTTTAATAGCATCCTCTTGTAGTACATAGGAATTAAAACTTCTTCACAGCCATGAATGCGATGTTCTGGCCATGTTGAACCAGTGAAACCACTGGCATTCTCAGGGTCTTTGACAATCAACTGGGTTTATAACCTCTTTTTCTCCCCCTGTTCAAATCTAACTTGCAAAGAGAACACATTGTTCTTATTTCAAATTTAAGTCTAAAGCTCACAAAGTCAAATCTCCCTGCAGCAATCCGACAACTTCCAGAGCTGTGCCCTGATTTTCAAACTAATAAACTTCAGAAGGATGTGAACTTAATTCATGCGAACCAGGCCACTGCTTTTTAGGTACTTCCATATGGATTAGCAGCTTAAATCCAAGTACCCAGACCTCAGAGTCAGCCCAAGGCCTTGAAGTGTCAGCTCTTAAGAATTTTATCACTTTGAAAAGAATGACAAAAAGTTGCATTATTTTACCAATGACATTTATTTGAAGGGACACAGAACATTGACTAAAGTGCTTTAAAGGAGGAAATATAAACAGCTGCCTTAAAGCTATTAGTTCCTAAGTAGCCTTAATACAATTGATAAGATTAGCCTCCATGCATTACATGAGCTTGGGCATTTGGTAATACCACACAAATACAAGTGTGCAGCTTAGCAAAGAGCATGGGAATCTATATCGGGCTCACAGGCACCACGGACCTCCTAGCTGATGGGCTGGGAAGATTTTCAAGGCTGATATTAAGAAAAAGGGATCCCAACAAAACAGTTACTGATTTACACCCAACTTGCTCGTTTCATGAACGAAGCCAATGCTGTTCTTAGTGTAATCAATGGAAAAAGGGGACGGATCACAAATGCTTATTTAAAAAAAAAAAAAGAAAGAGCATTATTAGAGATTAGTTAATTAAGAGATAAGGCCAGAAAAATAGAATGGAACCATGTGATAACAGCCTCCTGTGGGGAAGACACAGGCTTAGGCAAATTTATTTCTGGCAACAGCAATGCAGCTATCTCCAATCTCAAGTCATAACTACATGGAACATTTTCTGATTTATATCAGACCTATAGTGTTTAGTGACTGACTGAAACACTGAAGTAGTAAAACACCTCTCTCAAAGCACCTGCATTTGCTGTTCCCATGTCAATTCACAGGTATTTCTGAATCTGGATTCAAAACACAGTGCGGTGGGAAAGCTGGAAGAAACCCTGGCCTGGAGCTCAGCTTTGCAGACTCTCTTTCACAGTCTTTGCAGCTTCATGCCCTGGGGGACACCCCTTTTTGCATTTCCTTCCTAACATTTGTGAGGGCTCTACAGAGGGAGGGCTGAGCAAGACTCTCACCTCCCATCCCATTAGCTCCCCACAAAGCACACGCAAACAACCACTCTTGCCTGATTGTTTCTAAGAGGATAGTCCATAAACCATGAGGAAGTGCATTTCCAGTTTGTTCTCAAAGCTCTCCAGAGCAAAGGGTGGTAGAGGAATCAGGAACCAGTCAAACTGTGAAACAAGGAGCAAAGGGCAGGTCTGCAGCCTGCCACCACACTGATGCACACCCCCTGCACCAGGCAAAACAGGGTCAAGCATTGCAAAGCAGAAGTGAGGAGACTTGGACATGTAGAACTTGGAAAGGCACAACTGCAGCTGGAGGGTGATGAAAGGAGGAGAACAAAGCACTAAATCTCAGGCACACAATTCCCCACACTGACTCTCTTGGTAATAGGATGAAAATGTTTAGTTGTTGAAAAAAAAAAAAACCATACGGAAATCACTTTGAAGTCTGTGATGATAGAGAATTTAGCAGCAGGACCAAAGAAATGCCATCCTTCCCAGCTGGAGATGCACAGAACCCTTGCTCCAGCCAGGCAGCAATGTCAGGATACCCAAGCTGGAAGGAGACTCTGGCTGTGTTCATCAGTTCCAGGGCACACACAGTCCCCAAACACAAAGTTTTCCTCTTAGAAAACACCTCCTGCCTTCCCAACCACCCAAATAACCTGTCCAGAGGGTGGCACCGCTCTTAGACAAACACTTCTCCAGATGGGTGTGAGTTTTCCCATTTACACACTTGTTTTCTCCAGCACAAATAACAGGCTGAGGTTAAAAATGACAAAAACACAGGGGGGACACACCAACAAGGACAAGGTGGATTCACAACTTTGTATGAATGAATCTTTCATTAATTACATAAATTAATCAAGAGCATAAGTAAAATTGATTCTGTAATGTTGCTGGTGGCATATTTTAAGTAAATTCTGACAGCATTTCTTGTTTTCAATCCAGAATGTTAAATGTAATTAGGACTTAAAATTCAAATTTATTCTCTACTTCTCTAAGTTGTTTTTTTATTATTATTTTGGAGTATTTTAGATTATTCTTGAGATTAGGTAATATTAAAAATTGATCAATTGCATTTCAGGAAGCATTTTACTCAGGGGAAAAACTTGCAGTGGTATGTCTAGATTTCAAATAATTACTACCACCCCATATCCCTGACTCCAGTGGGAGAAAACAACTTTCTGTCCTCTCCCTCTTTGCAAGGTGGCACTCAACCAGGAGCGCTGCTGACACAGGTAGACATTCCCAGTGCCACATACCCTCCTCAGATACTTCACAGCCAGGTCTCTGTCACTGGTGAAGGCTTACAAGTGGATCCTGAATCTCTGAGAGCAGGATTCAATCCCATCCTCATCTCACCACAACCACTGCTGCTGCAGCCCTGGAAACCACGTGCACCTCAGCAGCCATGCCTGGAGCAGGGCATCCCACCCTGGGCACCCACTGTGCTCCAGGGCAATGAAGCAACCACACTGGGTCTTGGGTTTGCTGTCCTAAATGGATGCAACACCTTTCAACACTTGGATAACTGCTCTTCCACATCTGCTCTTCTTGAAATGCTGCCCACACAGAAACGTTTGTCTCACACATTGGCATTAGAAGCAGTTACCCCCAGCCTCCCAGCCAAACACTCTGTGCTTCTGCATGCTCCAAGTGAAACACGTTGCTAGTGTAGAGCACTTACTACTCCATTAGAAAAAAAAAAAAAAGACTCAAAATTCCTTGTTTTCAGCTCCATCCTGTTTAAGGTGACAGAGTGAAGCTCAAAGCCTGCATTACAAAGTAGTACACAGAAAAAAACCCCAAAACCACAAAGTTCTTTGTTTCAGAGTTCATCCCATGCTCCAAGCTTTCAGCTATTAGAGCACTTTGAATTACCAAAACCTGACCTGGAAGGAATTATTATACACAGATGAGATGCCTGACTAGTTCAACAGCATTAAGTAGATGCTTAGCAATTACAGCAGATCTTTTCTCTTCTTCTAGTGTATTTTCTGCTAAATTGCACATTCATTCCAAGACTCTGATACAATCACTGCAAGAGAATACAGGCTTCTTGGAGCTGTCCTTATGGGAGCAAACAGCACCTTTCTAATGCAGGCATCTCTAGTTAGAGGACACCAGTGAATTACATCAGGGAACACATTGCTGATCCCCTCTCCCTCGTTATTTTTATATAATCTTCTCTCCTATTCATTAACACACTTTACCATCCTCCACAATTAAGAGTACTGCAAGTACAGAAATACGTTTCACATGTTGTTCCTCAAATACATGGTTGATTTCAAATCAACACTTTGGTTTTATCAGTCACTAAAATATTCCACAGTGGTCTGCACAGACACCATCCCTAACCTGAGCTCAGCTGTCCCACCCTGCCCGGGGCTCTCTACCCTGTCTGGCTTTCCTTCCAGGATCCCACGCAAAGGACAAGCTGGAAAACTTACCACCTCCGAGCTCACGCTGTCTGAAAAGAGACTGTGAAAATATATATTCACAAACTGATGAAAAAGTAACATTTAATCATTGCTGTCATGGAGACGAAGATCAGTACTTGCCATTTCGTAGCTCCTACACCTGGCGCACTGCGAAACTCCTCATACTCTCCCTCGTCTTTTTTCCTCCAAGAGAGGAGTGTTTGACAAATCTCTCCATCAAAGATCTAAGACTTGGGCATCTAATGTTTACATGCCAGGAGAGCGGGAAAGGTGGCAGAAGAGCAGGGGGAAAAAAAAGAGAGGATGAATATGCAAAACACTCAAGATAAAAATATGCAAAGCAGTTTTTATCTGCGGAACAAAGATCTGTAGAAGAAATGTTAAAACTGCCACAAATGAGGTATGAATAGAAATGTACATGTATGAAACAGCAGAAGAAATAACTGAGCAAGCCTTTAAAGAGCAGCACTTATGGGTAACAAGGGATGAGACTGACAGCAATGAAGTGGGAAGATGCTGAAAAATGTGTTGTTTCTGCCCAGCCCAGGAAGCCTGAGCTCCAAATGGCCATGGTACAGTCGCCTTCTCAGCAGCAGACCTGTGCTTTGGCAACAAGAGGGAGCATGTGTGGTGTGTGCCTTTCCTCTTCACGTTACTATGTACTAGCCGAAGCTTTCTGAAACAGGAAAAGACAACAGGCAGCCTTACTTAAGACTTAGGATGGGTGAAGCAGGATATTGAGGCAAAGCACAGCCCCACAGGCCCTACTGAATCCCAAATATAAAAGACATTTCGAAATGCCATTGCTCCTGTCCCCTGTAACACCTAGTCCTGGCCAGACTGCTTGGACACACACAGCCCTTGGTGTGCATGGGCGGCTACAGTGAACTTCAGTAAGACAAAATCACCAGGCCCTTCTACAGGGTCTCAAGCTGAAGTGAGAGGTTGTTAAAATATCCTGAGCATGTACTGAGCTTTCATTAATAAATCCATCATAAATACTCAGCTACTTCTCAGGGCCAGCTGGTGATCAGGGGCACTGAGCAGCATCAAAACGCTCTGACATGAGCAGAGAGGTATAAGGCGTGCCCAACATGTGGTAATCACAGGACTCTGCTTTGTAAAAACCTGAACTATGTTACTGCAGCTTATATTCCTCTTTCAGCCTGTAACATATTTAACTAATACACATTGACTACCATAAGGTGACAAATAGTATTATCAACAAAACTAGCTCAAGCTGTTGCTTAAATGTCACACCTGCATTAGCCATTAGAGAGCTGACTCTCCCTGAACAGAACCAGGAATCACTATTTCTTCTGACGCTTAGCCTTGGAATAAAATGGGTAAGGAAATCCTTTCTTCCCCTTTCTGGAAAAAGCTGCTTAACTGTCTAAAAGCACAGCTCTGTGGGACTTTTAGTCAGGCCTCTGAGAGTTTTCCAGTGGATGTATTTCCAGAACGTGGTCTGAGGGGAAGCACTGACAGATGGAGAGCTTCAGCCAAGGCTGGGATCCACAAGTTCTTCCCTATCCCTGACCCAACAGTTCTGCTGTTCCACAACAGCAGAATCCCCAGACTCCATGGGCACTGTTGGCTGGCAGCAAGGAGAGGCAGGGAGGTTCCAGATCCTCCTGGCCATGCCTCCAAGCTCCAGAGCTGCCTGTGGTGTGTGCTCTCCCTGCAGTCCCAGCGGCCAAGCAGGCAACTTTACGTAGTTATCCCAGGCTTACAGTGATGCCCTTCCATCAATCATTGCCAGTTCCCCCACAAATGGCACTCCCACAGGGTAAAGCTCACTCACAACTTGAAGTTATCAGCAACTGGAGATGAAAGTATGCTGTCCATGCATACACATAGCTTCCTTCCATCAGTCACTAGCAGATGGACAGCTTTTGTTTCAGCAATACTTATTTAGAAAGTTCTTCCCAAGAGATTATTCCTGCATTTGCATGAACACAGCCCAAAAAGAAACTCCAGCTCTTCGCTAATTCCTCAACATTCAAATCCCAAGAGGAAAAAAAAAAACCAAACTAAAAAGGATTCATGGTAAGAGAGACATTTCCCTAAAGACAACTTGCCTGTAAGACTTCTCGTTGCTGCTAAGCAACCTTTCCGTGTGCCTGTCCCTAAGGAGATGTAGAAGCCATTCCATGCAGCTTGAACCAGCTACCCAGAGAAAGCAGAGTCAAACTGCAGCATGTTAGCTGTGCATGCAGAGGGGTGGCTGGCACCTCCCTGGCTTACACCATTCCTTCAGCACTCCAAGGAAATCTGATGTTTCTCCACGCAGCACCAAGAACTCTGGGACAATCACCATACAGAGCTGAGGAACTGAACAGCTAATGGTAAAGAAGGAGATGCCTCCCTATGAAAGTCCCTTTAATGCCAGTTAAAATATGAAAAGCACCATCCATTCCCACTGTGATGCAGGACTAGGTCAACAAAAGCTAAGCTGATTCCAATAAAAAATACTCAGATCCCAAGACCCATAGAATCCCATAAAGATGAGCCCAGTATCTATTGCACCAGAGATGTCTGTTTTACATGTTTTGCTGCTGTAAAACACATTTTCTGAACAGCAGATGTCTTACTTTAGAAGAACCTTCAGTATGATTTCTGACATCCTCATAACCAATTTGGGGAGATGTAAACTAGGCAGACTGCAAGGTGGACAGAATTTGGCTGGATTCTCAGGCTCAGAGGGTGGCAATGAACAGTTGGAAGCAAACCAGTTACAAGCAGAATTCCCCAAGGGCTGAGATTCAAGCCCAAACTGTTTAATACTGTCATATTTGACTTCTGTAATCAATAACCTCAACAGAATGGAAATAGAGGGTCACCACTTCCTGCTGGAGGCAATTCCTAGAAAGGAGCAGAAAGAGTCCAGGGCAGAAGGGAGGCTAATTGAAAACTCAGTTGATTATGACACAATACTACTGTGAAGAGATTTGAGATGCAACTCCCCTTGTACATTTTAATCTTCCAGAAAGGAAAGCAGCTGGGATTTAATGCTGACAGTGGGCTGAACATCCAGCTTCTCCTCTACACGTTCATGCCACAGAGGAAGTTTTCATAATGACAGAGCTTCTAAACAAAACACTGTCATTTAACATAATATAAAATGCATTTAAAATCAGATGCCAGGGCTTGAGCATGAGAGCTGGCAGGGATTCACATCGAATGAGAAAGGACAGAAAAGGGTCTGCAGCTGCTCACTCCATGTCCACTATCCTAGGAAAAGGAGTGAACTGTACAGCGCAGGAACACATTGAACCCTTCAAGTCCAGCTTGTTCCCAGTGCTAATAAAGTGGGAAGGCAAGAAATTTACTTGCTTATTGATCAGCATTGAAGACTAGTTTGAGGGACATGGGAGGAAGCTGTAGAGAACCAGAGGAGAGCTGAAAATGGAAATAGTCCTGAGAGTCCACAAGCACTTCATCTCAGCCAAATTCCCTGTAACATCACATGAAGTGGTTAGAGAGCTGTGACAGCACTGGCTCTTGGCACAAGTCAGAAGGCATCAGGAGTTTGTTATCTTGGTTATAGACTTTCAGCAGAGTAAAAATGAGCCTCCTTTGGCAGACTTGGGGGTGTAAAAAGTGTGAACAGAGTAAATAACGTTACTGATGTGAACCTCAACCCTTATCCCTTTATAAAATATAACTTACAATCCTTTAAAAAGACGATTAGACTTTTTGGTAGAGGTCAAGAAAGGTTTAGCTGACTGAAGCAAGTGACACTAATAATATAATCATCTTACATTTATGGCCAGGGAATTGCAGATGTTGCACATCCAGGTATTTCTGTCAGCTCGTGATTAACAAGGGGCACACTTGAAGGAACAAGCTCAGCAAAATTCTAAAAACAACATTTAAAAAGTACTTGAAGGAACAAGCCCAGCAAAATTCTAAAAACATTTAAAAAGTACTTATTGAAGAGTTGACATGAAAAGCTCATACTTGATGCTTTCAGTTTTGTTTTGTATTTTGTAATGATGGCTCAGTATGTGGGAATATTTGTGGGGCTTGTTGTTTTTTTTTCTCTCTCCAACCACATAATACATCCTAGATTGTACACATAACCCACAAATATTAAAGTTATAGCCAATTTATTACAGATATTATTTCCCTGATACTGAAACAATGTTATATATAAATATTTCTACATTAATATAAACACATGCAAAACAAATCAGAAAATAGAAGTCTTGAGTAAAGAATGACCAAATTGCAAAAAAAAAAAAAGATAAATTGTGTACTTCGCAACTATTTGTGGCTGCAGTCTCCAACTCTGATCCCAGAGGCAAAACAAAAAATTCTTCTTGCTGTCAATATTTTGGTTTGCACAGAGAAATCTGTCAGAATCATCGATTATCTTTTTAATATTATGAATACAGGAAAGGAGTTTTTCAATGCAGTTACACATTATTTGAAACTGTGGCACAGAGCTTAAAAAGCAAAGGAATAGCAACATCACCAAAAAAGTGGGACTCCTAAGTACCATGCACAGAAAATTGTTGGTATGTTAACCACCTTAAGTAGGGAAGGGCAGAGATAAAGCATTAAATGTCATTTTTCCCTGTGACTTCTCCATGTCTCTTTGTAAAAAGTGAAAGCAATATATAAATGATCCATTCTATGACAGGCAATAGAGACAAAAGTAGTCTGTACTGATGTTAAGAAAAGGAAATCCATATTGGCCAAGTTTCTTTATTTGATACTTCACATCTTCACTCAATACTATAACTGAATGTTTGAAAAATTGTCCTGTACACCATGAATATACAAAATTTATATGAAGCATTAAATCTGTAAAAATAGGAACAATTCAGTCAGACCAAGTGTAACTGAAGACCTGGCAGACAGTTTGGGAATTGTTTATCCAGGCTGAGATGTAGTCAGAAATTAAGACTTGACTAAAAGAACCACAGACTATTAAGGAAACAGAACTAGGTAAATTAAGATTTTACTAATTTGTCAGAAGATAGGAGAGGGAAAGGTAATGGATTTTATTTTAAATCAGTAAGCATAATGTGATTTTTAGAGACACCTTGGAGGTCTAATCACATACAACTAGAAAACTCACTGCCTTCAGGCACCCTCATATCAAGTGCAAATCTGCGCAGTTATAGAATATATTTATAAAATATACTATATGCAAACATCTTTACAGAGCTTTAAATCAAGCCAAAAAGTAAATATACTTGATGGGACAACAGGAAAAAAAAATCAAAAATCAAAAATGGGGGCAGTGTGATTGTGGTCCTTCAAAGCCAGAGGAAACCACTCAGTTTATCTGCAACAACAAGATGATGGGATTTGCACCTTAAAAGCTGGCTGTTAACAAAAAAGAAGAAAATACCTTCCGTGCTTCTGAAAATTAACATAAAATTAGCTCTTTTTTTAGTGACTTTTACATATTATTGTTGTCTTAAAATAACTTCTAAAGCACAACCCTTGAATACCAATAATTGATCACATAATTGAAAGTGAAAGGGTTTCCCAGCTAAATTCAAATTAAAAACGACGTAATTCTAAGGAGTGCAATGCTCTGGAAAAAGCTTTAAATTAAATTATTCTACTTGTAAAGCTAGTGTTAGGTTTTTTTAGTTAAAAAAAAAAAAACAACCTGGAAGCAAGAAAGCTGCAAGAGTACAAATGACAAAATCCTTTTTAGATACACCAAGTGAAAGAGTGAATTATCCACTGATGCAGACAGAAACATCCATTTGCTACATTATTTGCTTCCTTACTTCATTCCATTGCATGTACACACAGCGTAAGTGTTAAAATGCAGAGTAATAACTAAACCGGCTCAGATTACTAGCAAGGGGCAAAACACAATCCAGAATTGTGCTCTATCTCGTTTCTGTTTCAGCAGTCTTTTTCTCTTCAGTTCATATGAAAAATCATAGTCAAGACTTCCAAAAAGAGTCATTCTTTTTTTTTTTATCAGAAACTTGAGTTCATTTGCCCAGGTTTATAACCCAAGACATTTCTGTGAAGGAAGCACAGTGCAAATTATAGGACTAATAAAACTTGCTTACATAGAAAGAAGTTTACTTGATTAATGTTAACTGGTATCTTTATGAAATACATTGTAAAACAAAGATTAAATAACAGGACTGAATTTGTTGAGGTTTTTTTCCTTAGACTTTTTTCCTCATCCCTCCTTTGAAAAGCTTACTGAATTACAAAAATCTTTAATAAAGTTCCAGTCTTCAGCAGATAATCATTATAAATGCTGCCAATCAATGCCAGCTAGAGTTTGATTTGCTTCTTGTGCATGTCCAATTTCCTCTGTAATACTGTGCTGCTGCCAGAGTTTTTGAATCTTTTTAAATCGCTCTTTGCACAGATGTAAGGGATTCCCACGTCTGAAAAGGAGATAACACTTATCAGGAATGATAAAACACTGCAACTAAGCACAAACACTCAGGTGTGACATACTAAGTATTAGATAACCCCATAAAATACTACAATATTTAGATAACCCTTTAACATTGTTCTGTTATCAGAGCAAATCAACAGGTATTTGGATGAGTAACCTGCAGTGCTGCCTTGTCTGGCGCCCCTTCCTTACAGCTCAACAGTTCCCTCCCACCTCTGGGAACCTCAAATCGAGCCCCCAGACCTCCACATGCAGGTTTTTAGCCACCTTTCCAGGCTGAACCAATTCATATCCTCTGGTTTTGGCCAGTTTCAGAAATAGCAAGCATTAATAATATCAAATCCCTAAATTATCCTCGCACAGGAAGCAGAGATAGGAGTTAAGACAAAGAACTACCACATTAAATAAAATAATATCATAATACTTCCACTTGGTATGAAATTAACAGGTTATAAAAACAAATGCACTAGTACAAATGAAAATTTCAGCCTTAGTTTATAGACAACTTCACAGATGCTAAAAAGATTTAACTTTTAGCAGTTTTCAAGACAATTGTTTTTAACCTGGGGAAGATCATCCATGAAATATTTTTTACCTAAACCCACATATTAACACTAAAACATCTGAAGATACTAGATGCAGCAGCAATGTCCAAATATAATATTGCCTATATAATTAAAATAAAAAGGTTAACATAAAAAGTTACTTTTCCTAATTATAGATAGTTCTTTAATTCCTGTATTTAAAAGATTTATTTAAGATTTAATTCCTGTATTTAAATTTTACCTGAGTCCCTGGTCTGTCTCTCCGTAGTCATCAAGATAAGGAGGAGGATAAAAGCAGCCCTTTGTTTTCCCAGCTAAAAATAGCACCTGACATTCTCGTACTCTGGAGAGAAACAGAGAAGATTTTTAGGTATTGATTTTTAGGTGAATAGTTTCTCATACTTTCACGGACAGTGCTTTTCCAGTTCTTACCTACTTTCATTCTGTATAATCTGCATATACAGATTTTTAAAGGCACTTTTTTTTTTAAACTACATCTCTCATCCTCTTCATGTTATAACTCCTCAGTAGCAGTTAAAAACAATGTCATTTCATGTCTCATTATCTGCAGTCTGTGTAAAATACTCAACAGAACCACAAAAAAATAAAACAATTTTGCTTCTCACTAATGTTTGCCAAAGTGAAAATAGACATTATCTAACGCTTCCCTGTATGCAGGAAGGCAACTAAAATGAATTTTTATGTTTGCAACGGCAGCAACAAAATCAAAGTATTTACCTTCATCATTTTGTAATACTTGAGTAGAAATAAATGCACAGGCAAAACAAATTCCCTTGAAAATGAAATTTGAACTTTCTTTGAAATTTTATCTTCAAAGAAGCAGCCTCTGAACCTTACACCAAAGCATGGGAAGATGAATACTCTTTAATTTTTAGGCAACACTGTTATTAACAAAGCACTGCCTTTACAAACCACCCCTGCAATCACATATATAGAGCTATTAATTTAATGACTATATACACCATCTAACCCAGCAATGAGAGGAAAAGTGTTCAGCTCCTTACCTAAGGAATATGCCCACTCCAGAACCACAAGTATATGTATGTGCAGTACAGGCTCCAACATCTTCCCCTTCAAGTTCAGTCTGACAGCAGTAACTCTGAGAACACAGCATGGTCCCACACACAAGGCACAATGTTGGGGCTCTGCTTTTGTCACCACCTGATTTCGGACACCTTTTGTTAGGGAAAAAAAAAAAGATAAAGGAATCCCACTGTATGTGTAAACTCTAGATAGTAAAAAGATTCAGAAGTACTTTTGAACATTTATACAGTTAACAGTTGAAATTCTATTTCACTGTTTCACTGAAATACAGGGCAGCTTGGCTGATAAATGCTATGTGCCCTTTATGACTTCCTGAGACTTTCAGGCTAAAGGTTTTCCAGCTGATGAAAAGGAGCACCAGACTTTGGGGTGCTCACTGTAGTTGCATACAACTTACGAGAAATTGGATGCTTGGTTAATGAGGCAGCTGTAGTCGTCCGGAAGGTCTATTAATTTGTTGGATTCTCTTGCATAGCTAGAACAAAGAAATCAAATCAGCACTCACATTTCAATGAATAATACACAAGCAACTTCAAACTCATTCATGTTTTCCTGACTCATCTAAACAGCATCTATGAGTAATTAATTTTTTAAAGTTTCCCTCTTTTCTGCCATTGTTCAAGTAAAATGGTAGCACATAAAAAGATGAACACACAACATCTCTCAGATAAACCACGGCCCTTTTCTTAGTCTTATTTTTTATGAATTTGAGAAAAGGCAGAGATGGAAAATACATCTCATTTGCATGCTTTTAGGAAATCAATTATGAGGTCACTACAGATTTAAAGAAATATTTTTTTCCCTCCTGTGCAAGTTTGCTTGTTCTTTTTTTTGTCGCTAATATTGCATGGAAGATAGTCTGACCTTCAAATTTAGGGAACTTGTATCCTGAAGAGAATGAAATATGCATGCTATGCAAAGGACCTATTTAATATTGAATACTTATGTATTTGAAATATATTTAAAAGTAACAGATACTATACACAAAATTCTAATAATCTTCAATTCGAGGCATAATCCAAATTAGACTGTGAAATGCAAATAGACGTTTGTAACAGAAGCAATGTACAGGAACATGCTGAGAGGAAAAAGAAATCATCACTGTCAATTTGGACATAAGCTTGGGAAGAGCAGATAAGAATCAGCAAAAGGAACACGTGGAAAAGATCCCAACAATCACAAGTGGTAAGAAATCAATTACACAACCAGAATACTCTTACTGTGTAAGAAATTCTGTTAATGCCCTGTGTTTCACAGATGAAGTGATTAATTTTTATTTTTGTCATAGCCTTACTGCATGCACAATGCTAAAAAATTGACTTTATGTACTTAGCACAGTAGACTAAAAAGCAGGGATACGATTTAATGCCAGAACTGCAAACTTCACATTCATTTCTAATTGTTAAGATAATTGTTAACCACTATTTTTACCCAGCCTTCAGAAAGAACAACACCCTAAATGCTTTTCTACACCCACTAAGTATTAAATGCATTCTGAATTCAAAGTAATTGTGTAGCAAGAACAAATGCATGAAAAGCTGATTTTCTTTTCAGCAACTGACTCGGTGTTGACTTTGCTGAAGGAATTGGATTCTTTAAAAAGACAATTTAAAAAACTCTTCAATGACTGGTATTTTTAAAAAAAGGTTATACACATCTTTTAGCATATTTTTGGCCTCAGAAGATACAAAGTAACAGAAAACACGAGATGAAATTTTGTGACTTCTAATTCCTGCACATCACTTCTAAATAAAACCCCAGTATTAAACTTCACCTTTAAAATCTACTCACTTAAGCAATATTTCCTTTTCTTAAAAAAAATTTAAAAATCACTTCTTCCCTAATATCTTATTATTAAATAAGGCAGAACAGATATGTTATTATGAACACCCATTAGAAAAAATATTTGGAGAAAGCTGCAATATTAAAGTTTTTCCCTGTCTCTGCTTAAAATCTCTTTATGTTTACCTGATAGCATGTCTCTTGCCTTCCAGGTATCTTTTTATTTCATTGTTACTGCACCAGCTACAAGAAAAAGAAATTGGCTTTTAACTTCAATAGATGATAGAAAAACAAGTAAGAAAAAAATCCACAGTATATCTATTAAAAAACCACTACAACCAAAATGGTTTCTTTCAAAACACTTCTTTCACGAACACTTCTCAAAATCTACAATTCACTTCCACAGGTATTCCTGGGAGAATACTTACACTACTGTCTTGTGCAGGATTCTCTGTTATATTAAAATTAAGCACAAAAACACAACCTACCTTTCTATTAATGTGTTCAGAATCTCACTGTTTTCTTGAAAAAGGCAAGTGAGGTTGTTTGGCAAGGAAAGATAGCTACATAAGTGTTCAAATTGGTTTGCTCCGTTTACTGAAAAACAAAAAAGGTATAACTCTCATAACCTGATATTGAAAATGTTTGTTGTGACCACCTTCAGACTGACATTCTATCCCTACATTTGCCATATGTGGAGGACAGTAAAGAATGTTACCAACATAACACATCATAGTGAATTTACAGAGATACCATAGAATGGTTTGGACTGGAGGGCACCTTAAAGACAATCTCATTCCAACTCCCCAGCCATGGGCAGGGACACCTTCCACTAGACCAGGCTGCTCAAAGCCCCATCCTACATAATATTAATTATCAGCAGATGCTGATTGAATGGTATCAATGCAAGCAAAAGCAGGTCTCATTTGAAAACAGCAATCCATAGGAGCAGAATCCATTTGAAACAGAACCTTATTAACAGAAGAGCATTAATTTCTGTTTTAAATAATCTAGATTGGCATTTACCTCTAAATTAAAAATACATTTTAAAAACAAACACATTAATTTTTTTGCCATTGTCATTATGCTGATATGCTGTGCTGGTACACAAGCCCACATCCATTCAACCAGCTTCTTCAGACAAGAGAGTTTAATTTATTCTGACCATCATTGTTTACATCTTGAAAACCAATTTAATACAAAGCAGACAATACCTTGAATTTCTGAGGGTGCCGGGACTCCATTTAAGTAATGAAAAAACAAAGCAGAGCATCTCAGGAAAGGCATGATTCCAGCTTTTAGATTCCTCCACAGGTGCCAGCCTGAGGAAATTTCTTTCAAGGCACTTAAGAGAATAAAAGAAAAAAAAGGTCGCTTTTATTTAATCATTTCAGGTTGAGAGCTATAGTTAGTCTTCAGTCACACTGCATACTAAATTACTGATTTCAGCTGAAACAATCACTATGCAAAGTGTTTATTTCAAAGCAAACTCCACGAAAAACAACAAACCAGAGATTGATAAAAATGAAACCATCTGGGACAGTAATTTAAGGAGAATTCTGCATAAACATTTCAGATTGCAGAATGGTTTGGGTTGGAAGGGACCTTACAGACCATCTCATTCCAATCCCCCTGCCATGGGCAGGGGCACCCTCTGCTAGATCAGGTTGCTCAGAGCCCCATCCAGCCTGGCCTTGACCACTGCTGGGGATGGGGCACGCACAGCTTCTCTGGGCAGCCTGTTCCATTGCCTCACCACACTCACAGAAAACAACTTCTTCCTAACATCTAATTCCACCTAAAACCTACTTTTTTTCTGTTCAAAGCCATTCCCATCCTAACAAGTTTTCTGTACCCAGACACTGCCAATTCCAGATTCTGCAAACTGACTAAAAAAACTGTTTCCAAGCACAATCTTTATGAGCAGGTATCTTCCTGATCACAGATGAATTTACAGGAATAGTTACATAAATTAATCTAGAAGTGCTGGATAAGAAGCAAGATGTAAGAGTTCCTAAGTTAAAAGTGTCATCTTTGACAGCATTAGTATATAGAATTCAGTCAGTAGTTAAGGTTCAGTTCAGGAGGGAGAAAAATAACATGAAATTTTATCAAAAGATCATGGTTTTACCTTCCTGTACACTGGCAAAGAAATTTATACAGTGTAAGCACAGCTACTTCTTCTTCACTGTTAGTATTTTCTTGGTCCATGCCATTCTCTTCTGAAGAAGAAATAAATAATTAACAAATTGTTCCACATATACATGTTTATACAACAAGAATGTATTTTTTCAAATTCTGATAAAAATGCCCAGACTAAGTGAAGTATTCCACTGGGACAGAATATGATGTACTGGACAGCAGTTTTCTGCTGCTCATCTTATGTGCTAAGTTTGTGCTATTGTCAGCTGCAGTGAAGTGCTGGTTTAGTTGTTCAGCTGGTGGGTTTCTTGACCTATTGCTTAGAGTTCTTTGCTTTTGGCAAACTTGACCTTATCCAGCTGGTCTTCCCAGGAGATACATTGATTCCTTACTTTGCTAACTGGAACTCATTCACCATGCAAGGCAAGAGAGCCAAGCCTGCAGTAAACACTCCCAAGCAGTGCTACAGTAGCTGGAAAGCCAGGATTCATTACTAGCTATGCTCCAAGAAACTCTTGGAGTAGAGCAATGAAGACAAAGTAACTGAACTTGGATGAGTACAATTTATCAATATCCTTTTGTGGGCTCAAAGACAGCACCACCAATTCTATTTTGTAACTGTAACTGCACGTATTTGCCAACACCACCATAGCTTTTTCCTAAGTGAAGACTGGAGAAATCTTTTCAATAATAGTTGAGACAAAGTATCATTACCTGTTGATGAGGTAAGTAAAATTTGTATTATGTGTGCCATAGTGACAAGATGAAACAGGTGAAGATCTCCAGTGCCAAGACTAACCCCTGAAAAATCCTGACAATGTATGGCAGGGAAAGAGAGCACCAAGCTTACCTGTGAAAGAAAACAAGAAAGTTGATACATTCCTCCTCCTTTTGAATCTTCCCTTTTCTCTGCTCATGCTGCAACTAACCCCTTGAAGACAGCATACTACATAAGGCTAATTTTGAAGCTAATTATACAGACATTATTTAAGAGAACAACAATTATCCATCAGGACAGTTCTGAGTCTGTTTGGGTTTGTTACTCTGTTGGGGAAGGTCGGTTTTCATGTATTTTGGGTTTTTTTAACAGACAAAGAGTGTGCATTCTGTCTCATCTTACCCCTCTTTAATATATAGGAAAGAATACTTTCATTAAATACTTTTATGTAATACTTTTATTAAATTTAAAAATCCTCAAAATCTATTAAGTAGTGAAAAAATACTAAAAACCTGAACATTTTGTAAGGTTCTTGACCCAGAGTAAAGAGAAAGCTTTCAATAGTTTTTACATAGTGCCTACTGGATCAAAACATTTTTAATATATATTAATACTTACCAATAAATGAAACATGTCAATATCAAGTATGCAAGGAAGATTCCCATTTTTTTCATTAGGCACCAGTGCTAAGCATTTTGGAGAGGAAAAAAAATTAATTGAAATTTATACATGAAAATATTTTAGTGTACTTCGCTTAAAAATTGAGAGCCATCTCCTTCATTTACATGCCTACAGAACTTAAAATACAAATGTATCTGCTTTGGCCAGACTCAAGAACGGTTCTACATTATTGGAAAAGAGTCTTCTTGTATTAAAATGAAACAAACCCAGGTAGCCATTTCTACTCCCAGGGCAACTTTCTTTCATTGCTGGGTTTCCAGAGGGAGACAAATTGAGACAGTATCTCAAGCTCTGACAGAAATAAGCTCAAACAATAGTGACTGAACAGGAACACTGATCACTGTCTCTTGGACAGCTGCTCAAATAAAGCTTCTGCAATTTGCTTAACTTCACAAGACTGCCTGAATGTGCCTTACACAAATCATTTGCCTTACTGACTCAAAAATGCATTGCTACGGTCTCTTGAATTCATCACTTCATGTCTAAGGCAGAGCTAGGTGTTGGTCTCTCCCTCTGTAGTATTTACAGTAACCACAAAGTATCAACCAAAGCCCTCCAGCTAACAACAGAAATTCACACACTTAATGCATCCCAAGCACCTTCTTCTAAAAGCAAACACAAATTCAGTGTTTTGAAAAATGTTACAAGATATTTTAAGTAACAATCAAGGAACAGTTGCTTACTTCTTTAATCCAAGCAGTCAAATCTGAGTTGCAATAAAGCTGCACTCTGGGTGTATTTTACAATGTAGCTGTAAGTATTAAGCTGCCAAGTTTAAAAACACTACCACATTAAAAAATAGTCTCATCATGACAACTTAAAAATACTTCAGTTGAAGACTGCTGCCTTGCTGGCCAAAAAATTGAGAGCTGAAGACATGTGACATTTGGAAGCTATTTCCATTAGCAAACATTCCACCACGACTCAGACTTCAAATGCTTTTTTCCTCTTGTCAGCATTTAGCCACAGAACTCAACCCAAAAGTGTGAAAAATGTGTGTATCAAAAACACGACCAGAGCAAGGGACTTCCAAAACCAAACTTATTTTCAATAAGTCATCTTTATGTATTGTTTACAGAATACAGACAGATCAAAGGCTCATAATTTTCATTATTCCTAGCTTGAAAAAATAAAATAGCAGAAACTTCTCCTTCATAAAAATAAAAGCAGAACAGTTGCTTCTGTCAGTCAGAAGGAAGGAGGGCTTTGAAGAAACATTGATTCAAGTTTTCAAGAAAACCCAGAACACCCAGAACACCATATATTGCAGCTCCAGTCAAACAGCCAGCAGCATTTCTCTTCTGCTTCACAAAGAAAACAGCTCAACCATTACTGCTACAAACTGATGCCAATTAAGTTTTTCCCCATTAAGCTGCCAACTGTTTGCTGAAGTAGCTGGTATCCATCTACTAATAATTTCAGTATATCCATGCATTCTAAGTTTCTCTGCTCTACTGCCTGGAGATATTAAAGTTATCCCATTCTAAAATACCCTTTCAGAGCAGTCCTCTCATGGGCAATTACTTCATTAGGCTGAACTTCAGACTTTTCATCTGTATCTGCTAATGCTTCAAGCTTGGAACATTTTGGCTATTCTCATTAAAATTCTCAATTAAGATATGACATTACATAGTAAGTCCGGTCTTATCAGAGATCCTACTTTTCAAAGAGAAAAGAAAGTTTGCAGATACATTACAGACTTCTGCAAATATCCCTTCCACACTACATTAATCCTAATTTCTTCATCTTTAAAGCTCCAGTGGATTATTTTTGTGAACTACCACATTTCCTTCTCCTTAGCTCTAGGTATCTTCCTCTAAGGAAGAATCAACAGAACTCCTTCATAGCAAAATATCTATGCCTTTTTTGGAGCTGCAGTCCAAAAGAAATGTCTTTTTTCGTGACATAACACATATAAGTGGAAATAGCAGGTCTTGGTTTATTATTTAAAACCTCTACATAAAATAACCTTGTTCTAATCAATACTAAGAGTTATTCTGAAAGCACTCATGTGTATCTTCACAAAAAAAACCCAGCATAAGGTGGCAAACTTACATGCTAATAAAGTACAAAAGTGACCCTGTACTGCTGAAAGAGATGAAACTGTCCAGTGAGCTGCTGCAAATCTCGTTAGTGATGTAAGGCAGTCATCCTGTAAAAACAAAGAAAAAGAGACACTGCCACAGTTAATGAAGTTCCTCAACATGAAAGCTCTTTTGACTTAACAGCATTTTTTTCAGGTCTCTCAACTGCAGTTTTATGGGGGCAGTTTGACTATTTAAGTATATGACAGATACTTTTGTTTATGCAAATATGCAAGTTCCTTTTGGCATTCTTGACTGTTACCGTGAGAAACTGCAGCCTTAATAAATTATGTGTTTATAGGAAAAAAAGTAACAGTTATGCTAGATGTGATTTTTAAATAGTTTAATAATCACATACAGATCAACTAAACAATAGGGTCCAACGAATAAAACTATTCAATAAGCATAACTTAAAATGTAGATATTCCTCACTAATGAAGCACAAGTCCCTCTTTTTTCCACCAATTCATAGAGGAATTGCTACTTGTTCCTTACCTGTCGACAAGGTAAATGACCAAATAATGGCTTATCTTCATCAGCTAAAATTCTTTCTGGAAAAAAAACCCACAAAATTCATTGTTGTGAGTTTAACCAAAATTCTGAAAATCTGCTATAAAGGAGCCAAATGAACAGACCAATACCTATAGTCTGTATGGTGTAAGCACAGCTGCCCCAGCACATTATAGGTACACGTGGGTCTTCCTCATTTGGATGAACCTTCAAGCCTACTTTGTAAGTTGCTGTACCAAAAGTTGTCAGCATCTCTTTTATGCTCTCAGAATAAGGATTCCTAAAACAAAGAAAATAATATTACTAATTCATTCTTTCTTCCACTGGCAGCATAGTACCTCTGATTATAAGCATTCACCCCACAGATGAACAATTGGAGTTTTAAAATTTAAGTGACAACTCCAATATCCTCCTTTGGATCTCTTTTTTTGTGACAGATTCTCAATTAGTTTTTGATTATCTGTTTGGAACCAATCTCATTTTTACTGTTAAGAATATGGGTCTTCAAGGACAAAGTCAAGGCTAAATTACAAGAAATGTGTTGTGACTGAAAGCTAAATCTGTCATCAGCAGGGATAAAAGTCTTGCATTTTGTGTCCAGCTGGCAGACCAATGTGTGTACCACGTAACAAGTTTTGTTACTTTATCCTGAAGTGAAGAGAGTGTAGAGCCAAATACAAATAGACCTGTACAGGTGAAATTACATACTAACATTCTCTCCATTTCATAGTCTTCCTTCATGTTTTACATGTTGTGCTGGCTATAATGATGAATCCTTCAACCAGCTACAAGTAGCAGCAAACTTAATATTCATGCCATAATTTATATAACTGCAGCATGTTTCTGCACAACGACTTCGCACATTCACTTCTGATATTCTATTGAATTACTTAGGACTTCTGGGCTGGACTTCAATGTCATCATCATAATAATATTAACTCTTCTAATTAAAGCAAAATTCATATATTTGCCCTAATTAATGAGACCTTCTAGCACAGAAGTTATGTTCTATTTTCACATTATGACTTCATGATGAATTTTTAATGATTTGTTAGTATGTAAATACGTACTTCAGTTTGAAATCTGGTCTAAATCCTTCAGGTAATTGCAGCTGATCCATTTTTTCTGAATGACCAGAATGGCCTGTACAAACAAAAAGTAATAAATCAACAATTATTCACCTATATGTAATTTCTACATTATAGAAAGGTGTAGAAGCTGAATCTGAAATTCTATCACCAGAAACTGAATTCCCAGGCTGTTCTTCCCATTTATGCCATCATCCCTCGACTCCATTGTGGCAGAACCAAAGTGCTTGGTCTCCTCCATGAGTATTATAACATTTTTACATACAAATATACAGATTTCTTCAGACTTACTTGCACAGTCTTCATTTCGAAGTAAATGCAGGGCTTTTACTTGCTGGGATAATGTTTTGATCCACTGAGTTAGGTTTGGTTGGCCTGAAAAGTCTAACCTGTCAAAAAAGTCCCCAAAACAACTAGTTAAAAACAAACACTCTGTAGACAGAATTAATATTTCATAGGCATTCCAACATCATTCATCTGTTTCTCAATGGGCTCTTTCTCTGCTGCCCATGCGTTTTTCTACATTCAGCTCTTTTTCTGCAGGTCCTATGCTTTCCTAACACACAATAACAAAGTAAAATCCATAAACCAAAATAAACAGACAGGCAATTCACGTGAGTATATCAAAACAGAAGACAACAAACATTCAGGAAAGTCTCTGGGGGTGCAGCTGGTTTGGTATCTTGGTTTTTACATTTATTGAGGACATTTATAAACCAAACTGACCTGTTAAACAAAACTCTTGGTGGAGGAAGCAGAGGAATTACAGTGTTGCTCAAGCATTCACAAAGTGGGCAAAGGAATTCACCATTTTCTACATCATAACTCGTGTGTACTCGTAATCTTTGTTGTCTTCGTTGCTCTTTTGCTTGGACTGCATCAAAATACCTTTAGAAAAGGGCAAGACATTAGTGGCAAATTATTACTTGAACACAGAAATTAAAAAATTCTCAGGAACACAAAGTTTTGTCTTTCCCCAAATATAGATAAGAGTATTATCAGAAGGAAAAACCTCTACCCTCTGACTGATAAAGCATTTTAAAGTGCTTTTGGCTGCCAAAATCTACCCTAAAGTGCTGAAGTTCACTGGGCTGTTAAAATCATGGTTAAGTCTGAACATTACATTTAAGAAAAAAGGGGAAGAGGTAGAGAGAAGGTTGAAGCATTAAAAAACCGAAACCAAATCAACAAACAAAAAACCCCAAACAAAACAAAACACCACAAACAAACAATGCACCCCCCAAAAAAAAACCCACTAAGAAACAAAAAACCCCCAAATTTAAAATAATAAAAAACCAAACCAAAACAATACAAAAAACTAAAAACCAACTCATTTTTACGTAAGTTTTCTAGGAAGATGCCAGGAGCATTATCCTTGGGTGTTTTCCATTACAGGCCCCAGCCAAAACAGCAGCAGCCAAAAAGACTGTTGGCTGAAACATCTATGAAAAAAGAACCGAATTCACTGCTTTGCTAAATGCTATTCCTGAAGCCTCTGATGTGGTTTAAAGTATGCCCAGTGATGACCCTAAAATGATCTGAATACAGGCACCTAAGGGCATTTCCAGGAAATTATGGCAACCACAAAGGACTGTACACGAGCTACACAAGAAGATTAAAAACCTATCTTCAGTGAGCAGTGACATCAAAGACCACAGATGAAACCTGTGCCTGGTAATAGCCACAGAACCTCTGGGAGCTCCTAACACTCTTCATACACAAGGCAGAATTTGAAATTAGGCACTTCAGAAGTCATGCCAAGGAGCAAAGCAAGAGCCTAATCAAAGTCAGGCATGAATTGTTTGAATTTGTCACGTGGCATTAGCTCCACACAGCACTAAGCATGTTTATATGCTCCCCAAAAAATCAAAGAATAAAAAATAACTGCAAAAGGCTTTATTAAAGTGCTCAGAAACAAAGGATAAAATTGAGTTTATGTTGAAGATGAACTTGAGCTAGGTCACCAATGTTTCTACTTCAAATTAAACCTGTTGGAGGAATTAAGAGTGCAAGGGATGCACTGTCATTTAAAACCTCAGTAGAGAGCAGAAGAAGCAGCAAAAGCATATCTAGCAGTGAACTGCAAAAAAACACAAAAGTCTGAGCTCCAGATATATGTGCACCACAGGGAATTATGCATCAGGATAAACAAGGGAAGGGAATGAAGCTGCCATGTATGGCTTTCAACTCCTCTTTACCAAGAGGACAGTAAATGAAAATTATTCTGAGTATGTTTACAGCATCTGATTTCTACTCCTTTTTTTCCAACACAAAGCTGTTTTAATCACTTCCTGAAATTCTTTTTCAAGTTTACTACATGGTAGGAATTTTGCCATTAAAATTAGTGCCATTAGGCAAACTGATAACATAACATGTTATTTGAACTAAAAACTTAAATATAGCCTTTTACCTTTGCCAACACTGAGCATGCATTATGTGTCCACAGCTACCCGTGTGTGTTCCACATGACAGATCTGGGTGCATGAATAAGGGGTCATACTTTTCTGTATTTAAAAGAAAAAAACAAAACCAACTTTGAAATAAGCATTTATCAAAAGACTTGATGGCAGATTAATGTTGCCACATTTGCATTATTTATATTTAACTTTATCACAGAAGTGTAGTTCATTCGATGAAGCATAAAACACATTACTAATCCATAACCACCTAACTGTTAAAATTATTTATAAGTATCACTTTACTTTGGTTTGAGTGTATGTACTGTACTTAAAGGCTTCAAACCAAGCTTTCAGAGGTGTTGGGCCCTGGTACAAGTCCTCAAGATCAACCTGCAGTTTTGGTGTTTCAGCACCATCAAACAGTGAGTTCAAGGACAAGAATCTTCAGAGTACGAGTGCAAAACAATTCAGTGCAAAGATTTCTGTGTTTACACATACAGAATCCAGAGAAACCTTGCAACAGTGCCCTTGCTCACTGATCTGTTTCACGAAGTACCTAAATTCAAGATTTTTTTTATTATCACTAAGAGGCATTTCAGATGATATAACTGAGAGGAAGAAAATGTACATCTTGTGCTTTTAAAGTACTACATTAACACCTCCTCTCTCTGATGTAACAGGCATGGTTTAAGAACAAACACTTCTGATTTTAAGGGTGTTTTCAACAGTTATAAATAATTTGTCACAAATGAATGGCATGAGCTCAATGTTCTCAGTGATTTACATTATTCAGCACATGCATTTCTACCTCACCAAAAATATGGGAGTTTTGCCACTGATTACAATGAAGCTATTCACAAATATAAGAAGGCTATGTCACTGTCTCAGATGAAAAAATGCTGTTGTCACAGTAACCCAAACATTCTTCAATATTTAAGACAACTATGAACAGCTACTTACCCGGATCTGGAGTACTTTTGTTTCTATTTTTAGACAACACAGTTGATCGCTGAATAAATGCTGCCAAGACCATAGCCCTGCTGTCCACTTTAACTTCTTGCTCCTCCTGGCACAATATACACATAACAACCTGTCTGGGTTCAGCTACTCTAGTTTGGTCTGGACCCAAGGCTGTGAGTTTTGCATCTGAAATTACAGGGCTAGAATATTCAAAGAATATTAGTGAGCAAATTATTTGAAAAACATTATCATGACTTACATGTGTTCAGTGAGTTTCTTAAATTTATGATAACGCTTGCTGACAAAAAATAGCTTTGGCATTTATGTAATAATTCCTATGTGCCCAGAAGTACCATGTACTTTCCAAAAAAAATTCATAACCCTCCCAATAGCATAACCCACTCCAATTTAACACAGAAACTGAAACTGCAGCCCTCCATCATCACCATCTCTTAAGTGTCTGATATGAATTTTGAAACACTCTCCACTTCCCCACAAAATCATTAGCATTCTCTAATTCATATTTCCAACTACCAAGCAGATTTTCTTCCAGATCTTCAACAGACATATAATCAGCTATTTCCAATTTACTATGTTTAATAGCATAGTCTCTTCAGCATTATTAATAATTTACTGGGTGATTTTGTACAAAAAATTATTTGCCTGTTTATGTTTATATTTATCCCACAATTCTGACAGAGAGGGGGAGGGAAGCGTTCCATTTACTGCTGGTTTTTTGTCTCAGAAACTAATGAATAGTTTTCCATCAAGACTGAGAAAAAAGGGCTTTTAAAAGAGATAACAATAGGACAATCTGATGTAAAGATTAATGAGAAAAAATTTTAACAAGATGCCTTTACCTATTTTCATGGTCTCCGGAAGTTGAAGTATCCAGCTCCTCCAGAGTTTGCTGAAAGAGTTCTTTGTTTTCATTAATGAAGTGCCGTTGCATCTCAGACATCTGGGCCATGATCTTTTCCCTGCGCAGTCTGGCAATCTCAGCTTTTCGCTTCCTTTCAGCTTTGTCTTTATCACGTGAACTCTGAAATTTTGTTATAACAGATTATTTATTTTAGCTACTGCTACATGTACCGTGTACTAACCTCTCCAAACAATGAAAATCGCAGAAAAGACAAAAGAAAAGTCTACCGAAGAGTTATTTTGTGCCCTCTTTTCTTTAGCTTGTGTTCAACGCCAAGAAGAACTGCAGATTGTTTTGGGTTATGGAAGCAAAAAAAATTGTATTCTGTTTTCATCTGCTAAAAGCAGTTGGGGAAATGTTTTTTCTTTATCTCGTTACTCTGAGGGAAGGGGGCGGATGCCTTTCTGATAATGGCTCAGCTGTTAAAACCGGGTGGGGTATTGTTTCTTATCTCTTTCATCACCCATCCTCCCTCCAGGGGGATATTTTCTGCTAATGGGCCATTAAGGCTCCCCAATGACATGACACATTTACATCATCCCATTGTGAGATGCTCCACCCAGTAGGTGGGGGCTCCAGGGTCCCTGCCTAGATAAAAACTGAGACTCAGAACCCCAGACATTCCTATTTTCCACTGGACCCCAGAGGAAGATTGGACTTATCAGACTCATCTCAGCATCAATGGACCCTTCTTCAACGGGATCATCTACTCCAACAGATCATCTGTTTCTCCAGGACTGCTTCCAAACACCCTGACCAACAGGGTGTCAGGTTGTGTCCCTGACTCTGTCAGAGTTTTCTGGGTTTCTTGTTTGTTTGTTGTTCACTTGGGTTTTTTTTGTACTATTACATTTGTACTTTTAGCATTCCTAGTAAAAGAACTGTTATTCCTATATCTTTGCCTGAAAGCCCTTAATTACAAAATTATAATAATTCGGAGGGAAGGGGGGTTTACATTCTCCATTCTAAGGAAACTCCAGCTTTCCTTAGCAGATACCTGTCTCCTAAACCAAGACACAGATCTAGAATGGGAACCTCTTCCCCTCAACCTTTAACTGTATTTCTCTTCCCTTTAAGCATTCATAGGATAAAAGGGTAAGAGAGTAACGTCTCATCTCTAGTGCTGCTCTCCCTCCACAGCAGATGCATTCCTAAATGCACTACAGTGCCCCAAGGTGTGTGTGCAATACCTAGGAGGTCATGTTGAGCTACACACATCAGCTGAGCTTATCTGGAACAACCTGCATGGTAACAATATATAGATAACCATTTCTTTTAGCAACTTGCCATGGAGTCTGAAATGATCTGAACAGCAGAACTATTTAACGCTCTGTAATACAGACAGCTGTATGGAGCAGAACTGCAAAAAATTTGGAGACTACAATATATGAAACAAAAAAACCAGCTTAGGGACTTTACCAATAGGTTCTTCAAACAAATGAGTTTCATCTATAAACTGTGACACAGATTTTCAGAAGTCACTGATGTTTCCCACAGTTTATTCAGAGCTGCAATTAGAAATTTAGTCCTTTGCTAGTCACCACCCAGACCTGTTCCAGATCAGCTGTTACAGACTGCTTTTACCTCCTCCATAATATTTCCTTCTGTCTCAGCCACAGGACTTGAAGAAGAGCTTTCTCTTAACTTCTTAATGGTATTAAAAGTCTGTAAGGAAAAAAAAAAAAAAAAGCCTTTAATTGGTTTGGGATATAAGAATATAACTGTATATACTATAATCCTGACTATGCAATGGGCAGTATTGGAATCCAGAAAAGTAAAACTGGGTACAACAAATCCACATGGGAAATACGGAAATCATCCCAATGTAATTAGGAAAGTTTCAAAAATCTTATTTCCATTATTTTCAGCGGTAATATAAAATATATTTACCTTCAATATCCATCTGATCATGTCCTTGTGTACTTCCAGATGAGGTGCATTTTGCAGTGTTTCTAGCATAGCTAGTATGCTGGGGGAGTTATTGGGTGCTTCTCCTGGTTCTGAGAGAGAAATTCCAGTGAGAATTGATTATACCATTACTGGCAAATTAATCACTCACTAACATTACAAACAAAAAACCCCAATGTTTGTTCATCAACTGAAGAATTCCTTCAACAAATAGGCACAATATGTAATTTTTCATTCTCCCCCATTGCAAACCTTTTCATGAATAACTTCTAAATTCTGAAAAGTTTTGCTCACTGACTATATTTTCTTACAAAAGAAATGCACTATATGTCCTCCCTGCCTGTTTTCATCTTGGGAAACTCCAATATTTTATTTCCCACTGCTTTAAATGGAACTTTCATGTGTTAGCAAAACTAGAGGCATTAATCAGACGATACAAAGGAGAGCCGAGATTAAAAGACTATTTAAGAATGTAAAAGACTATTTAAAGATTTTTGCAATTGCATCTGATCACATGCAGCAATCTTTATTGAGATGTTACTTAAAGACATTAAGAATCAGATCTAGAGGGAATTATTCAACTTCTGGATTTCTCCTCTAGAAAATGCTTTCAGTATTGTACCAGCATAGAATCTACACATGTAGAAAGCACTTATCTATCAAGTCAATTTCATAATATTTTGATGGATAAACAAATATACTCTCCTGCTAAATACAGTTCCAGAAGAATAAAATATGAGGTCCTGGCATTTTCAGTTATTTCAAATTTGCTATACATTTGAAAAGAAAGGCATACTTGATATTTTCTGAGTGAAGGTAAATGTTACAACATTCTCCTCACTGAGATTCTCCAGGTGTTGTTTTTCTTCTTGTAGTGCCATTCCAATCAAATGCAAAACCTAGGTAAAAATTACAAATTTTAGTTCTTTTCTTACGTAATTCATATAATCTTGTTATACAGTTTGAGTAATTGTCGCAACACGACATGAAAGAACTTCACGAGGGCACAGTGATGAGTGAAGCAGGAAAAGCCCAAGTTTATTTACAAAACTTAATTTTATACATTTCCAAAGGTGCCTATGGATTGGAGGATGAAATCCCACCTCCCAAACCACATTGGTCAAGACAACTGTTAAACTTTCTCCTCCTACCTAAAAATATGTAAACAACGAAGGACAGTTAGGAAAACAAAGCTATTGTTTATAGTAAAAAGTGTGAGAAAGTAAAAATTCTGATTCCAATATGAACGACAAATCAGAAGGCCTAGAAAAATCCTCAAAACCAGGGTGACAAGTAATTAATTAAAAAACAGGAAAGTAATATAATATAATTATATATTATGAATAGATTTGAAGTTATTTCTATATACAGAATTCCAAAGCTACATTACACAGGAGCAACAGTGTTTGAAACACAAGTTTTGCCTCATAAAATTCACGTTAAATACTTGCCTCTTTCTGTATGCTGTCCTGACTAGTGTGTGAGAAGTCTTATTATAAGATGTCTAAGTACTTCTTATCTTTCTCCCTACCCCCTGCATGTTACTATTGCAAGTCTCTGAACAGAAGAAGCACGAAGCAGACTTTAAGTCCTTTTTATACACAAAGTTTAGCGACAAAAATTTAAAATTTTTAAGTTAAATTTATTCTGTCTAGAAACACATTTTAAAATAATGTTAATTTTTAGGTCAGTGAAGAGCTGTAGTCTCCTTGAACTTAAAAAATTACCCTATTTAGCACTATGATAGTCTGAATGGCATTTTGAAGCTGAGATATTTCACTCTTGTTGGCAAACTTTGTCACGTTGTATCAGACAATTTGCAACCCCACACAAATTGGCAGGATGCTCCAGACACAAAGGTTTACTGATGCCTGGAATCAACACGGACACTCATGTAAGGAAAGGATAAACACCTGAAAATTTGTAACAGAACTGCAGCAGGCCAAGTATCTACAGAAAAAATGGCAAAACCTGATGAGAGTTTTGAAGTTTTAAAAATTTGTTTTAATAAATAACAGTCAATTTCTCCTCAGTCTATCACATCTATTTAACAAGATCTCACTAGGTATGGGCCACCTCTTGCAGATGTCTCATATCCACCTTTGCAAGTGCTTCCAGGACAAAAGTGGTTGGCCTGGGAAAGATGCAGTACAACTGCATGGCATCATCACTGAGAAATGCCACAAGTTTTTGAGCAAGTGATAGGACCCTAATGAATTTCATGGTTTTGAGAATGGCTGAAGACATTTTAGTTCAGCCAAAAAAAATGTCCAACTAACTTATTTAATTCAAAGTTACTCCAGAACCTAGCATTCTTACATTACCTAAATTTAACTACATTGTTGTGATCTGTAATACCAATATATCGTCCCATTTCCAACTTCTTTTGTGTTACACAGAACTGTATCTTAATTTAAACTTAGCTGTAAAAGGTAATATACACTCAAATAAGACTGGATGTCAAAAAATTAGCACTCCATTTCAAAACTGGGGTTTTGCAAAATGTTATTTAAAAATCCATCAATATTTTTAAAAGGTTTGGAGTTGGACCCTAAACCAACAACCCTGCCCAATATATAAACAGTCTCTGGACAGCAGTTCACCACTCATCTCTGCATATCCCAGAAAATGACAATAGTGACACCAACATCTACAATAACCCTTCACGTTTCTAAAGACCATTATAAATTGCAATGAACAACAGCTCAGTTAAGTTTTCCAAAGCAGATACATCTTCCAGTTAGAAAATTCTTTTGTGCACTTTCATAGTTTTTTCCTAAAGTGATTGAGCCTAAACTGAAAATAAGCAAAGGAACATGAAGAAAAAAATCAATGTCTGCTGAATATGCAACAACTCAGATTAATGAGTTCTCTACCACAGTAAACATTACTGCCACTGATTCAAGCAGAATTCTTCCCTCTCATGTGCATCCCATTAGAAATTTACCTGGGTCTTCCATTCACTTTTAAAAATAAAATTGCATCAGAGGCAGAGGGGCTTCCCTAGTTTTGCATATCAGGTAATACCACTTACTTCTCCTTCACAGTATTCTGGATATTTCAGACACCAAGTAAACAACTCAAATCTATACAATCATGTTAAAATGCTCTAATGAACATTCTTCCATCAGTGTAAGCATTAGTTTGAATAAAACCCCATACCCTTTGCAGCATGGACTCTGACCAGGCATAGCCCTTGTGTTCCACTGCCCACTGCAGTATAGTCCCCATAATGCACAGCATGACATCAGACTGCAGGATATTCACCAGGCTGGCAAAAAGTGGGCAGAAAGGAGGAAGAGCTGGTGGTGGAAGTGCTGAAAGGGAAATTTGTGTGTTTGACATTTCTCCAAAATTTGCAACACCCATTTAAAATGTCTGATTTAATGGCTGACCAAGGCAGGGGGTTGGAACCAGATGACATTTGGGTTTGAACCCAAACCCTTCTATGACCCTAAGGCAGAACACAACTGCTCGATAAACAGTGTTACCAATACAGGCTGCACCATTCAACATGGCCTGTGTGCTTCAGAAAAGCCGAAGGAATACGCTCTTCAGAAGGCTGCTTCCATGACAAATCAGATCCCTGCCTACAGCCAGGGAGATATAAGGGCAATTGCTTCATTTCTAACCAACTTCTACTCCAGCCCTGGAACAGGCTGTTAGTCTAAATGTCAGGGCAATACACAGCTTGATATGTGATTCCCTCTTCTCCCATCTCCTCTCAAAAATAAATACCTGTATCTTCTCTGTTCTGTCTTTTCAGCTTTCTCTGTGCTTCTTCTGCCTGAAATAGAATAACAATGCCACCATTACTCAAAATCTGTACCAATATAAAATTAATAAAAAAAATTTCATGCTTTACTACATTGTTAACTGTTTCTTCCCAGCCTTAAATAAACATGAAAGCTTTCCAGTTTGTCTTGTGTTCGACTTGTAAAGTAGGGCATACAACTTCAAAACTAATCTTTCCTCTTGAGCCAGCCTGGATTCTTGTCCTAGCATAAAACTGTAAGGCAAGTTTGAGCTAAAATGGTAATTTCCATAAAGGTAAGGGAAAACACAGATTGTTTTGAATACTTTCAGTAAAATAAGATCCAAGGGAGCCCACAGACAAGCTCTTGAATACACACTGATTTCAACAGCATTGTGTGGGGCACAGGATCCAGTGGCACAGAAATCACTGCAAAAACTTGGGCAGATTTTGTTAACATTCTCAAATATCCAGCTGGTAATACTTCTTCACAGCTTTGGAAAAAGGCAAACAAAAAAAAGGCACAAAGTAAACCCCAGGAAGTTAAACTACTAGTTACCTTTGATTGCTCTGCCCTTGAAAAGTGATAGAAATACAGATTGAAGTTCTTGGCACATTCTGGTTTTAATTCATACAGCCCTCTGCCTGTTAATCCAGGTTTTCTATAAAAAACCAAAGCAAACAAAACACTTTAGGTCAACTAGTTCTTAATGTCTGAGAATAAATGGTTAATTAGAACAGCTAACAAACACAGCCTAACAGGCATTCTAGAAATTAAGTAACAGTATTAAGAATTCTGCACATGATTCAAGGCACGGGAAATCACCATGACTCAGCCCTCTTTCTTTCATTCTCTCATTTCCACTAATATAGACATTCCATTTCTAAAGTTGAATCATTAGAATAAAGGGAAACATACTTGAAACATGCCACTTCTTCAATCACACTTTCCATCCCTGTCTCTCTGTTCTCCTACATGGAGTGAAAAGGCAAGACAGTGTGTTACTGGAGTTCTTGAAATAAACGCATTCAAATATCACACAATACTAGAGTAAGCATGCAAAATGAATGCAGTACAAAGTCATTTTACTGGCACTCAAGAGAGTACTAAGCCACAGAACATGAAAATACATTCAGGAATACCATTTCTGCAAACGGTACTTTGAAAAGTCATGCCATTCTAAGTGCTTCATTTGTATTGCTTTTCTCTGTCATAATGAACTCAGATGTAACAGTAGCAGAAGAAAACTCCAAGTTAGCTTACTCAGCACATTTTTACAATACACAGCCAGTATTTCTAATTTCTACGCCTTTAAATTGAAATAAATACTGGAAAGCTAAAAAGACCAGTTATTGAAAAATATTGAAACAACTACAAAAGGCGGCATGAGACATCAGCTCAAATATGTAACAATACTTCATATACAAATTATCTTTTAATATTCCCATCCCGTTCTTCCAATACATATTCATAGCAGTTACCAAGCCAGGGAAAAATTATTTAGGATTGCCAATATAATTTCAAACTCCAGCTTAAATCGAATTTCCATTTTCATGCAACCCTAAATTATTCTTAAATAATTTTAAAATTTGACTTTTCAGGTTCAGTTTAAAATATTTAGAAAATATTTTTAAAAAATCATAATTTATCATTAAAATTATTACCATACAGTAAAACATTAACTTTGGAGTTTTGACTGTCTTCAGAAATAATTTTTAAAAGATTGCATTAAAAATATTAAAAGGAGAAAGGAAAGCAAGCTTTGCTATCCTATAGAAGTACTTATAATAGAATTCAGATAAATTATTTTGTTCATGTAAATGAAGCATTTATGTTACACAAGTCATAATACAGTGTCTGATTCCATGCCTTTTCACTTATTGTTAGGCTTTCAAATATAACAGCTTATATTTCTGGATAGTTCTAACAACCCACTTCCATACATCTAATTCAGGGTGTACAAGCAGCCTGCAGAGACTGCTGGACAGATGGCCTGATTAGAAACAGTATTAAATAGAGAAAGCAGCTGAAGAAGCTCTCAGATTCCTGCCTCTTTCACATCTTCTTCTTTCTTTGCCTCTTTCCTACTGTTGTCATGAGAACTATTAACCTGTACTCATGCTAAGCTTGCTCTCAGCATAATCATGCTGCTCTCATTCCACATTAAGTGACATGAACTTACATAAGACAATTTTTCAGCAATCAGCCTTATGAAGTGGAAACTGGTTGCCCCCTCCACATCCAGTTACTTACATCTTCAGGGAGTGCCTTTACCAATTCACTGTGAGCCATTGGCCTGATGCTCAGCTGATGGATGATCTCTCGCTTGATTTCATCTGTTGCATTTACCTGTCCTATTCCAGGGCTGAACCTTTCACCTGTAGAAATAAAACACACAGTTGGGTTTTTTATTTTAAACGTTTTTTTATCTTTTTTCTCTAAATTAAAGGCTGGAAAATAAGGTGCCTTCTGAAATCTTGTGTTCACCCACCAGTGTTCAAAAATTCATTACACTGACCTAAGCTAGTTCCAAGGCTTTTCTCCTAGGAAAGAAGTCAGAGCTACAGGAAGTTCACAACAAGACTGAACCTGAGACAGCAATAAAAAATTGCCCAGACCATTAAAGAGCATAAATTAAAAAAATTAATTAAATATATTCTGAACTTACCAACAATCATTATAATGAGGTATAGCATCTCTTCTATAAGAGTATTATTTTGTTGAACAACATCCTGAAGTAAAACAATAAAAAAAATTTTCATTTTCCAATAATTATTCCATATGCTGAAAATACTTTTTCAGTGATTCGAAACATTGCCTGTTTTCACCCTCAGTACTCCCAAACCAAGCTATGCTGAAACACGGTCAAATGCAAAAATTATGCAACATTTTCTGACATTTACCAGTTTGACAGGTAAAAACATTTATGCATATTTCTAACTGGCCAAATGAAATTAAAATAGGATAGGTTTTGCTTTTTTATCAAGAAATAGCTCTGCCTCAGTACAACAGCATCTGATACATTTTGAAAAACAAAACTGAAGACTTTCTGTTGCAGTACTGCATAAAATACCTTGTTAGTATTCTCTGTGCTAAATCTTTTGCCATAGTCTGGAGTACTAAATATCTGATAAAGTTCAAAGCGACTCAGCATTATCATCAGGAAGTGATTTGGATCCATCATAGACACACCTGTCTATTAAAGAAAAAAAAAGATTATAAAGAGAAAACACAATGGGTATTATCATAGCATGTTTGTATATTTACATATGATGTTCACTCTATATTCTTTATAAAATTAATCCCTCTCTCAATCTTATGAACAAAGACTTAATATTTACGTTTACTCTCCTAGGACACCAAAAACAAAACCGTAAGCCCCTCTGACAAGCAGAATCCTATGCTTTATCAAGAATTTCTGATGCCCTTTTAAGGGCATTATGAAAAATATTAAGGGTTACTCATTCTATCTTAAGCAGTCTAAACAAACTACAGTGAAAGACTTTTGTTTGGTTGTTTTTATCTCTAAAATTTTCTTCCTGCTGGCTTATCTTCTAGCACGCATAATATTACTTCGTACATAGTGCTGAAGATTTTAACAACAAATTCCAATCCTCTAAAGAAAGGCTGAAGATTTTAGAGCAAAGCTTCCAAAATCTTGGAAAGAAAAATACTAAAGCTTCAATGCAGAACAAACATTGACTTCCAGAGATTTCTGTTTCTGAAAACTACTGGCTGAAATTTTTTTCTGCTGATTAAACAAGGTTTCTAAGTTTGCCAGTTACAAATATTTGGTGTTAGTTTACTATTGCTAATGGGACCATCTTTAAAACAGAATAAATTTCAAAGAAAGCTATAGAATATCTATCCAAATGGGCAGCTGAAAATGATCATTAAAAATCAGTGGCAGATCAAGCCTCACAGAAATATGTCTGAAAGCAGAAGAACTTGGGGCACGTTTATCCTATTGGGTATTACTAACTCTAGGCAAGATTTGAGGGACTCTCTGAAGAAATATTTTGCTGTCTAGATGAACTGTGCGCCCCGAGCTGCAGAATTTTAGATTATATTGCTCTCAATGGAGAAGCATTGCATCCATGACAGAGCAAAATAGACTGTCACATTTGCAAAATCTCTTCCGAAGCAGAAAAACAAAAACATCTACACATACGCTGAGTACACTTCTGACAACAGGCAGATCATGCAACTGTCAGTACAGCACAACCCATTAGGTAAAATATTACATTCTAGAAGATGTGGCATATATGCACTAAACAGAGAACTCTGCACTTTTCAAATTGTAGCTAAAAAACAAGTATTACAACAATAGTTATTTCCTTTAAAAATTATTCCATAATTATACAGATAAAATGAAAAAATTGAAGTCCTTCCACAAAAGATATGCTTTTTTTCCTTAAAAAGGTTCTGATGAAGATAAAAGTAAACACAAAGAAAGACATGCTGAAAATACTTGAAAAAATGCAAACTGGTATACATGGTTACCTGAAGCATTACTATGTCCTTGTCAAACATCTCCCTCCTGCACTTCACATTATGATAGTAATAAATCTGGAAAAAAATACCCAAAACACCACACCACAATCATTAACAAATACATTAATAATATTTCATCTAAAAGTATTTTACTCCTGCAAAAATAAACTTTGCTATACTGTGTTCAAAACCAAAAAATTAATCTGTAATTTGAAAAAAATTATACAATTATATCTGTATGCAAAAAGCATTTTATAAAGCACAAGACAAGCATAGTTGCTGGCTGGGTTGTAGTGATGCAATGTCTGGATTGCATAAACTTACAAGCAAAAATCTTTTTCACTTCTTTAGCTTATGTTTTAAAATATTTGTTTAGCAATTAACTGTTCAAAATTCACAGGAGAGAAAGCCCTTTCAGTTGGAGAAATATTTTTTTCTTCTCTCCATGAATTGCTCTTTAATCATTTGAGATACCATCTTTCAGGAACTGCCAGTGTCAGCAAAATGTTAATATTGTGACAGAGCTATACTTAACCCAAACTGTCCTGGGGAGGAATTGAACAGGACTGAGCCAGGCAGCAGCAATACCACAACCACTGCATGACACTGAAAGGTGGGAAAGTTTGATTCTACCACAATCAAGGAAAAATAAATAGGGGCGTCAAGTTTCTGTCTAGGCATGGTAACAAACTTCAGCATGCTAAAGTCTCCTCTAGACACATACCATTTCCACCAGAATTACATGAAGACACCTAGGCATGCCTTCCCTTTCTTTCCTATCCTTGTAATCCACAGATATAGATGCCCATTCCTATTATCTGGGAAAGATCCAAAAGGAGCTGGCTGAACATGAGCTCTCCTCATAGCTGAAGTAAAGAGAAAGTACTTGCAGACTGTGGGAATTACGTTATCTCAACTAAACCAAGCTCTTAACTTCAAGATCCTGACAACTAGGGGAAATTAACACAGGGACTTATTTCACTACCAAAAGCTATGCTGAAATTCCAGATTTGTCTGGAAATTTGAAATTCCAGTGTGTCTCCAGCACTATGGGCACTGCTATAATTTTAAATAATTAGAGCTCTTTTTGTTGTAATGACAATGACACCACCTTATGAAGATCCTTCAAGAGTCAAGAAGTGTCAGCATATAATATATCTGAGCAGTTTAATTCAGTCTCCTAGTAAATATACATTGCAATTATCTAATGGAGATGAGGGCGGATGGGACTGAAGGAATTTTCTTGCAAATAAATCAAGTTAGCACCTCACAGAATTAAACACTATTCCTGTTGTAATCTAAGTGTTGCTGAGAAAATCACTTGAGACAACCACCCTGGTGGGTGGTACTGACACACAGTACCCATTTTATAGCTGTTATGCTTGAAACACCTAATTTATACAAGCACTGAGAACATATGTTTAGAGATGAAAGGAGCCAGGCTCCAAAAGTGTAAGAGCTAAAAGCCAAGAAACACTTAGCTCTACACTGCTTCTAATGCTTCTGAGGGGTCTTCGAAGTTCAATTACTTTATAAATATAAATAGCCATGATACCGTAACGCTGCATATTTTTATATCTGAGACACATTTATGTGGAGGTGAGAATGCATCACCACAGATGTGCAGTCCTAACAATGCACTTCCAACTGTTGCTGCACAGCACACAGTAAAAAAGCTAGGAGTCATTAACTGCATTAACTAAAACTCCACACACCGAGCACTAAGTTCAGTGGCTACTGCAGCAGTCCTGAAACAAAAGCAACTTCTGACTAAAAAAAAAAAATCCAAGACCAGTTTAAAAGCAAAAATACTCAAATGATGCCAGTGCTGATAAAAATGCCTGCCTCACATTGCCTTCCATAAGGCTGACATAAATAAAATTTCAAATCAATATAGGAAAATAAGGTTTTGAGGTCTGAAAGACCAAAAGTTCCCTCAGTACTCAGCACTGGTGAGGTCCCACCTCAAGTCCAGTTGTGGGCCCTTCACTTCAAGAAATACAGTGAGGTTCTTCCAAGCAAGAAGCAATGGGACATGAGAACACAGGTTGTGTCAGGGCAGCTTCAGGCTGGACACTGGGAAGAATTTCTTCATGGAAAGGGTTGTTAGAAATTGAAATGGACTGCCCAGGGAGGTGGTGGTGTCACCGCCCCTGGAGGTGTTCAAGAGGTGACTGGACATGGCCCTCAGTGCTGTGGTCTAGTTCACAAGGTGGTGTTTGGACAAGGGTTGGACTCGATGATCTCACAGGTCTTGTTCAACCTAACTGGTTCTGTGATTCTGTGAAATTATCCCGAGGGAGTTATCAAGAAAGAGTGATTCTACAGCTACTGTGCACTTACCTGATTAACAAGAGAGAAACCATTCCTTCTCCACATCCCTGCATGCACTTGAGCACATAGGACTAGGCATCGCAGAGGGTGTTCTATTAACATAGGTGGGCTAAGTTCACTCTGCATTAAGAAAATGCAATATTTTGATATTTATAGAGAAAATAAAAGAAAATGGGACTGAAATGAAGGAGGATGATATTTGTCATCATTAAAATATCTGGCCACTACAAAAGACAAGCAAAACCAGCACAAAAGTTAGATGAGCCTATTCACAGTTTTGCAAATCGTTGTTAATCACCCTTACATTCTGTCTTTGCTCCACACAACTACCACACGAGGACTTTAGTTTATTCCTAAAGACAGCAGCTTTCATATTTCAAAACAACAACACCAGCAATTTAACAACACTGTAACTTCATTTCTCTCATTCAAAGGTTAAGTACTACTTCTTTCCAAAGACACTGAGATTTCTTCTCCCAGTTAGGTTTTATCCTCTTTTATTTTCCATTTTCTGACTACCACTTAAAGAAATAGCATGTCAGTAAGAACAGGCAGAAAGCAAGAAACAGCTGGGAAAGAAAATTAGAACCCAGCTCAAGGAGAAGGAATCAGATCCTGCCTGGGGTTCCTAAATGCAGTTTCTAATACAAAAAGGAGGTTATGCAACCTGAGTCTTAGTTACTTTAGTGAGCTATATTGGTCGCCTGTGCTCATGAATATCTGGATATTAATCTTTCAAGAGGTAATTTTATGTACAAAAGATATTCTCTCTGAGTAGAATTCATAGTACAAAGGTCCTTTGGATTATTTAATAATTTCCTACACTTCCATGATCAATTTCACATTCAGCATTAATTATATTTAATGAATATACTACATTTAATACATACCAGGGGCAGCAGCTCTGGAAATTTATATGCCACTTCAGTTTTACTCAGCAAAACATGCAAGCCTACAGAGAGACATGAAAAAACATACAGAATATTACATACAATATTTTATGTAATTCAAAGAGGACAAAAAAGGTCATCTAATTTACTCTTGGACCATTGTCTGGACACAGCTACGGGTCTGCAAATTTATCACCTTGGAGCTACACAGCTATTTCCTGAAGAAACATGTTACAAAGAATACATTTTAAGGGAACTGAAGTTTTCCCATTGTAACTGTATAACCCTTGCAGCACAAGTGATATTTTTGCCCTTTCTTTACTTTGTCATGTCCCCCAGCAAGAGCCAAGAGTCCTTGGTCTGTCAGGACAAACAGTCAACAGCAGATACCTCACCCCTTTTATCAGTCCTTGGGGAGTTTATAAAATACCTCAGGAACTAGAATAAGGCCCCTACAAAACACACAAAGGTTTTTCTGGTTTGCTTTCTTTTGAAGTTACAAGGACTTCGCTCAAAGATTCAAATATTCAAAGCTATTTGACACTGAGCTGCGTGGCACTACCTAAGAATTACCTTTTTCACTTCATTATTTGTAAATTTATTTTTATCATGTTCTTTCTGATTCTGTAAACTAAAATTCAAAGCTTTTTTCAACACAACTGCTGAATAAGATAGATGCAATACGAAGAGAAAGGCATAGCTCAGTTTTCTGGTGACACATCTGTTTGATAAATCTGTCCTCTAACAGAATGTTGATTAGTCTATTCAATCTGACGGCTAAACATATTCCAAAACAGTCAACCACAGTCCATATTTTGTCGCAGTTCTTTTGCATCAGTCAAGTGGCAAAAGCAGCAACAGCTGCCTATAATACAAATCCAGAGACATGAGACAATCTCCCCCAGCCTGAATGATAATAAGTTCTCTGGTGCTTGAGAACATCTGGCCTAGAAGCTACCAAACAGCTAAGAAATGGCCAAAATTCATCCCGTTCAGGCCTTAAACAATGCTTGTGTGTGTCTTCATGTACACACAAACACAAATCACATCTATAAAACATTTTTCCTTTCCTGAAATATTTTTCAGCTGTTCATACCTGCAAGTAAACGAGAAACTGGGAGATGAATGCTAACTTTTTCCTGAGAAACGCAGTATCTGATGGTCTCAACTGAATGTCCACACATACTGAGGACAATAGGCTGTTCTCCATCAGTAAATCCACTATGACACTGCATCAACACAGTCAGGCATTTCTTGTAAGCTTCAATCAATACTTTTTCCTAAAAGAAAGATTGCAGTTTACAGAGATTATGAAAAAACCACAGCTCAGAAAAATAATACAGACAATGTAAAAAAGACCCTGAGGGGTTTGCGATTTCTACCTTTAACAACAGTCCTGCAAAATTAAGATAAGGAATCCAACAAAAGAGCCAAATTAAGGAGGGCACAAACTGCAAAACTCATACTGCTATGTCTGATTAGAAAAATACCCACTAGGATGTTGTTTGGGTTTAGGGTTTTTTTGTAACTGACATGATGGTAACTTTCTGAGCAATGATCATGCTAGGCTAGTAAAACCTGCACATTAACTACCAGAAACAGATTAAAGCCAGCCTGAATGTTCAGGTGTTGCAGGATCACTTATTCCAAAGCCATATTTTACCATGCTGAAGTTCTGAAATCCTGAAACTTGAAACATTTATGGAGCAGAAACATGATTTAAAATCAAGCAGTATTTGGTAGGGCCTACTCTTCCATTCTCTCCTCTTTGAAAATTATAACCTGATAGTGTTGTGATAATCACGATCTTCAGATGTGTGACAAAACTCTCTGCAGTATTTGTAAAAGGCTTAGCCATGCTCTTATGAATTGGTCAGTACAAACCACGCTTGTGTTTAAATACAGAACATTTGCATTTGCTCATAGAAGATGTCCTTGCCCTCTGGTGACGTTGCGTTTAGGGCAATTTTTACATGTATTACTATTTGGGTTTTATCCTTCTTCACACAGAAAGACAACTCAGAAGGAATTAATTCTTACATCTAATGCACACCAGTCCTGCATCATTGAAATAACAAGTGTTAATTTCATCTGCAGGGTAAATGCTGCTTCCCACTCTGGTTCCATTTCAATGTGTTGTCCTACTTGACGGGTTATTGGATCCATACCCTAGAACAAGAAGAATTATACATTTCACCAATGTATCACTGGCAGCATCAGCAGAGGTGTGAGACAGTGGTTAGGTATCCTTATAAACATACTGTTGCTGCAACAGGTAAAAAGAACCTTGGAGAAATGAAAGAGAATGAAACCGCAAGTGAAGAGATCCATTTGTGTGTCAGGAACTTACTCCTCAATACAAGGAGCAACTCTGCTGACACTTAAGATGAACCAGATTTTGCTCACAGAATTGTCTTGTCTGCCTCTACAAGTGCAAAATACACCCCAAATTACACTTCTCGTTTTGAACTGCTCTTAATTTTTATTGTCCTCTACAACAAAATTTTTTAAAAGTGCGGCAAGATGTTGTTTTAAGAAAATGCAGTTGGCTCCAAAAGTGATACGGCACTGAAATTCTAAAATGAAGAGTAGATCAAATTTCTTCTATTTTGAGATCATAATAGCCAACTTCCTGCTGAAATTTTGACAAATTTCGTAATTCACAGATTTACATACCTGCATACATTTGAGTAATTCTAAGAAGGCATCAAAACCCTCCAGGAACTTGCGTCGCAAGTCATCTGACCACTCCGTTGGCTTACTTATCAACACATACCTGAGGAGATTAGAAAGATGCAAGTGTTCATTTTAGATTTTTTTTTTTAACTCCTCGATTTCTCAAATCAGCACATAGTTAATATACTTACTTGAGATCCAAAATAAGGCTCTGGACACGCCTGAATTTGAAAGCCTGCAGAGCAGTGTAACGTTCAAACTGAAACCTGCCTTGGATGTCACGGTGCCTTAAGTGGTCCATGAAAGTTTTGATGATAGTGGTCATGAGATTCTCTTCTGTTATCAGCATTCGTGCCTATTCCAAAGTACATTGAAATTTGCTGTGATTAAAAGACACAGCTAACAAGATGTTCACACTGCACCATGAAGTTTATAAAATACATTCTTTTTAATCCAAAATAATTACATCAGTAATTAGAACAGAACATCAAAAAGCACTCTTTTCACAGAACCACAGAAGACAAAAAAAAGGAATCTAGTAAAAAATTATCATAAGCCAGATTTCTTTTCTCAGATCCTTTCTGTACAGAAGTCTGTCTACGGTAAGGCTCCTGCTAACCTATGTAATTGTGGCACAAGACACATTATTATGTGTCTTACAATTAACTTGTACCTCCCTTCAAGTATGTGTTGTCTCCTCTCAGATAGTTTGAGCCCTTTAGGGGAGTGTCAGCTCTTCCGTTTTCTGTTTACAAACTGTCAAGAGCTGTGGTGAGCAGAGCTTCTTCTGAACCAGTAAGGAACTGCACATGCAATTTCCACATGGAAATGTCATGAAATAACCTCTAATTTCCCTCAAGGTCTACTGCACATATCCATGTGCTGTATGAAACAAATCAGCAAAGTGTGACAAAGATTGTCTTCATCACCCAGCCTAAGCTAACCCAACTTCACAACAGAGGAGGGGGCATGCTCCAAGTTTCTGCCAGTTCCTACTCATGAACACTTCCACAACTCCCCCATTCCATTGGTTCTCCAGGTTAAATGGGATGAGCCTTGCAGTCCTTGGATCTGGCTAGTAGACTCAACAAGACTGGCCACTCTGATCTACCACAATGACACTGTGGCTCTTGACTAGAGTTTCCAGGTTATACAGCTGCTAATGATAATCCAAAATAGCTTCTAAAATGCAGTAGGGGAAAAGAATCTAATGATTAACAGTTTCCCCCAAAAAAACCATCACCTACAGAGCTGCCCATCCACCCTCAACACAAAAACCAGCTGTTCCGTGAGAGATCAATCTCTTAAATTACTAAGATCAGTTTGAAAATGTTACTGAGGATGGTGGGTTGGTTTAAATTCTTTAACTTATTCATTTAGTTAAGAATGAGTGGCTATAAATATATTAAAAAATAATACTTAGTTCATATGATAGAAGTTTATCATAATTACTGTCATGTCATCAATCTATTCTATCATTCTGCAAAACAGTCAAAATGCATTTGCTTCGCTTTTTTTGCACGTTTTTAAAATAGAACACATATAAAAGGGGCACTGCAATTACTCTGCCCTGAGAAATGTTTGAAATTACTTTTTCAAAAAGTATGTATTGATACACATATTGAACCACACCATCTGCCAAAGGGAAAAATACCATAACCATCTGAATAATATTAGTTGCAGAATATTGGCAGCATTCTTATTGAAAGCATAAAAATTAAGAGGCAATACAATATTGTCCTGAACCATGGGAACAAAATCCTGAATTCTTGTTGAATTCCCAGGAATAAAATCCATCCCTAGGAATCTGAAGAAGTTTGCTCCGTATTGTGACTGCCATGCTACTATTAAATTTAAGAGCTCAATGAAGCTTATTAAATTTGGGAGAATTCAGAAGCATTCATTTTTTAATTCTGGGTTTGAAAATCAGACTTTTATTCCATACAGCTCCAAATTTTACTTTGTCTAGTTCATAATACAAGCAAAGACAGACTTAAATGGAGACTGGAACAAAAAAAAAGTTTCCCAAACAAGCTGGTGAAAGACCAGGAGATTTATCGAGCTGGGTGTAGTCACAGTGCTTGAGGCACTAAAACAAAAGTTAACTGGAAATCCAAAAGAAGGCACTTTTTGTCTTGAGACTTGAAGTACCAAAGGAAGTAGGGAGTATCATGAGACAATTCTTGCTTGCACTTTTGTTGACTGGAAAATGAACATAAAGTGGATCACTTATAAAACTGCACCAGAATGGTGCTCTGAAACCATGATATGCAAACCATAATATAAATTTCTACAAACACTAAATGGCTCAGTATGATGAGGAATTTAAATGTTATGCATATGTGTCTCTAAAAAAATATGAAAACACCTTTCTAAAAAAAAGTAAAAGAAAAAAGTAAAAAAAACCCAAACAAACAGAAACACCCAGCCCACTCTGGGAAGCCAGACTGAAACTTCCCAATGTTGAATGCTTTAACTTCTAAAACCATAGCAATGTATGCAAAGTCTGACTGTCCTGCATTTCCACAGTAACGTTAAAGAAATCTGCAGCCTTGAGTTATGAACCTTGAGAGGCTTTTAACAAAAAAAGATTTCCTTTTTTGGTCTTTTAGTACTTACAAGAGAAGGCACTGTGAATATCTGTATCGAGAGGTCAGCAATTGAGAACTCTCTGTCGTGGTCATCTTTCATAAAATCACTCTGCAATCGCTCATAGTTCTATTAAGAAGGAGGCAAAAAAAGGCAAGGAGTGCCAACTATCAGTTTTTAAAAGAAAGACAGGCACTACTCACCAGAGTAGGTACAGTGAAGAGTTGGACAGACAGAGCAGCCACCGATACTGCCCGTTCGTGATCATCCTCCATATAATCTCTCTGCAACTGCCGGTAATTCTAAACAACAAGGGGAAATTCACCTCTAATCCACACTGACCTGATTTTTTAACTTAAATGTCTGCTCTGGGAAACTTTAATGCCATGAAAAAGGGAAGAGTAGCTCTAACGGATTATTATATGGGTACATTGTACAAAGAATATGACAACTTAATCTGCTCACATGTGAGATCTACTCACTCTCATTTTCACAATAAAGGCTAGTTATTTTATTTTCTACTCAAGAGTCTGCAGCAGAGTGAGCAGAATTTTGCAGTGCTCATTTAAAGCATTTCAAATACCGGTTGCTGCAGAAATACTAATCAGCATAACTGAATTTCAGCACTATTTCTGAGCAGTGCTTTAACAGCTTACACCTCAACAATGAGCAACGATTAGCTCTTAAGAACTGATAGCTTGCATAGCTGATGGTGAAGACAAAAACATCTGAACTGCTTTAGTTCTGGGGCGTCTGAAAGGCCATTTCCTTCCCTGGAGATGAGATGCCATTATAACTAATACACTAAGGAGTAAAATAAGATTTCCAGCATTTCATTTCAAATTCTCACTTCCATAAAAAGGAAAAAAAAAAATCGGTAATAGTTCATTTAAATCACTGTATGCTAACTAGACTCTCTTCACTAGACTGTTTTAGCATTTAATGGCTCTTTCTAAGAAAGATACTTACTCTCGCAAAGCGGATAGCAAAAAGTTTCTTGTATTTCAAATCCATAAGAAGACTGCTCATGAATAACTGGTGATACACATTTCTAGCCCCTGTCAAGAAAAATGAATGAAATATCACGTCACTGTTTTCTATCAACGTATTATGGAAACATTTAGAAAAGTAATCTACAGAATGAGATAAATGTGCATTTCAGAGTAGAAGCTGCTTTGATTAAGTCTGTCAGGTGGTAGCAAAGGATGGAGAAGAATAATAAACCAAAATTCTTCAAGAGGCATTATTTATTATTCCTGTAAAAAATAACACTGTTGAATGGGAATGCATATCATCAAATATAAGGGAAGTCACCAAAACAAAAACAGAACTCTGTTTCTCCTCAGGATAAACGGGATTTAGATAGGAAAAGAAGAGAACACTGTTATGAGAAGTCTTGGGAATAGCAACAGATTTTCCTAGTCGTGAACCATGAAATAATTAGCTAAGCTATCTCTGAATTTCTAGTCTGTCTGGACAGCCTCCCAGAAAGTATTATCAATACAAATGATATTCATCTCTATGCAGCTTGGAAGCAAACACACATATGCATACTTTCTTCTGTAGGTCACTTTTAAGTCAAAAGCCTTAATGGAGAGGAACTATGGAATACAAGAAAAAGTAGAGAAATATTGATGTTGAACTAGAAATGCAAAAGCTACTCCTTGCTTACATGAAAGACATTATCATAACAAAAGCTGTATTAAAAATGTTGTAATGCTCCACAAAAGCAATACCTTTCAGATTACAAAATTTGCAGTGCCAGGACTTCATTCTCAAGATAAAGGTATTAGATAAACAAAACCTAAAATAACCATTTTCTCCATTCTACATCTACTTTCCACCTTACTTCTCACTTATTTTATTGGTACTCCAAGAAGTTCCCCAGGCAGACATATTGCATCACTCCTTACCTGTTCTTTGTGCTTCTCATTCTTACACCTGGCCTTATACACCCTTTCAGGATATACATGGAATCAAAGAGGGAATAGAAATTAACTACCTCCCTTTCCTCAAAATTACAACTTTTCTAGCTAATTCCATTATATCAAACACCCCTTCAAAGTTTCAAGAGCTCTAAAACAACAGTAATTTTGAGTAATTTTCAAGAGCTCTAAAATTCAGTAATTTTCACTGAATATTCTCAGAACACTTAAAAATACCTCATGAACATAAACACAAGTCAAAGCAGGTAGACTCTGTCTCATCCCTTAAAAATAGGCATTTTGGTAGATATGAAATGGATGCTGAGATCCTATAAAACATACTAACCCCCAATTTTTCTATTGTTTACTCAGTTTCCTTTAACTGTCACTATCATTTGCATATTCAAGTTAGTTTTAATTTCAGACCACTTTGAAAAATTAGACCCAAAACCAACCCCATCTCCAAACAGTCTCTGTATGCTCTTGTCTTAAATACACTTGGGAGCATATCATAAAGGGAGAGATCGTAATAAATTAGGCAAAATTATCCATAATACACTGCAGTAAAAATGATCAAACATTGGCAGATACAGTAAAAGGAAAACTTAGGCATAATATTCTCAAGCATTTTCCTGAACTTTGAGAAAGCTCACCTTTCCACAGTTTAGAATCATACAGCATCAGCTTATCTACAAGAGAAGAATTTTCACCATCTGGCCCTTCTTGCAAACCAACCTGACACAATATTCGGCGAAGGCCATCTTAATGAAGAGAAAAGGTACAAGTTAGTTACAGCTCAAACACAAATGTGTGTTATTTTAACACCCTGGAATTTTCATACAATGCAAAAGCCCTCACACTGCCATCTTTTCCATGACAACTCAGTAACAGCACTCATATTTTGCTGATATAAACACAAATATTTCATACCTTGCAAATTTCACACCAACCTTATGGAACATTAGGAACACAGTGAAATTTGCCAAACACAAATTTGATTTAAAGTTATCAAATAAAAATCTGCTTCCTTAAAAATGGTTTACTAAAATAACTGTTATACAGCAGACTAACTTTCTAGCTTTTAGTTTTCCTGATTAGACTCCTACGAAAAGGAAAATATAATACATATATGAAATTACTCATATATTCATGCAGGAGCTTTCTGTTTTCACTTAGGAGTTGCTGTCGTTTCAAGGCTTCTCTGCGTATTTTTTTAATGGAAAGAAGCAGTAACTTGAATTATATGAACATGTAAGTTATTATATGCTTGCATCTGAAACAGACCACAACCCAGACATGGTCCTATTAAGAATGTTCAACCTGGCTTTGCACTGCAGGTAATACATATTCCCTGAGAACTACACGACTTACAGAGCCCTTACCTCCACACCCTGCTTGGCATCTCAGCTCCTCAGGCATGGTGCAGTAATAAACACTCTGAGAATCCCTACAGCAGTTTGGGGTTATTCTTTTTTTGCCTTGCAGAGCTCAATTCCAACTATTGTTATGAAGGACACCAAGCTAATGGAAACTCCTGCATTGGTCAACAGTTGTCAAACAGACACTTCACTCCTGAGGTGACATTTGCTAGGAACAATGTAGTGGTCAAACTTCTGATGAAGTTCCATAGCAAGGTGTTTTCTTCTTCAGTCACAAGAATTTGTCATTTCTTTGACAGCAATCAGCCACCCTAACTCTGGCACAGTTGAAGATCCCTCCACCTGTCACTCGGTCTTTGTTCAGGGACATTTCAGTGTAACCACCCAAGCAGTGCAACTCTATCCCCCCATATTACAGATGACTCCTAACAGACAAACATGGTTAAAAGACTGAGCAGAATTTAGGGGTTTTGGTGTGTTTGTTAAAAACCAGACTCAGAGTACAAGACTACTTCCCAAAGCATGGAAGGCAGTTCAAGCAAATGAGCACACTGGTCACAGACAAAATGCATGTGTGCTGTTTACAATCAAACAGGCCTTTTGCCCTTCTGAATCATAAAGAGCTCAACACTTAAAAGAGCTGAACCCTTCAGAACTTCAGAAACACTACACACACAACTCAAACAAAATTCAGTGCTTTCTTCTGTAACTTGAGATGCCATTGACATATTCAAGGTACTTTTTTGCAACTGTCATTTAGTGCTGAAAATTAATGACAGTGGCACCTGGCAGAAATGACATGGCACAAGACTGGCCTTAAAATAAGGAAGACAGTGCCTGCCTACACGTTTCACTGAGAGGGAAATTTATCACAGAAAGAAACTATCTTCACAACTCCTATCTATTAATACCTAGTGTTTACCAGCAACACTGGCAAACAGTTGAACAAACCCCTACCATAAGTTTTGTTCAAAAGCTTGATTTACTTATCTTTAAAACTTAAACATAAACTACTTACATGTCAAAAACAAGAACATGTTATAAAGACCCTGTGCATGGAATCTTGGCTAGTTTTTCAACTATCAATCAAATAAAACATACAGTCTCTGAAAAATGTTGTGCCTATGCAGAACATATGTGCAATATGACAGCTGAGTGCGCTTGCTAATACTTCTTGCTAACATTTCCAGATGAAAAAAATACAAATTGCAAGGGGGTCTGTATCTACATTTCTCCATATCAGCAGTTTGTCACTTTTCCTTTTATTTCCCCTCATACCCTAAATCTTCCCAGTCTTATGATTTGCCAGGCCAAATACAGAACCAAGTCAAAATAAAAACTGAGCATTCCCATAAAATCTGATACCATGCATCTTGATTCCTTTGAAGAAAGCTCTTTCAAAAAATCTGATTAAGACTTTGTCAGCTTTTATACCTACCAAAACCCTCCACAACTCCTTGCATTTTCTCTGTTCTACTTAGCAAAAAATCTGAAGCAATCACTTTCATCATCATTCATCAAATTACTTCTGAATAATTTTGTTTTATCTAATCAGATAGGTTATTTTCAGCTTACTGAATTCATTTAAAAAGAAGTAGGGACTGAAAAAATAGCTTTTTGGCATACTGCATTTGACAGCAAGTCTTGGCTTCTGTTCAACAGCAACTAAACAGAAAAGACTACGTAAGAGTGGTAGCACTTCCACATGGAAGTTAGAATTCAGAACAGCACGCCAATAAGAGAAAATAGAATGAAGTCTGACAAGTTATTAATAGCTTTGCCTTATACATTACATATGTGAAATAAGTAGATAAAATTGCTTCAGAAAACCAGCTCCTCTCACAGATATTCTCTAAGTTATCTCAAAAAGGTCAATTTTGCCTACCTGAATATCCAATAACACTGCCAAGCCAAGTTAGAAGCTTCAGACCAAAGCTCTGATGGGCAACAATAGATGAATGCATAACTTGCACTTTCAATGGCTTTGTCTGACGACTGGTATTTCTCTTAAAAAGAAAAGGAAAAAGGAGGCAATGCATATTTAAGTGAGGACTGGCATATACTTCTATACACAAATACAGCATTCCTATGATTAATTTTGATAATTTATAATATTATTGCATATTCTAATTACTAACACCTACATAGCAAACCCAAAAAAGTGTGAACTTTGTTTCTCCTATTAATATTTGAAGGACCTTATTATGCAATATCAGCATATTTAGGTCAATCCATTTTCCACTCTTGGCCTGTTATCAACGCTCACACTGATCTGCTGCATTTTACTGATAAGCACTCCCATGTTTAACCCAGGACAGCCATGCATGTTTGTCCCTCCCAACATGACAGGCAAGTGACACAGCAGCCCATCATGAAAACTGACTGTCCACAGACTATTTTCAAAACTACAAATTAAATATACAGGGTTAAAACAAGAAAGAATTTACCCTCATCTATGTGTTAGAAAGCATAATAGTTAGATGTTACACATAAAAGCCACTTGTTCTTTGCCTGCATGGGCAGCAAGTTAAAAATATTGCATAACATTATCCTTAAAAATATGCTAATCCTTTCGAAATACCTTAAATAGTTAAAGAACAGTAAATCTAGTTGCAGCATTTGCTTTTCAGTGGTTGCAGTATCGTACATTAACTATTTATTTCATGTGATTAAGTACTGCACTGCAGCAGTAAAAAATTAGAAGAAAACCTTGTTCTCACATTTTTACATGGAAGAATCTTGCAATATATCCATATGAATATATATACACATATAAATGCATAGATGCAAACCGAAAGTATTTGCAGTTTCACACTTGGATTCAACCCATAATAATTTCCATAACTGTTGCTGTGAAAGACGTAAGCAACTTCACACTATAGAAGAAAAAGTATAACAATTTAACTTCACTGATCTGAACTAGCATTTTATTCTAAAAGATAGATCCAAAGTTCATGGCCACATCTGTTTTATGAAGGAAAAAATTGTCTACAAACTTCTTTTTAGAGAATTATTTTGGTCATCAGGTAGGCCAGAGTAGGGAAAAAACCCAACAAAACCCCAACAACAAAAACCCCATAAACCAGTATTCAGATACCTCTACTGTATTGTAAATAGTATCTCCAACACTCTGTATCATTAAAATACAGTAAGTCATCAGGATAACAGTATCACAAACTGGGTAATAAAGCCTCCTTTTGCTTAAGATGAGGCAAGTAAGTAGATAACATCTCTGATCACCATTACTTACCACTATTACTGATTTAGCCTGATCACAATATTGGAAGTCTCCGTATCGGACAGACCTACGGCCCTGCAAATTCAGAAAGATGTAACATTACCACCAACTCCTAAACAAGAAGTCCCAATTCTGTGCTCTACATTAGTACAGAAAACACAGTAAAACCTTCAGATGCATGCTAACTACTCTGCCTTTCATGCTACTTTCATTTTTTAAAGTATATACTGTATATATTTAGATACTTGGATTTCCCAAATGCACCCTGTACTTTTTAAAAGAAGATAAAATTGTATCATATGCTCAGTTACCTGTTACATTAAATTTTCTGTGTATAACATTGTTCTTAAGATGGAACAAGGAAAAGAACTACACTTCTGTTGTTAAAATACTGCAAACATTACTACAAAGGCATTATTCATTAGTTTTGATGTAACTTGAAGATAATTCAGATATTTCAGTGCCTTTTAAAAAGCAGATATTAAAGTTAATTGGTCTTTTAAACATACTATTGAAGCACTTACTTTATTCCAAAAGGAAGGTTTTCAGTCTTTCTCTATTGTCAATACATCAAAATAGACAGTCGATTGAATTTATAGTGTACTCACACAGGAAAACTCTTGGTATTTTAGATCTGATGCCAAATCACTGCTTCAGGCATAACATTCTCATTTCTTTCACATACTTGCTCATGTACATATGCATTCATGTATGTATTTAGAAGTAGAAGGGATCAAAAGTAGGGAAAAATCTGAGTGTATCCCACAATACAGAGCATGTGCTCAGGTCAGCTGTGATGAGATGTGAATCTTTTGGTTATCGGTATCACAAAAGACAGAGAAGTGATAACACAAAACCAAAATCTAGTTCAGTGTTAAGTAATATGAAGTGCATATATTTCCTGCTCCACTGACCTCCCTGAAGTAGTTTAACCACCCAAATGACATTCTCATTGCCATTTTGGAAAAGATTTCCTTCCCAAACCACCTCCTCAAAAAAAGGCACAAGCCAATAAGCCAAGTAAAAAAGACTCATTTTTTCATGTCAACTGCTTACGCGTTCACTGCCAAAATAACAAGGTGCAGTTACCCAATGAAGTATCACTTTCTTTAAAAAAATGCACAGGAGCCACACTACAAACACAGCTGACAGAGTGCTTCTGAAACTGAAATACTGAAGTATAGTTACAATTATATTCAGCATATAGTGAACTCACTGTTCCTCCTAAAAATTGTGTTAAATCCTTTTACCCCTCCCTGCCACTATAATCTAACAATTATGAAAAAGAAAATTAAATTGCATTTAAAAAAGAAACCACAAACAGTTCCACAAGCACCAAAACAAAAGCAGTCAGCTATGGATTTTATCCCTCACTTTTAACTGGTGTTACTCTGAGAAACATTTCCTATGTTTGGAGCCTATTCAGGGGTGCTTGCAATGTCAGCTCCCTGGTTCAGTAAGGGAAGGGCCAAAGCTGCTGCCTGTCCTTGACAGAGGAGTGAGAAACACCTTGGCATTTACACTTACAAGACCTACCAGAATACATTTACATTGAAACAGATTCAGTATGAGGTCTGCTCTGGACTGGCTAAATAGTATTTAGGCACTGAGACATTTAGTATTAAAGCATTTTAGGATGCTATGACACACAGGACTCAGACTCACATTAACTACAAGCTTTGGGAAAACAGACTAAAGTAAGCATAGTCATAAAACAAACATTAGGTCAAGGTAATTAAAAGTTCTAACAATTAATTCACTTACATCTCTATCTACTGTTGTTGCAAAACCAATGGCTTCCTTCTGTGTGCAGTTGACAGCCTTCTGAAGAGTATAAATAACTTGTTCATAGGTATGGACTTCATCATTAAACAGCATGCAGTAGTAAGTGTCACTCTTCTCACTTCAAAGCAAGGATTGAATTTACATCATTCAAAGCAAGGATTGAATTTATGTCATTTAAAGCAATGTTAAAAGTAAAAACAGGAGCAGCGGAAAAAAATATGAGAAATACAAATCTACTGCAATTATTGTATACAAAATATTTCTGACAATTTTAGGAAAGGCAGAAAAGATTCCTAAAATCAGAACCTGCATTTTCAACTGTAAATATCTGTAAGTCTTTAAAACGTAAAGGACAAATATTATACTTACATCATTTCTAGTCCAGGCAATTCATTTTCCTTTTCCCATGTTAATATATCTACTGCATATTTAAATGTAATGGCAAAAATATTATAAGCTCTTGCTACCATATCTTCTGGTAAGTGCACAAGAGGATCCTGGAAAGTAAATAAAAATAGCAAATGAGAAATTAAATGTCATTCAAAACAAACTGTTAAATTTGCACCTCTCTTTATCAAAGGTGATGTAAGCATCTTCAATGATGTCTTTCTTTAAATGACTTTTCAGCTGAAAGGAAGAGTCAATAATCATCCTGTTTTCTTCTTCCATTTCAACAGTGACAGTTACCAAAGCTCTAATCTAACATTCAGTACCTGAATGTTAACTTGCCTCTGATCACCCATTTACATTTTCACATATTCTTCCACTCTCATTCTCCATGTTCTCACTCCTGCAGACCTTTAAAGATAGTTCTTTGGAAGAACTTTAACCTCAGCTATATTAAAATCTGCTTCTTCTGCCATGCCTTCAAAACTAAAATTTCAAATCCCTGTATCTTTTGTTCCACTTATCAATATTAGTAAACTGCAGAATACAAATGACCATGCATCTCTTGTCCTGTTTTATATGCAGCAAGCATTAAAAGGCCTAAGTCTTATCTATCCAGGCTTATACAACATGCAGCACACTGGCATCATGATTTATGATGCACGTCTCTTATATGCTGTTGTGTATAAATAATTAACTGCTGAAATGTAAATAGGTGTTTCATAATCACCTGTCACATCTCAGTCTTGCTCACAGAAAGCTGCTCTCCTTTTGTCTGTGGACTGTGCACCCATTTGTGCCCATTCTGTGCTCTCCATTTGACAACTGCAGCAGCCCCTACAAACTTGCCCTGCTCTGTGTGCCAGAGCAGAATGGAGGCTGCTGCAGGTGGGGGATGGGAATGTGGAGGGGGAGGAAGAGGAGAGCTGCCTCAGTCTGCCAAGTCAAATGGACTACTTTTTGGAGCAGCAAATGAGAACCACTGGCAACTCTGAAAAAGATAGTGCAGGTACCACTGCCATTTCTCTCCAGTCCATTTCAAGCATGGTGAATAGAAATCATTATAAACCTCTTTTCTTAAGGAAGTTGTCTCTTACTGTATCAAAATTTAGAAAACAACTAATTCCTCTTCTAAAAACCTGGGAAGGAAACGCTGCATGGCCTGCAGGTCACCTGGACAAACACTATACACTGGGTCACTGACTCCATTCATCATTTGATATTTTGACATGTGTCTAATTGTTAGACAATTAAAATATTTAACAGTGGCCCAATTTCTGGTTTAGGATTACCTAATACTAAATTCTGTGCTTCACTACAGTTTAGGTTGTATGAAAATGGCCACAATAATCTTTTCTCAACTTAAGTGTGCATCATCTAAAGGAGGCTCTTGACAGTCAGCAATTCACCTGTACTAATAAAGTTTATCCCCTACAGCCCAAAACTCTTTGGGAATATTTGGAAGCTTTACAAGAGTGGTAACAACTGCCATTTCTCTTTTTTTTCCCCCTTCATTTAAAAATTATCCAGGGTATGAAGAACTATAAGCCACCAAAAGCAAAGGCAAACCGTAAGCAGCAGCTCTCCCTCCATTCCCAAAACTTTCAACAAAGGCACATACCTGGGCAAGGCAGAAAAGAGGCTCCAACAATGCTCAAAAATCATCCTTAACCTACCTCAAACAACACTGTGTAAGAGATCTCAGTCTCCGTGGTTTATGAGGAAGAAACACAAAGCCTACCCAGAATCTTGACTTTTTTCTGTCAGGCACACTCACTGTGTGAGTATCTTTGGGCACAGAAGTAGCAATCCACCCAAGATTTCACCACAGGAGTCTCCTAAGGCTGCTGACTAATGTAAACTGGCATGTAAGACCAAGTGGTGAGTCCAGCAGCCATGCTAGAGTCTTTGGGCTGAGAGTCAGAACAGATTTTAGAAAGACTGCTGTCACTGAAAATACAATTACAGGTTCTTCACTTAAACCATCAGATCAGCAAAATTACTACCAATGCTTGCCTTAGATTTTCCCTTTAAAAAAAATCTCACAGTATTACATACTGTATATATATATACACACCCTACATACTACATAAGAACAATGTGAGTGGCTAGGTCAGAAGCTCAATTAGCCACACTCATTCCTGAGATGTAATAACAGATAAGAGTATAAGCAGAAGACAGAATGTTTCTCTAGTCTCCAGTAACTTAAGACATTTAACACTTCCCCTACCAAAGACAGCACCTACAATTTTAAATGGCCATTGGTAATTTTTCCCTCCACAACCACGTTAAATTTCCTTTCAAACATGTATATGCTTTTAACAATAGTGTTTTGCAGTGGTTAGTCCAACAGCTTGAGCATCTCCTGTAAGATGGGGCATGTCTTTTTGCATTTAATATATCCAAGTTGTTATGCTATGAATCTGTGGTGAAGATGTGTTCTCTATTTACCTTCTCCATACCAAACAATCTCTTTTAGAGACCTCTGCCTCACATCTCCATTATGACTTTCCCATGACAGCAAGGTATTTTGATTTTTAAAAATCTGTGCTCTTCTCTTTGGTAAGAATCAGAGTGTTTGTTGCACAGACAGCTGAACTTGGCTTCTTGGTGCACATGATCACATACAGGGGTTTTTGGGGGTTTTTTGGATGTGGCAAAATCTCTTGACCTCTCAGAAGATACAGAAAAACAAAGAAATAAAACTAAAGCTGCAGAGGTGACCAAGAACATACACAGTGAAGCTTTAAGTAGAAATCATTTTAAGGAACTTAAGATACAAATTTTTATCTAACACTGTGGTTCAAATATTGCTATTAAAGTTCCTACAGCCTCTCATGCAGAGTATACAAGACTAAAAATAACCTCCCATGAACAATTTATATATACACACATATATACAAAGTTAACAATGTTTTGAAACATGATGCCTCAATTGTAATTGATACCTCTTCTTCTGCAGTTTCTGAAGTGTTAAGTTCATGCTTTTGACAGTAAGGACCTTCCTTCCAAGCTTCTGTATCACCACAGTCACAGAAACCTCCTCCACCTGATGTTGTCATCTGAAATTATTTAAAACCCAAACAGTTCATGTGAATATGCATATATATAATATATGCACATTAAGAAATAAGTAGTCACAGCTGTACTACAAAAGCATGACCACAACACCTAGCTTTAGACAGTACCCTGTTAAAATAGCAGTGGGATCATGTCTACTTTTATGACAGCTGAAAGCTTGTCTACCTCATCAGTGTGCCTATGTCAAAAGAAAAAACCCTGAACAACAAACACCTTCAAACACCTCCATTCTGCCCCACCTGAAGTTTTCAGATTTTCTGAATCTTACTTGCCAGGGCATCTGTACTATGCCAAATTCCCACAGTTTTAATCTCAACAAAGCTAAATCATTTCACATGGCACTATTTCACAGTGAGTAAAAGACGTGCTTTATGACAAAAGGAATTGAGAAACTTAAAATTTTTCGCATATGTAAGCATAGAAAAAAGCATGGAAAATTGGAAAATTTTAATGGCATGTTTACACTGTTTTAAAAATTTATTTTAAAGACCACCTCAAGCATAATAAGCATATAATAAGCATTATAATACTTCTTTTTTTGAATCACAACTATTAACTGATGAATAGAAGAATTCTTCTTTCACCTGTTTTTGGCATACTTGATATACTTTATACATACAGGCACACCTTACAGTACCCACAAAACTAGATGGACATTTGAAAAAACACTTGCTTACACTTTTGGATGTTATCTAGACTTATTAATTCAATAGGCTCAAGAAGTAAAAACCTATGTCCGAGAAGTAAGCTGGTATCAGCAAATACGGCTGGGTTTCTTGATAAAAATTGTTGTGCTTGGAGTTCTTTCCTGAATCCTAGTGTTTAGTGTAACCATGCAGTGAACAGATTTACATTAGCAGCAGTGCAGTATGTAAATAAACAGATTTACAGAAAGGCTGCACTGCTAGTTTTCACTTAACTTCTTAGTTTAAAAACACACCAAGGTCTTCTTGGCTTTGTTTGCAGGGTTTTTTAAACTAACCTGTACTACTAATAACAGTATAGCACTAAAATAAACAGCATTTATTTTAGTAATATACCATTGTATTTTGCATTTACAGTTATTATTTTCTATTCTAACTTTATGTTTAAGCTTTACATTGAAGTGGCTTCTTACAAGTTTTTCAATAGCTTTTAAAAGCAGTCAAACACAAAAGTCGAAACAATTCAAAACTCAGTCTAAAGCTGTAAAATTCACTAAAGGGCATGTTAAAAATATCATACATTTGTAAGCTTAACTGTTGCACATAAAGTTTAATTGCTCAACATTTTAAAGTGTTAACTTCCAATTTTAAAGTGTTAACTTCCAGAAGTTACACTCAGATGAAAACACTCAAGTTCACATAGGATTACTGCAGACATTCCGAACTTTGTGCCCATTCAGCATTTGGAAATACTGTATACAGTCTTAAACTTGAAACTGTTTCACACACACACAAAATCACTAATAACTATGTCATTATCCTGCAGGATCACTAACCCTGTATCGGTGCTCTCTGTGAATGCTTCCAAGAAAGCATTCCATGCACAACACACAAGTTGGGTCAACTGCGCAGTCTCTAAGAACAGCAACAACAGAAAGAAGAAAAAAAGCATTAAACACTTGCTTTTGCCTTTAATTACACATTTTACAACAGATAATTTTCAAATATCACTGATATTAATCTTCTAACTAATGTATACATTACTCTGAAAGAGGAAAGGGGTGGCTTTAAAGAGGGGAAACAAATGAAAGAAAAAAAAATCTGTTCTCACAACAGAGGAGCCTTTAAAATATTGTGTGGGTAGTATGTCTGGTTGCCTTCAAGAGGTGAGACACAGGCAAGTAAACAGATGAGTTACATAACCCAGAATAAACCCAAGTAAGTTCTCTCAGGTACAGAGTACCAGCATCCATGATCTCCAGCAATCAGAGAAGACATTTTTCACTGAACACTGGGCAGAAAGACCACATGCAACAGACTAAACCAAACCTCTGCTTCCAAGTTCAGCCCTACAAGCTCAAGGATGAGCTGCAAGAACACAATTTTCTCAACCAGGAGATCAGAGACCATAAGGTCTTGTCTACAAACACTCCTGTATTAGACAGAAGGAATATTTCTAGTAAAAAGGGCTTAAACAAATGAGAAAAATATGCATTATATTTAACTGTCCCTCTGAAAAACTGTGAAAATGCTTGAACTCATGCAATGCAACTGATTCCAAGGCACCTCAAGATTAAGGCAGCTGGGTTTTGCAATGTAAAAATAAATAGCAAGAGATTGTCTGTCTTATGATGATTATTATTAAAACCAGAATTCAGAGAAACAACTTATTTTGTTTAAAAGAAAACAGTAGAGATCACATGCCCTCTCATCATAAAAAATTCTCTTAATCTCATTTAATCAAAACAAATGACGGAAAGATCATCAGGCAACCATGACTTATTATGCATGACTTGCTATGCACATGTATTTTCTCCAGAGGAGCCACTAAAGGTGAAAATGCCAAAGCAAAATTATACCAAGGTCTTCCGTTTTAGAATAGTTTATGTCCACTGGTTTTTTTAGATTAAAAAAACAAAAAAAAACACCTCTTAAATGCAACAACATGCCTGCAGGATTTGGTAGATCAGTTCTACAATATTGAATGTTGATTCTTCAGAGCTCTAAACTTGTGGCAGTGTACTTACAAATTCAGTACCATTTGTCAAGTAATTTCTCAGACAAGTAACTGTGCCTACACCTAAAGCAGAAGCAGACCTGTAAGCTGCACAACTGCACAGAAAATCCACTGCTTTTAATGTGGACTTGGAAAATAATTCTATTCAACGAAAGCTTAGATTAAACTCTCATTATTCTTCATTACCAGCCATGATTTAAAGAAAATTAACACACAACAAGAATCAAATGTTTCCTGATCAACAAAAAAGAGAGGGACTCCATCCTCAGTATGTTAATGATCACATACTGTTCATATGGAGCCATGAAAACGTTGGGAATTTTGTAATTTTCTTCTAAACACACTTGCTTTCTCAAGACCAACAACTCAATATGTATCTGAAGTACCCACCAGTTTAATCTTATCCCTCTCATCATAAAGAGGTCTCAAAGCATTTCCAAACCAAAGGCCAGTAAGGTATTATGCTTGTAGAAGATGAGAGTACTAGAAAGAAAAATTCTTCCACTATCATCCTCTCCTTGTAAATGAAGGGGATGGAAACACAGACAAACCCTTGAAATTCAAGAGACATTCTGTCCCCCATGCCACCTCACCAAGTGCTCAAGTGTCTCAACGAGTGGTAGAAACCACACAAAATGAGAGGAATTTGTGACACAAACTAAACTTAAACTATGAAGACTTCAGAAAACAGAAGATGAAAATGAACTTACAGCTAGTATTACAATGGCTTAAAACTGAAGATTCTTCTAAATACTTGTAATTGGTTAGGAACTTCCTGTTCTCTTTCCAGTAAAAGTATTTTTAGAGAGATCTAGAGATAGAGGTAGGGAAGGAGCTAGAAGCTGATACACTTGTTTTAAGCATCTAACAGATTGGTTTAGCAGGTCATGGAAAGACGTCTAAAATACAGGATCAACACTAACAGCTGATATTAAACACCCAAAACACACACACATACACTTGCCCACTTACTTCTGATTAATGCCCTTAAATCACCCTGAAAGATCACTCCAAATTCTTTCTTAATCTTGCATTTCTTTTGTACAGAAAACATTCTACATTACACTAATTAATATTTTTCCATTTATACATGTGTGTTAACTTTCCCCTGAAGCCAGCTGTCATGAAAGATTGCAAGGTTACTTTAAAAACACATTTCAGCTATTATCTTTTCATTAGGACAGTATATTCTTATTGCAAAATGTTCCATGACTTCACCAAGCATAAATACTTCACAATGTTAAGTTGAACTACCTGCAAGAATACGTAGGCTCTCCCACTTTAAAGACGCGGCCACAGAGATGGGAAGGTTTGTTTGCTTGCTCAAGCTTTGGAAAACCAAATGCAGGATCTTCACCACAAAGATACCACTCCATTGGTCCCAGCAAAACGTGTTGTGCCAGCATGTCTTCCCTCTGAGGGACAGGGTTGGGACCCCTGCAGTAAATTTTTGGTACATAATAGGCCAGATGCTGGTATACTTCTTTCTGAAGGTCATTTGCTTGCAGCCATTTCTTTTATATTAGAAGAAATGAGAACACAAATTCTTCATTAATAAGCATAGCAAACATAATTCTAGCCATTTCGGTTATTTTGTTTCTAAAGTGAATATCTAAAATGGCATTGCAAAACTAGAAAGCTGTGCTTCCTTCTAAGTGTTAAATCTAAATGATCACAAACGACAGATGTTAGGAAAGGAATACATTTTATCCTTTTGACATAGAGAAGATTTAAGAGAAAAATTCACTAAAATTTTCCTCCAGGATGAATGACCAGTAAAACGTTGGCAGTGATTTTTAGGATATGGACTAGACTACGTTGGTCACATTTCTCTGGGCAGATGCTGCCAGCTTGGGACACAGAGGATCAGCAGGAGCCTGGAGTTGGCAAGGAACGGAGACAAAAAGTACATGGAGAAAAGCAAACACAGCATTAGGTAACAAACAGTCCATTTCTCATTTAATTTCGGCAAATCACCTATGAAAATGAGGGAGTTTTGGTTTCTCCTCCACCCAAATTAACTCATCTGAATTACTATTTCAAGTGTGATGTTAGATCCATGAAGTCTTGCACTGGGTTTGTGAGGCAAGGTTTTGGTAGAAGGGGGCTACAGGTTGGCTTCTATTAAAGCTGCCAGAAGCTTCTCCATGTCCAAGAGAGCCAACACCAGATGGCTCCAAGACGGACCCACAGCTGGCCAAGGCTGAGCCCATCAGAGACAGCAGTAGCCCATCTGGGATAACAGATTTAATGAGGAATAGCATATTCAAGGGAACAAAAAGAGAGCAACAGCAGCTGGGAGATATGAGTAAGAATATGGGAGAATAACAGTTCTGCAGATCCCAAAACCAGCACAGAAGGAGAGGCAGGAGGGGTTCCAGACACTAGAGCAGAGATCCCCCTGAAGCCCATGGAGGTCCAGTGGGGAACAGAGATCCAACAGGGACCCCGTGCTAGGGCAGCTGGATGCCCCAAGGAGTCTGTGACTCCACAGTAGGAAGCCAATGCTGGACCTGGCTCCTGGCAGGACCTGTGAACCCATGAGAGAGGAGCCCGTGCTGGGGCAGGTTTGCTGGCAGGACTTGTGACACTACAGGGAACCCACACTGGAGCAGCTGCTCCTGAAGGACTGCACTCCATGTGAGAGACCCAGGCTGCAGCAGTTCACGAGGAACAGTAGCCCGTGGGAAGGACTGACACTGGAGAAGTTCATGGGGGACTGTCTTCCATGGGAGAGACCCCATGCTGGAAGAGAGGAAGGATGTGAGGAGTCCTGCCCCAGAGGAGAAAGGAGTGCAGAAACAAGGTGAGGAACTGACCACAACCCCCATTCTGCATCCACCTGCACTGCTCGGGGGAGGAGGTAGGGAAAACATGAGTGAACTTGAGCCAGGGAAGAAAAGAAGGATGGGGGAAGGTGTTTTTAAGATTTGGTTTTGTCTCTCATTACCCTACTCTGATTTGATTGGTGGCAAACTAAATAAATTTTTCCCCTAGTCGAGTCAGTTTTAACCATGACAGTAATTGCCAAGTGACCTCTCCCGCTCCTCATATCCACCACAATCCTTTCGTTGTATTTTCTCCCCTCTCCAGCTGAGGAGGGGAGTGAGAAAGTGGCTTTGGTGGGTACCTGGCGGCCAGCCAAGGTCAACTCACTTCAATTCTCTTAGTCAATCAATTGTAAAAAACAATGTTGGCAGTTTTTAAAAGACATTAAACTACTGAACTGTCCTAAGCCAGTTAAAAACTCACAGATTCTCCTATTTTTTTTCCCTGGTATATACACACAGAATTAAAAAAATACTCTAAGACAACATTTGTTTTATTTCTAACTTGTGGATAACAAATTTAGAAAGGTTAAAACTGTAAGTTAAGACTGCAAGGTTTTTATAATGAACAAATGGGAGCAGGCAGATACTGCACGTGTCCACTGATTAAATCCTGTGTTACATAAACAGCCCCAGCATGCCATTTCTCACTGTAAATGTGACAACCAGATACCCCCTGGCAACTTCCAAAACCAAAGTTCAAAATCAACCCAAAATTGTACGTGAAAACCCAGAATTAATTATGCCAAAATAAACAGGTTTGGTGATCAAGTGTTAGAGCTTGACTTACTCTGAGTTATTTATGACTTCCTCTAAAGAACTTATGTTTGAGATAACACAGTTGTAGTAAGTTCCTTGGGACAAGACATTCAGAGTCAGCTGAGCATCTGTGCAGACTGGCTGCAATTTTGCCTTTTTTTTTTAACACACTGAAGTATTTTAATTTACTAGACACATTTTTCTAAAGTAGAACTTGGTATTTTAAAAAACCCTAATTCGTCAGGGTGCTTTCTTCACTTCTCTATTCCTAAGTTTGACTTCTCAGAATCATGACTGATCTGCTAAATCTTTCTATATTCATCTAGCTTTGATGGTAAAAGGCCAGTTTTCTCCCCAAGGAAGTCCACAGGAAAAGGTAGTCAAAAAAAGCCATAGCCAAGAATCTAGAAGTTTACAGATAATCTCACCATTCCCACCAGGATTCAAAGAATACCATAGAAAAAAAGATTAAAAAGTAAAGTTTTCAACAAAAATTTTCTTTTTCCCACCAGTTCATTCATCTTCTCCCCTCTTTTCATCATTTTTGCCAAATAGCTACTACTGCCAGGAACTGACCAAATCACAGTGGCAACGACTTAATCTTTTTCCAAGACTTCCATTTAATAAGCTTGTTTTTACATGTTTTCTACAGCATATACTAGTTATTAAACTGCCAGATTTTTTCAGCAAAATATCTTTAACTTCAGTCTTTTGATTCTGCACTACATTACTAATTTCTACCTAGAAAACACACAGTGCATACTAACTACACTACACTACAAGCTCAGACAAATACCTAGGCAGAGAAAATTCTTGTTCCTCGAGTAAATGGCTTTCCCATCCCAAAAATTCTGGGAGTGATTTCTGAAAGTTAGGTGTGGCAACGACAAATGTCATCACATCTAAATCTGTTTGTGGAGTCAGTTTTATACACATAACTGTGCACACAGTTTTGAAAATCAGATTCTGGATGAAATAATATCAGAAGGAAATCCAGGCTACTAGGACAAGGAAACAGCTGTGACTCAAAGAGCTGCCAGGAAGGCAACTCACAGGTCTGTTGTGAAGGCAGACTGTCAATAGAAATATACACATATGTATACAAACGTTGCACTGCCTTTCTAAATCGCTGCCTGGGGAGCACTGAACTCCAGAAAATACTACTCAAACCTTTGGAATTTGTTCTTTAATAAAAGCATTCTGCATTTAGGCAAGGTTTCAATTAGTATTTGTCTATCTTCTAACCTGAAATCACACAGAAGGAAAGCTAATATTCTACTCTCCCAAGAGAGTTTTTTATTAAAAGGGAAGTGTATTCCTCTTCACTTCCTCCCTCCGCACACTTACTCTCCTGCAACTACTTTAACTGCCCTGGGAAAAAAAAAATGTGCAAAGCATTGATCAAACAACACCTTACATAAGTAAATACCCAATGGTTCACCAGGGCTTCTATTAAATTCCCAGTTAAGAGATACCAGGAGAACAAAATGTAGAATACTAACAAGCCATAAAACAACTCACTTCTCTGATTCAAAAGCTAAAAGGTACAATTTAGGGGTTTTTAGCTACACAAAAAAAACCTTGCAACGTAGGCTCATGTTATGTTAAAGAGAACTTATTTTTTTGATTTTTGTTCTTTGGAAGTTTATCATTAAGTTGTTGCCACAAGAAACTGAAACCTTAAATGGTGCAACTATTGCTTTGGGATGGTATTTGTTTTGCTAATGTTGGGCTATCAGCAAAGTAATGCTATCAGCAAAGGAGGAAGAAAAACCACACTAGATTTGAATGATAGATTTCAGAATTGGAGCTTGTGCAGGTGGTGAGAGATAATAAAAATGAGAAGGATTTGACTACCTTTGAGTTGGCACTTCTACCTACATAAACTTCCTAAATGCATTCCCCTGGGTGCATGATTGCCTTGAGTTTATCTACAGCGTGACCCAAAAAAACCACCTGCTATTTACACAGACAGGTAATTTGGGCTCAATCTGGACTACTTTATAAATGTTTGATGGAATTACTTGGTTTGCTGTAGAGAAGGAAGACAAATCCTGGAGCTAAATCAGCTAGGATATCGCTAACTGTGCACATTTGCCCATCTAATCATACCTTTGTCTGCACTGAAGATATACAAGTCTAATCTGAGGATAATCTGAGTTATAACAGTCTTTTATTTTCATTTGGAAAGTAGCCAGTGTAATTCCCATTGGGACACACAGAGAAGACAGCTCTTCAAGGTTTTATCCTACAGATATGCACACAAGCAGTCTCAATACTTTAACACATACATCAAGGTCCTCAAATGCCCAAGTTTCTAAATGGACAAACATTTATGCCAGAAACAAAACTTCCTCTAAAGACTTCACCCTAGAAAATACATTCCTCTTCCAACTACTCTTTTTAAGAGCAGGAAAAGTACATAAACAGGAGGAGATTTCTTCAAATGTTACACTGATTTTACTACTACTTCCTCTACAAACACCCCATTCTAATAAACCTAGGATTAACTACTGCGAGCTTTTCCAAAACCGCAAAAAGAGTGGGGAACAAGGCAGAATCCTGTAATGGCACTTCAACACAGTAAAGCGTATCTGGGGTTAGACATCCACCTAAATTAATGGGGGGGGGGGAATCTCCTCAGGTCTAGGCGTGATTCCCGGTAGAAAGAGGCGAAAGGGCAGCAGATGCGGAGGAGCGTCACTTCGAGTAGCAGCTAAGGAAGGGGCGAGATGCCCGGGCGCCCTCGGCAGGGGATGGCCACGTCCAGGCGGCTTCCAGGGAGCCAGCCACCTGCGCCAGCCGGCACAACAGGAAAAGCAGGCTGATCGCTGCCATGGATTTCGGCTGCTGCAACAGCGACGCTGGCGACAACAGCGCGCTGAGGCCACAGCGGGACGCCGCTGCCGGCCGGAGGTGCCCTCAGAGCCAGCCCCGGCAGGGACAACCCCCTCCCGGAGAGCCCGCTCGCCCGGCGGAGCGGCCTCGCCCCGGCCCCGGGAACTGCTCCCCAGGCCGGTGCCTCCCGCGGCCTCCGAGCCCCCGCTCCGTCCCCGCGCCGGGCCCGCCGCCTCACCACGGCGATCTCCTCGGCGGAGCACTCCAGCAGGCTCTTGTCAATGGCCTGCACCTCCGCCTCCAGGTCCGCCGCCATCTTCTCCCTCCTCCTGCCCCCTGCCCCGCGCCGCCGAGGCCGAGGCCGGGACAGCCGGAACGGGGCCCGGGGGGCCGCCCAGCCCGGGGAACACACACTTCCGCCCCGCCTCCCGCACGTCACCGGCAGCCGCGCCGCGTTCTGGGGGCTGCAGTCCTTCCCCGGGCGCTCCCCGCCTGCCCTTCTCGCCTGACGGAATCCCAGGATCACGGGATGGGTCAGGCTGGAAGGGACCACATCTGGTCCAACCTTCGTGCTCAAGCGGGGTCATACCAGAGCACATGGCACAGATTTTCTTCCAGTCGGTTCTTGAATATCTCCAGTGAGGCAGACTCCGCAACCTCTCTGAATAATCTGTTCCAGTGCTCAGTCGCTGCACTGTAAAGTTCTTTCTCATGTTCAGGTGGAAGTTCTGTGAATCAGCTTCTACCCCTTGCACCTTGTCCTATTGCTCAGCACCGCTGAGAAGAGCCCAGCTCCCTTCACATCCTTATAAACACTGATGAAGTCCCCTCTCAAGTCATCTCTTCTTGAGGCTGAAAAGGCCCAGCTTCTTCAGCCTTTCCTCATAAGAGAGATCCCTCAGTCTCTCAATCACCCTCATTGCCCTCCACTGGACCTGCTGCAGAAGCTCCACATCTCTTTTGTACTGAAGAGCTCAGAACTGGACACAGCACTCCAGATGAGGCCTCACCAGAGCTGAACAGAGGGACAAGACCTAACCCTAACCCTAACCCCTGATCTGCTGGCAATGCTCTTCCCAATGTACCCCAGGATTTTGTTGGCCGCCTCAGCCACAAGGACACTGCTGGCTCACGGACAGCTTGTTGTTCACCAGTCCCCCGGTGCAAAGCTGTATCTGGTACTGGGGACATGTCCAGTGTGGCTGGCAAAGCGGGGTGCCCTCCCTCAGCTCAAATGCCCTGGTCAGCACTGCCAGTGGGCAGCGAGGGCCTCCAGGAAGGCTCCGACATTCCACGCAGATAGAAAGAAAATAAATCAGTAAAGTATACAAACCCTGCAACTATGGTTTTCAAACAAATGTTACAAAATAGCAGAAGCTATAAATTCTGTTGCTCAGCTTCCAGAGGGCCACCCAAACTGAGGCGTGGCTTGCTCACTCAAGTGGGGATGCCAGTCTGCGTTTCAAAAAACAAGTCACCACCACCAAACCCAGCCAACAATCATCCTCCATAACTCCATTTCAGCACATACAGGCTCGGCATCTTACGAGGCCTTTCTGAAAACCTGTTGTACCACTGCTGTACCCATGGGTTTGCCTTGCACCTCTGTAATTACAGCTGGGCCAAACCAAGCAGACGTGTCTGACCGTGCGTGCAGCTATGGGGCACCTGAGCATGCTGAGCTTTAAAAACACACCTTCCTTCACTTGCTGGCAACTTCTGCATGGATCTAAGCGTTGTGCACAAACTGAGTACTATTTCTACCTCACACCTCCTATCAGCCTTCCTGGCTGAGGTAAGGACCCACTCAGCAGAAGCCTAACTTAGAAATTCCTGCTGAGGAAACCTCTGCTCTGGAGAATTTACTCTTCCAGATCTAGACAATAGATGGGAGGGGAATAAACATGCAGGAAAGCAGACCAAGTCATAATTGCCTGCAGGACTAGGTGAACGCACCTATAAATGTTGCCTTTGCCAAAGAGTGCTAAGTTACAGGAAAGCTGTGCATTGACAGTGAGTGCCGCTTCACATCTTATATTCCTTAAAACTTTGTAAGCATTCTCATACTGAGTATGCATAGTTGCTTCTTCCTTTTTTTATCTCTTTTCCTCTCCCTTCTCCTCATTCTCCCCTTAATTAATAATTTACATATTGAGTTTCCCAAGAATAAGCATAATTTCCTTTTGTATGTACCCTTCCTATATGCAGGGTACATATTTTACTGTATTTATTTTTATCTACTTTGCCACTTGTTAAGTAATCGTTCTTAAAACACAGAAAATAATTATATAATCCTTAGAAGATCAGTAAAGCCCACACTGTTTCTCATTCATGCACTGTGCATGCCTAAGGAATACAGGATGTAAATCTTCTTTGGAAAATAGCACAGGGTGAAGGAAAGCTGTATGACTTAATTGTTTTCCTTTCTGGGCTGCATGAAGAAAACTTTAGAAAAATCCTGGAGTTTAGTTATGAATGATATCTTAATTTTACCTAGCAAATTGGGCAACCCAAACAGAAATTAACCTGCAAAGCCATTATTTCAATATGAACATAACTTCCTGAGTATAATTTTTTACAACTTCAGGAAGAATTTTCAATAACATTTAGCCTGTGCCATTTACTTCATAAACAAAGATACTATTCAAATTTGGGAGTAATAATTAAGGTTGAGGAGACTATCTTCTGCCAAAAAGCCTAACTCTTACCAAGTCTATTATCAAATAGAAACTGAAAAAGAGAAATCTAGACAATTTTAATGTTTCAGCAGGGTTAATAGTAAACCTTCATGGCATTTCTCTTCTCTGGATGAGATGTTTCTGGGTCTCACCATGCTTTCAACACAAAGGATAGCCATAGAATGCTACAGACCATGGTTATGAAAGATGCAGATGTTATCTATGCTTCATTCATCTCCTGATCTGTCTGTTCAAGCACTGCTTGCCTCTGCCATTAAAAAAAGGGAAAAAAAAAAAAAAAACCCAAACCTAAATGGTAGTTTGACTGGGAATCAATTAACTTAATTGAAGTCCAGTATTTTTAATAAATGCTGTGTCCCTTAAGAACACAATGTAAAAAGGTGCCCTGGCTTAACCCCAGACAGCAACCAAATGCCAAGGAGCCACTTGCTTACCCCCCAACCAGTAGGACTGGGGAAAGAATTGGGAGGGTAAACGGTAGAAAACTTGTGGGTTGAGATAAAGGCAATTTAACAGGTAAAGCAAAAGCTGCACTCACGAACAAATAAAAATAATCTATTCACTGCTTCCCAAGGGCAGGCAGCTGTTCAGCCATCTCCAGGAAAGCAGGGCTCGATCACGTGTAGCATTTATTTGGAAAGGCAAACATGATCACTCAAGCAATTCCTCCCTTTTCCTTCTGCCCCCCCCTTTATAGACTGTATTCCAGTCGTATGCTTTGGAATATCCCTTTGGTCTGTTGGGGTCACCTGTCCCAGCTGTGTCTCCTTACAAAATCCCTTGCACCCCCAACTTCCTTACCAGCATGGCAGCACAAAAAGCAGGAAAGGCTTTGGCTCTGTGTAAGTTCCCCTCAGCAATAACAAAAAACATTTCCATATTATCAACCCTGTGTTCAGCACAAATCCAAAATATAGCCCCATATCAACCACTGGGAAGAAAATGAACTCTACCCCATCCTAAACCAGCACAATAGGCATAACTGAGGAAATATTGCCACAGTGGAGACTGATGGTTCCTTTCTGTTTTAGAAGGTACTAATGAAACACCCACTATAAGACTGCCTCTTGATGCACCAGAACTCAGCCATGGCAGCCAAGCTGAAGCCTAGCTGGTTTGAAAGAGAAAGGACCTCCAGTAGAGCACGCTCCAGAGGGCTCAGCATGCCATAATTCTTGTTATCCTGGCTGAATGCTGCTTGAATGTGATCATCTTCAGGGCCTGTTGCATTTGCAAATAGAAATGGATGAAATCAAAAAGTAAAGGGATGTTGGAGGGAATTTTTAAGCAGCTGGTTTGCTGGTGTGTTCACTGTACCCTAGATGCGGTTGATTTGTCATCACTGTATTAATTTGAATGTAAATAGAAAAATACTGCATATCTAGACTGCAGGGATAAATGTCTATAAAGAAGGCTCAGAAAAACAACATGCTATTTAATGGAATTTTCTGGAAATCATTATGAAAGGTGAGTCTTGTGAGAAGGATTCAGAAATATTTTCATTCCCTGTGAAATGTTTCCTGGTAGTTAAAAAACAGTTTAAAAGCACTTCTGTGTCTGTTCACTAAAACAATGATGCACTTGCAACTTAATTTGAGGTTTAACTATTAAAGCAAATGATCAGCATTTTTCTGCATTAAGTTGATATTACATATCTATATCTAAAAACATCACTTCGAAAAGACACTTGTATCTCTCAAATCTTCCCTAAGTCAGCAACCCTTTCTACCAAATAAAGCATGTGTATAAACATAGGATTCAGGTTTGTATTTTCAGTAACAGTAATTTTGATGAAACTGTTTCCTTAGCAGATACTGAATGACCAAAGTAGTGATTTTTACATAGCAAATACAATTTTTAAAGCCATTATCATTTACATGGTTTCCCTCCCTTCCTCTTCAGCACCAGATGAGGTAGGTTTGTAGTCACCATCTCCTTCACAGCCTTCAGATAAATTCAGATGGTAATTCTTTTATTTCTGTACTGCCAATTCCAATGACAAATTATGCTGACCAAAATAGAATTTTTTCCTGCGATAATGTTAATTAAAAGATGAATTGTGAATGAGGTGAACAATGACACCCGGTACTTGGTGGATTGATAAGACATAGTTCACTAAGCAAGACATTCAGAACAAAAGAGCACACAGTAATCTGCAAACACAGGTTATTTTAGGAATTTGGTTCAGAATTAGAGTATTAAAAATACTGTCTGACAAACTGTAGGCGCTTCTTTGTTCCTCGGAGGCACTACTGCTATAATATCAGCCCTTTTAGCAATAAATCTGAATAAGCTTATTTCTTTCCCCCTCTGTCTTTGCATGAGCTTAGATTATAAGTGTATAATATTCTAAACATGATATCAAGGAAAATTATTTTTAAAAAGATACTGAAAGCAGAGCATATTGCATAATAACAGCGAACATAGGAGGCATAATGAAAGCGTAAAGATACTGTGGCCATGTTCCTGTCTGGTGAATGCTCTCTGCAAGTCTAGCAAAGGCAGTTACATAACTGATTTTTATTGCATTAGGCAACAGCAATATTGCTAAGCAAACTGATGTGCAGAATTAGAAAGCTTCTTCCACAATGGAAATGAAGAAAAAAGACAGAGGAAGGGCTCTCACTTAACATCCAGAAAGAAGGCAGGGCGAGAGGATGTGCATCTTCATTAGTGGATCATGTCAGGGGGACAACATGATTTATTTTCATCACACAGTGCCATAGAAAAAATACAGTGCCAACTCAGTCCATGATAATTTCACTGCTTTCTGCAGCGTAGCGTGTCAACAGTCTAGAGCTCAAGCTGGTAAGTTAAAATATCAACCTCTAAAAGAGATTTAACAAGAATTAAGATAATAGTCTCTAATGAGTTGCACAGGGGGAAAAACTAACATGGGAGCAAAGGAAAAAAAACTACACATGCAAAAATGTGCCTGATCTCATCTGTTTTGACTGTAAATTCAGAACACTGCTAGTGTATATTTAGACATAGCAGTTAATACAGGCTGGGGGATGAATAGATCAAGAGCAGCCCTGCCTAGAAGACCTTGGGGGTGCTGGTGGATGAAAAGCTGGACATGACCCAGCCACATGCACTGGCAGCCCAGAAAGCCAAACATGTCCTGGGCTACATCAAAAGTATTCTGGGCAGCAGGCCAAGGAAGGGGATTCTGCCTCTCTGCTCCCCTCTGGTAAGACCCCTCCTGCAGTGCTGTGTCCAGCTCTGGGGTTCTCAGCACAGAAGGAACACGGACCTGTTGGAGGGAGTCCAGAGGAGGCGACCGAGATTGTTAAAGGGATGGAGCACCTCTCCTGTGAGGAAAGGCTGAGAGAATTGGAATTGTTCAGCCTGGAGAAGAGAAGGGTATGGGGTGACCCAGCTGTGGTCTTCCAGTACCTGAAAGGATCCTACAGGAATGATGTAGAAGGACTTTTTACAAGAGCCTGTAGTGACAGGACAAGGGCGAATGGATTCAAACACTAAAGAGATTAAGTTTAGATAATATATTAGGAAGAATTTCTTTATTATGAGGGTAGTGAGGCACTGGAAGAGATTGCCCAGAGAAGTTGTGGATGTCCCATACCTGGAAGTGTTTAAGGCCAGGCTGGATGCAGCTCTCGGTCACCTGGTCTAGAGGAAGGTGTCCCTGCTAATGGTGAGGGGTTTCAAACTAGATGATCTTTAAGGTGCCTTCCAACCCAAACCATTCTACAATTTTAGGATACAAAGCTTTAACACCTAGGAATGTGCAAGAACCACTTGAAATTTGTTCTGTAGCTAACAGAAGTGCCACTTATTGATGCCAATGAACATATGGGTTTATGTTGCAACGTTCCCCTTCACAGGACTTTCTTTCACGTGGTTGACTATTTTTCAGGTTTGAACAAACTTAAATATTCTTGAGACTTCTGCCACTTGTGTTTGCATGGCAAACAAAGTGGCAGGAAGTGGGGTATACAGAGAGGCAGTCATCCGTATGTAGTGTATGCAGTGCAACTGTTGATGCGGCGTTGCAGTAGGACCAAACCTTTAGAACCCTTGCATTAAGAAAGAGGAGTCACGGTATTTAGCGTCCACTGCGGCGCAAGCAAGTACACTGTCAAAGTTCGGGGCCTCAGAGCTGCTCCAGCGGGTGTACGATATGATGAGGTAGGCAGGTTAAGCAGTCCTCCTGAACCAGGATGGCTGCGGTGGCTCCCAGCAGGAGCCTCCGGCGGGAGGCGGGCGCAGAGACCGGTTCTCCCTGCTCTTCCCGCTGCCGGCGCCAGGTGTCGGCAGGCGGCGCGGGCACGGCGGAGCAGGAGCGCCCCTCTGCCGCCGCTCCCAGCCTGCGCTCCCAGCTCCCGCTCCCTCCCGCCGGCAACCGGAAGGGTGGGTGCTGGGTGGGTGCTGGGGCTGGAGCAGCCATGCAACTTGACTTTTCCCCCTTCCCCCCCCACCCACCCCGCCGGTTCAAATCAAGCGTTAACTGCTTAGTGGCTGATACTTCGGGAAATTCAAGGCATTTTTTGAACGAGTCAGATGTTAGAAGAAGAGAAACGTGCTGTGCAGTGCCTGGGGGCCATGGATAGGGCTTGGGGTGGTAGGAGAGGCAGGACGGGGAGAAAGCAGAAGTGGCCATGGAGTTGCCTGCAGAGATGGATGGCAGGATGAGTGCTGCAGCTATCCTTTGGGAGAAGAAACTGGAGCAACCTCCTGTAGCAAGGTCCCTGCCTCAGCGCTGCAGAGGAGCTTCTGAGTGTCGGGAGCAGCTGGGCATCCGATGGTGACACTCGGTGACAGTGCTTGTTCTTGGCTGATGGAGACCAGAACTGATACTGAACTTCTGGAGAAAGAGTTCTTGAAGCCGTATGAAGCCACATTTATGTGCAGTTTTGCGGGGGATGCACAAAGGAAATGGGAACATACAGCCCACAAGCAAAAGCAGGGAGGATGAAAGATTTATCTGGGAATATGAAAATGCTTTGAACAAGTGAACTAACTCTTCCCCTTCATTCACACAACAGAGCAATTTTAAATTAGAACAGGTTGTAACAGATTTAATTTAGATCACCATGGTGCCTAGTATAATGCTACAGCATATTCTAGTTTATCTTTTTCCCTGATTTTAAAGGGCTAAACAGTTTTTAAATTGTGGATTTGTTATAGAGTGTATGTCTGCTAGGCAGTCCTAACCAATTAGAATTTTTTTACTGCACCATGATTAATTTTGTTAGATAAAACTACTGAAATACAACTGAAGGTAGAAATAAAAAGCATTTAAGTGCTCTACAGCCATGATTTACTCTTCAGAGATGCATTTAACGCTGTCTCCGGCAGAAGAGCTTCATCCATTTTCCAAACATTCATTTGTTTATTTCAAGATTAGTCTCAGTTATAAACAGACATTAAATCACCTCCAGGCCCTAATACATTGTAATGAAGTATTGTAAACCATGTAGTATGTTGGTTTAAACAATGTAATCAGAAAGCAACAAAACCATTTTCTCCTGGTTCTTGCTGGCTCCCTGACTTCTGTCTGTTCAAAGAAAAGTTCTTTTTAGTCTGTAAATGTCAAGGTCACTCAGAGGTCAAGTTTGTGCTTTTGAGCTGTGGTTCCTTTCAGGTTATTGGCTTTGTTTTATTACTGAAAGGAACCATCCATTTTGGCATATAGAGCAAAGAAGTCATGTAATCCTATTAAATACAAAACCAACATGTACAAATAATGGTGAGGGTTTGACAATTGCACAAAAGCCCCCTTTTTCTGCCCATAGTTAAGCCTGCACTGAGTAATTAATGGTCCTTCCATGAGCCTGTCTACAGTGGGAAAACTGCCTAACTAGTTTTCAAAACACTTGCTCAAAAACTGGCCAAGACTTCTTTTTGGGCAAGCTGGCATCCTTCTGCTGTGATGCTCAGGAATGGGAGGGGGACAGAAGTGCCTACCTGTCACTTTCCATCTCAGAGAGGAACATGGAGAGGAACACCAAAGAGGTGCCATGTTCCCTAGGCACAGTCCTAGGCAGAAGATCCTTGGAAACAGAGAGAATTAATTAATAAAGAAGGAGCAAAGCACCTTAACTCTCCAAAGAGAGTTAAGGATAAAAGGAGGTACTTTAAGTTATTAGAAAATAATCTTACTTTGTTGGCAGGAGAGAGAAGAAGTTGAAAGTGGAAGTTACAGCGTGCAAGTTGAGATGTAAGTGGATCATTATGTACTGGGCACAAAAACTAAGACATAAAAAATTAACAAAAAAAAACTCACTAATTTCCCTATGAAGAATGTTTATGCATAGTGCAAGGTCAGTAGAAGAAAAAAATAGGAAGAGGAAATAAGGTATAACCAGGATTTTAAATGGAGCAAAGAAAGTATAGAATGATTTAAATAAAACTGTCCTCAAAGTGGTATCTACATAGAGGTAACTGAGGGAACATGCTGAGGATTTTCCTGGTCAGTTAGTTAGGATCAGATGTGAATGATGGGCTTCCATGCTGTCTGTTATGCTTGTCACTTCTTTGAGGACAGTCAGCTACAGTATGTGAAAACAACTGAAGGTTGCAAACCCCAGTATTCATAAACAACATTCATAACCCTATTTTCACATCCCTCAGACAAGCATATAGGTTATCACAACTTTAAAATCTCTGTCTGCTGGCAAGACAAAACATTACCATGCTAGAGTGTATGCAAACATAAGAACTGACTGGATCTATTACTGATAAAGAGAGATGAGCTGATTGGGAGTATAGATAGCAATTGCAGATAAGATGAAAAAGTGCGTGAAACGTAGGCAGGAGCTCAGAAATGAATCCCAAGACATACAATTGGATATAACAAACATTACAGAAGTGGCAGTGGGAAACTGAGAAATCTGTATTACCCGGATTGTTAAACAAGACTTACAAAATGCCAGACAGTAAAAGTTTCTGGCCTATCATATTGCAAGGACAGATAGACAATAAAGATGTTTAGAGTTTAAATGTGGAATAGGTCCAAGATCTTCAGATAGTCTTCTAATAGGAAGGGAAAAACACTGGCACACCACCAGGGAAGGACCTCCACACAGGATTGCTCCTTAAACACAGACTCAAGAGGTTTTTGGCAGACACTTCAGCGAGAACGGCCTCTAATGGCTTAGTCTTAAAACAAGTCTGGAAGAAGTCTCTCTCAACCCTGGGTTTGCTTCTTGAGTTGAGCATAGTTTAAGAAGGCCACAAGTTCAGTATGAGTAATTAGGGCTGAATTTATTTTTTGCCCTCCTTTGTTCCCAGCACATCACTCAAGTAGTACATGAAAAGTGAAATACACCCACAGCTCCTCATCTGGGGATTTCCTCAACTGATAGACAATCAGAGTATAATTAGCTCCTTTGCCCCTGTCTGGGGTGCAGAGGAATTATCAGTACCTCCATCTTCAGCCATTGCTAGCTGCTAAATTAGTCAACTGGTATGGGACTCAAAAATCCATGTATGAGCTGTACTTGTCCTCCCAGGGGGATTTAGAGGATGTGTTGGCATAATAAGAGGACACATAAGCTGTAAAATAAATACCGAAACACAAATGTATGCCTTCCTGTTGTTGGAATTTCTGAATAAAGTGAAATGGTTTCTGTAGACCAACACATCAACTGAAGCAAAAGTTGATTTGAGAAACCTCTTTTCCCTCCCTGTATTTCTTCAAGCTTTTCTAGCAAGCAATGCTGTAGGTACTGTAGACTTAAAAGGTGAGCCTTTTAAGGCCTTAAAAGACCAGCCTAACCTGGTTCCTAGGTTATCCAGTCATTACTGGTGGGTTCCCAGGGAGCTCTCAGATATGGGAGGACCAGCTCATACTACCCACAGCTAGAAGAAGACTTTGGAAACTTTTATAGGAAAATTCCACACTTTAGTGACCCAAAAGAAGGTCTCTTCTTTTCCACCACTGAAAAAAAAATCTCATGCCTAATTTGCATCATTGCCTCTTTTGTCAACAGAACAGACCCAAAAGTCCGACAACTTTAGTCTCACAGACCTCAGACCTGAGCTTGCAACAGGAACACTACAGAAGATTGTTTTGGGGATCCCCTGTTTAATTTCCCAACTTCTATAGTAATTTGGAGATTTACAGGCCATTTGAATGTGATGGAGATGGTTTCTTCTTCTCTAGAAGAAAAACTAGTCCATCACAAAGACTTAATGTGTTTACATATGCCTGGATTTGTCACCTGCTGCCCTTCAGCTGCTGCTGGCAAAACTTTCTCAGCTAGAGAGCAAATTGGGTTTCCTCTACTATTAATTTTGTTAACCCACTTTATAGGGGTTCTTTGCAGTTCCCTGTCTCACTGCAGCTATACAATAACTTCACTACATTTTCTGCTTTCTGTTTTTCAGTGCAGCTCTCACCTCCTCGAGTGTTTTGGGGCCACCAAATGAAAACAGTGACACAGAAATATAAAGGAACTTGTCTTCTACTGTAAGTGCATTCCCATCACTGTAAAATTGTGGAACAATACAGCTTACATCCATCTGATGATGTAAAGTGCCCTACATCACTATAAACAGAATATACTGTATATATATTGCATATACAGTATGATATCCATGGGAGTCAATAGCATTTTTAAATCTTGACAGCTGTATCCCTACAGTTTAAATGCATATCTGCCCACTGTCACATATGTAAGAAACAAATAAGCAAGACACAGTGAGACCTTGAAGAAACTGATATATGTGACTATAAAATACTTGTATAAAAATTCAGTTTACAGTTCTGAGTGGGGAAGTTCAGAGCAGAAGATGTGGATGGCTGTTTTAAACTCCTTCAACAAAACCTATATAGGGTACATTCAATTTTGAATTAAATCAGCATAATAATTTGCTTCCGTGCCGAGGAACACGAAGTAGAAAACAGAAATGGCTGAAAGTAGGCTGGTGGGATGACAGGTTAGTTCTGATCAGAGGTGGCTCTCTGTGCTCTTCCACACAACATGCAATGTGCTATTGCCACTATTGCATCCACTTCCAACAGACAAAATTCTGAAAAAAGAACAAAACTTAAATCTTTATCTCAGTTACCAGTGTGGACTTCGACACATTGCATGTTGCAATAGAGAACCACAGTGACTTAATCATATCTGTATTTAGATAATATCCTTCTGTTAAAGAAAGTTATTTAGATTAACTGTAACTTAAAGTTAATATGCAGGCTTCCTTCTACGCTCATCATACATCTTTCCTATAACCTTTTATCTTTAGAAAACTTTTGATTGTAATCAGCTTCATTTTTCCTTCTGTGCTCAAAAGTAGGATTTCTTTTCTTCAACGAACAAATTAATACAGCTGTCTGTAGCAAGCCGTCCTAAAGCTTCTTTTTATGTATCAATTTTACCACGTAACAGATTTTTAAAGCCAAGATAAAACAATTCAGAAAGATTGGTGGGGGCATTCAACAAAAGAAGTAGGAGACAGTACCTTAAATCTGTCATTTCGCTGGATTTCACTGGATTTCAGGTTGATGGTGTCTCTATAAAGGCAGTTTTCATTAAGTAGTGTAATTGAATTGAATCTTTGTCTGCAAACAGGACTATGTCTTTCTCTCCAACAGTACAACAGCAGCAGATTTAGAGTAAGGTGTGCTTCTTCATAGAGCACTTTTCAGCTGTTACCACTGGGAGCACATACAAAACCAGTGGGATAAAGCTTCCTGCATGTCAGCCAAAGCTCCAAACATTTCAAATTGGGCACAAGATTTACTTGAACAATACTGGTCAGTCTTCAAGACATAAAAAGGTGCAAAGACCTAGGAGAATTTTTTAATCCTTTACCTCTGCAGCTACATTCCTGGATGACACTGGACCACCTCTGTTCACAGCTTTAACCATCTGTAAAATGGAGACAGTATTACTGGCCCCTGACTGTATTCCCAACTCAGATCCACAGTCAATGGTTTTAAAGCACAGAATAGCTCAAACTATCAACGTAAAATCTGGAAATTATTAAAAATTATTTTCACTCATGTTAGTTTTATAAAGATACAGGAGTTTTATACGTTTATGCATTCATAATTTACAAATGCATGTAATATAATTTATATAATGTGTATATATTAAACAAATTTGTAAATTTACAAATATATATGTCAGTGTATTGTATAAAAAATTTCCTCTTTTCTGGCATGTGGAAAAGCCACACAAACTGGAGCATTGCTCACTAGGACAAGATCCTGCAAGATGGCCCATGTCACTGTCTCTTGTGCACACACATACATACCCACAGATTATTCTTGACAGCAGGATAGTATAAGCAGCTCTTCCAAGAGGAATGGGAACTGGCACGAACCAAATGAAGCAAGAATGTCTCTTAAAGAAAAGAGCTCCTTTTCCTCTCTAGGGCTCACATACAGTTGCAAAACACTAATAGTGTTACTGTAGAAAAAGTCTTTAAGTCATCACTATTTCTCACTTTCCTACCTGTAATTTCTTTACCAAAATATTCCTAAACACTTTACATGGTTTAATTTGCTTCAGAGCATCCCTGGGAAGTCACACTGTATCTCCCATATGCCCAACTGCAGGGGGATGCAGAAATGTCAAAGCCGTGTGGCACCAAGAGCTGCCAGGAGGATCCCTCATCCAGCAGCACTGGGCCAGAGCCCCAGGGCCTCAACAGCTACTGCAGGTTGTGCTGAAGGAGCAGCTCAGTGGCTCGGTGACTGACTTCGAGATGGGCAGCTCTAAGCTGTGCTACAACATCCCTGAGGTTGAAGTTGAGAGAAAACTAGTTGAGAGAAAACTAATGCTTGTGGATTTCCAGAGCTGACTGCAGTGCAAACAGCTGTGCAGGTTCAGTTTTCCTTTTGTTTTTTCCACTACCTGGACTGACCTTCTTAGAGAGCACCTTATCTGTCAGATGAGATAGCAGCTGTGGCTTTGAGACAATTAGAGGTGATTTAAAGTGATGTGGCTGCAAATCCCATTTTTGAGCACATGGTCCTGTCTCCTTTTCTGTTGCTTGTCTGGCTAACTCAGTGAAGCTATCTATGGGAAAAATGACAGGGCATTTCTGCCAGCACTGGGAGGTGATCACCGGGGAAGCAGTGTCAGCCTTGGGTGCAAACAGGAGGCAAACCTATGTAGCTGGAGTCAGTAACTTGCATAAGGGACAGCAGGGGTCTAGCCATCACAATTAACTTTTGTTTTAGCCTTCATGGAAAGATTCATAGCATCATTCACGTTGTAAAAGACCCCTAGGATCATTGAGTCCAGCCATTAACCTAATACTACCAAATCCTCCGCTCTCACTTAGCACCACATCTTGCATATCTTTTAAATCCCTCCAGGATTCGTAACTCCGCCACTTACCTAGGCAGCCTGTTCCAATGCTTGACTACACTTTCCATAAAGAAATTTTTCCTAATACCCATTCTAAACCTCTCTTGGTGCAACTTGAGGCTATTTCCTCTAGTTCCATTGCTTGTTAATTGAGTGAAGAGACCAACGCCCACCCTGCTACAGCCTCCCTTCTGGTAGTTGTGGACAGCATTGAGGTCTTCCTTGAGACTCCTTTTTTCCAGGCTAAACAACCCCAGTTCCCTCAGTCACTCCTCATAAGACTTGTGCTTCAGACCCTTCACCAGCTCTGTTGCCCTTCTTTGGACATGCTCCAGCACCTCAATTTTTTTGTTGTAGTGAGGGGCCCTGTGAGCAGGGCTTGCACCAGCAGTCTGAATGAAAGCAGTATGCTTTCATCCTCTCCCAGCCTTGGTACATTTCCTGCACCATTCCTTATGCTCAGCAATCAGCAAAGCAATCTGGCTGAAAGAAAAAAAAAAAAAATTAAAAAGTCTTATTCCAGGATTAGTTTTCAAATGGCAGCAGCATGGTCTGAGATCACATCAGGCTGCCAGCAAAATGCGTGACTTCACCTCATATCTGGAATCAGAGCAGTCACTTCAGTGGACAAGAGACAACTTGGACCAGCAAGGCTGGGATGTTGCTCTTCTGACACAGGCCTGCTCCTCACCCGGGTGGTGGAAGTGGACAAAGGGAAGTACGTGGTAGTTTGCAGTAGCTGAGGTCCTGATGCATTTCTGCTAAACATTACTCAGCTCCATTTCAACCCTGGGCCGTTTTTTCTAACTTGCAATGGGTGCTGTCAGAAGTGACACTGAAGAGGGTAAGCTATTTTGTCTTGGAAGCTCTCCATGTCCTGAGCTTCCTGGTGACAGGACCTAAGAGTAAGAAACACCACACTCCAACATACATGGAGGCAAGAGCACCAAGGCCAGAGCAGGGTTGTTAAGGCTACCTTGAAACAAAGCAGAGATACTGTTTGTTGAGCTCAGGGACAACCTGGAATTTGCTGTCCACTGAGCAAGCCCATTGCCAATAATTATATATTTTTGTGTGTGTGTTCAGGTTGTGGGAAGCTGTGGCTACTTCCTTTTGATGCACAGGGAATGTGATCACAGAAAACACACGTTGGCTTTTTAAAACTATTCTACCAGTGTCACTCCTGTGGGACCCCATTGTGTCTTACAGATCTAAAAGGAAAGAGACAAATGACTAAATACAATACATTCATTTGATACTAAACTGATTTAGAAGGGAAAGAACCAGCAACTTAATGCTGTAAAACCCAAATTGAAAAGAAAAATCAAGGTCAAGCATTTAGCCACCGGGTGGATCAGTAATTACACCAAAACAACAGGTACCAAAGGGCAGATTTGTCATCTCTTGAAATTTCCATAATGGCTTTTACTTTTTCTGGAATATAAGGCCATAATCTCAATTACAAGTATAAAGTCCACATTATGTCGAATGTCAGGTTCTGAAACTGAACTTGCTTTTAAACCTAAATCCATCAGTACACTTTATGGCTCAAAAGCTCCCCCTTGAAACAAATCTAAGCCTGTCATTAGTCTTGTTCAATGAACTCAGATAATTACAGTCTGATTTTTTTTTTTTTTTTTTTAGGATAACATCCACAATTCAAAATTCAACCTGGAAACAGGCATGTAAAACCAAGAAACTGGATGAACATCTGTATTTTGGCTGCTGTGGCTTTGACCAGTAAGATAATTGATTGCTTAAATGTGGTTTTTCAAAAGGTGTCTGAAGTGGTTTTATTTTAATGACTCCAGCTGTTGAATAAAGGTATGCTGCTTCCTACCACAGCCATAGTATATTTTCTTCAGCATCGTCTTTCTTGGAAAGCCTACAAATTCAAAGCAAAGCCTTCTAATAAAAACTAAGGCGTTTGGGAAAATAATGACACAGCAATTCTGTGCCAGAAAGGAATGAACCAGAAGGATGATCAGAGACCTCTGTCACTTTTAAACTTCTGTAATGCTTTCATTTCTGAAACAGCTCCACTTAGAAAAAAATTAAAATGCATTAATTGCTAACAAGAGTCTGACAGAGTGATGGCAGTTCCCGTAAGACATTTGCTGCTTTTGTGTTGTTTGTAAGCGCCGGGAGGTTTCGGAGGCAGCTGAGCCACCCTGCCCACTTGCTGCAGGGCTCCCCTGGCCCTCCGCGCCCCACGGTGCCCCAGCTCCCCCTGAGCTGACCTCCCAGGGAGCTCACCAAAATGGCAGGAACTTGGCCCCGAGAGGGAATAGTATTCTGGCTGGGCGAGCTGAACCAGCTCGGCGGGCAGGGCAGAGAAGGCAAGGTCTCCCTCTTCTGACAGCAGCGAGCGGGCGACTGGGCCAGCCAGGACCTCACCCCGGCTCGAGGGCTCCCAGCTCACCAACTCACCAGGTATCCCTGCCAAATTCTTGTTGAACAATATCACGACAAGCCCGTACAATTATTCTGAGGTTGAATACTGTAAATCACAGTCTGATTGTTTTCTTTTTTTTTTTCAAAGGTGGGAAGCTTGATACTCAAATCCTTAAAAGATTAGAAGAAGGATCGGGAAAACTGAGATCACAAATTAAGGTTTCGTGCTTTTGATGGAGACCAACTCATAGCAGGCAGGATAAACACAAAGAATGCAGTCTGGCTATAGCTAGCCCACAAAATTTTATGGAAGTGTTGTCCAGAGTTAATTTTGTGTAGCTAAAATTGTTATGGCAGAGTAAGATGGGTCCAATTTATAGCAAGTCAGAAGGCTGCTTCATAGTCGCAGAATATTCTGGGTTGGAAGGGGCTCACAAGGATCATCGGTCCAACTCTTAAATGACTGGCCCATTCTGGAGGCAAACACACAATCTTGGCCTTAGTAGCACCAGTAGTCTAACAAACTGAGCTAATGATTTTTTGTTCAAATTTAAATTAGACATTTGCCTCTATTTTGAGTTATAGCACAAACTCTTTCAGGTAGATCAAGTAACACCTAGCTGATCTCAACAGAGATTTGCTTGTATTGATTAATTGGACAAGTAGAGATGCTGAGACAAACCTAGAAAGACTGTTAAATTCCATTGCTTATTTTCAGAGGTCATTTTGGAAATCACAAGTAATATGGGCTATCCTGAGTTTCAGACTAGACACAAAAAACAAACAGAAGCAAAGCACATGTTGAGTGGTGGTTTTAATTCTATTTTCATCAGAGTTTATATAACGTAGGACTCCAGCAAGCAAACAAGCCAACCATTGAATCCAAAACTCAGCTAGATTTTGCATAGCTCAGCAGAGAGAACTTACAATATCTAAATGGTATTCTTCGGTTAAGTAAAAATAAAATTAGAAAGTTAGTAGCTGGCTGGGAAAAAAGCAAGCCTTTCTCACGTTTGCCTATAGTTCAAAGAAATTTAATAGCCAAGAGGTGATATCATACTTTTTCCCTCTTGCTCTAATCTGCACTGTAAATCAAAACAATCTCATAAAAGGTTAAATTATTAAGAAGAGTGGGCCGATGGAAGTGTCATGCAACCAGGAAACCAGGATGACCATAAAAAGAAAATGAGGCTGCTGGTAACCATTATAATGTAAGGCTGAATCACAAGTGCTAACACCAAAGACCTTTTTCTGTTCCACTTATAACCCTTGAGAGTTTTGTCTGCTGGGGTTCTTTTTCCCTCTTTGAAGGCAGAAGTAGGCCTATAACCATCCCCGTTTCAATTTCTCTTTTCCAAGCTATGGGTTCTTGCAGTCTGTCATTGTCCGTGAGCTTAAACAGAGACTGCATAAGCGGTATGCATCGCATATCTGTCCCTAAGATGTAAAATCCTTCCCTGCGAGGAAACATTTTGGTGCAATCGAATGCAAATGCTGAGCCCAAGGGAAGAAGGGCCGATGAGGTATTTCACCAAAATGTTTCTGTAGACATAAAAAGAAATCATTTACGACGACCAGTGGCAAAGATCAGTGACCACAGGAGCAAGTTCCTACACCGCTCGCTGTATTAGAAGAATTAACTTCTAAATTAACCCGAAGCGAAGGAGCCGCCCTGGAGCCGGAGGCGGCCACGAAAAGGCGCAGCAGCGCTTCCCCGCTCAGGGCAGGAGAGCTCCCGGGTGAGAGAGAGCGCGCCTTTACCGCGGCCACTTTCCCCCCTCCGGCGCCCCGGGGCTGGGGGAGGCCGGGCGACAGCGCCCGCAGCCCCCGGCCCTGACGCGGCTGCCCCACTCCGCATGACACTCCCGGCCCCAGGGGAGCACCCCCTCCATCCCAGCCCCTCGGCGGCGGGACCCCGTCGGCCCCAGGGCTGGCGCGGTGTCGTCCCCCGGCGCCGCCGCCCGGGCGGGAGCGGGA